>VXBO01004176.1:527176-540717 GCA_013400135.1 Rhinoptilus africanus
CGGAGATGCTGGGGTGACTGGAGCTGCAGGAGCCCCATTTCCAGCCCTGCCAAGCCCTTGCAGCCGGGCAGGCAGCGGCGGGGCAGCATCCCGCTCTCCTGGCAGCTGCTTCCCCGGCACCGTCCCCGGCGTCACGCGGAGCTCGGAGCGGGAGAGGTGACCTTATCCTGCCAGGGCGACGGCGAAAGCGCTTAATGAGATGTGGGAGGGAAGCGGGCCAGGGCAGACGTGGGCAGATTAATGTCTGGGGAGATGAAGTTGCAATGTCAGCGCAGGATCTGCGGGCAGGGAGCGCATCGCGCCAGCACCCCNTGGAAACGCCTCGTTCATCAATCCTTCAGCAGAGGAGGGAGGCAGGAATTGCCATAACAACAGCGACGATCGTTTAATTTGATTTTCTGCATGACTCTGACCACGGGGTCTTGGGCGTTAATTCCTGCTCTGAGCTCGGGGTTTAAGACGCCGTGTCCCCCGTGAGCAGGTCCAAGGGTTAATTCCCATCCCTGTTGGGGCAGGGTGGGGGGAAAAGTGGGAAAAGATGGAGTAAATTTCCGCAGCTCCTGTTTCCAGCCCTGAGGCTGTTGTGCCCTCGCTGTGAAGCTGCAGAGCTGCTGCTTCTCCTGCCTGGAGATGCCTCCAGCTCCCGGCCGAGCCGCCCGGCTTGCAGATCAGAGCCACTGTCTGTCCCTGTCCCCGCCACCTCCTGGACTGGGATTTCACAGCAGGGGCTGCTGCTCTGATGGGGAGCCTGAGCCCGTCCATCCTCATCCTCGCCTGGCTCCACGTGCCCTCTACTCCAGCCCTGGCAGCTTCCCGAGCCCCTGGGCTCGCAGCAGGAGCCCCCAGGAGCAAATCCCCCGCAGTCCCTCCAGTGGCGTGGGGGGGGTCCCTGCCAGCCCAGCCCCACCTTGCCCGGAGCACTGAGCCCCCCCAAAGGCCCTGCCTGCATCTGGGGGCTCTTCCCAAGGCTGCTGCCCCTTTGGCCGGGGCTCAGCCCCAGGTGCACCTACACACTCCTCTCCCCACGTCTCCCCCGTTAAACTCCCTGCCCTGGGGTCAGTAGAAATATTTGGGTCTCAGAGCAGAGATTTTGGGCTGGGATTTCTTTGGAAGACACAGAGCGGGGAGTTTGGGGGGGGTGCGACTGGAAGAGGCTGGACTCTGAGCAACTGGTAGTACCTCTCCCCGATGAAAGCCCGAGGACAAGGTGCTCCCCTCCCTCCCAGACACCCTGAACTGGCCCAAATGGCTACCAAGGTGGAGTCGTTGCCCGAAGCCACCCGCGCGCCCTGCAGCACAGCGGGAGTCCCCCACGGCTGGTGGCACCTCGGAGGCTGCCAAACCCGAGGCCAAAGCGGTGATGGTGACTCCGAGCAGCCCCTCTGTGCTGGAGAACCTCAAAATCCCAGGAGAGAAAGAAATTGTTGGCAATTGGAGATGCTGTTCTTGCCTCTGACCAGCCCGCGTGGCTTCACGATCAGGCGTGCCTCTCCTAAGGGGTGTTTGTCTCTTGTCTGAGAGACTCGCGGGACCGCGGAGGGTGCAGCGGGGACGTGATGGCATCGAGGGTGCTGCCAGGTACACGCGGTAAATTAAAGAAAACCAGAGCGCTGGCCCCAGCCCTGCGGCAGGAAGGGGGGTGGGGGGCTGAGTTTGGGCATGGCAGGTGATGGGCACAGGGAGGGCTCGCACACCCCCAGCTCGTGTGCCCCAGATCACGAGCTGTGGGGCTGAGCCTGGCCCCGTCAAACTTCTTTGGGCAAACAGGGAGCTGCCCCCACTGAGCTCCTCTCTCTGCCTTCTCCTCCCCAGTGTGACCAGTACAAGAAAGGGATCATTTCTGGCTCCACCTGCAAAGACCTGTGTGAGGAGCGCAGCCTCCTCTTCCAGCACTGCCTCTCCTCCTCTCCCAGCCAGCAGGTAGGGCTCTGCCCACCGGGGAAACCGCCGCGCGGCAGGGATGGGTAGGAGCATCGCGCCAGGGAGATCTCCTCCCAGCTGCCCGTCACCCTGTCCCCATCCCAAACCGAACCAAACCCCACTTCTCTGCCCTTGCTGTTGTTTTCCTCCCGTCCCCGCCGTGTCCCCTCTCCTTTGCCGCAGGTTTACAGCGGGCTCTGGAGGGAGAGGGAGGTGATCATCAAATGCGGCATCGAAGAAGCCCTGAAGGCTGACAGCCACCCAGACGCCGTGCCCAGGCGGGACGTGGTCCTCTTTGACAAACCCACACGAGGGACCTCCATGGACGAGTTCAAAGAAATGCTCCTCAACTTCCTGAAGGTCAGTGCGGAGGGTCCCGCTGGGATCTTGCGGGTCCGGGATGCCACGTGCGAGTCAGAAAGACTAATTGTGTCTCCCTTCCCCTTAAACGAGAGCTCCTCTGGCCCACGCTGCCCCTTCAGCTGCTGGGAGCCGGGCAGGGCTCCGTACCCCGGCTGCAGAGCGCGCTCCGGCTTAGCCAGGAAACACCTCCCACCTCACACAGGAATTCCTATTTGCAGCTGCGGGTGGTGTCCGTGCTGGGCAGAGCTTATTCACAAGCCCACGGGCAGCACCAACACCTCCCACCAGCCCAGGCTGCTCCAAGCCCCGTCCAACCTGGCCTTGAACCCCTCCAGGGATGGGGCAGCCACAGCTTCTCTGGGCAACCTGGGCCAGGGACTCACCCCCCTCAGAATTAAAAATTTCTTCCCAATATCAAATGTAAATCTCGCCTCTTCCAGTTTAAAACCATTCCCCCTTGTCCCATGGCTCCCCTCCCTGCTCCAGAGTCCCTCCCCAGCTTTCCTGGAGCCCCCTGAGGGACGGGAAGGGGGTGGAAGGTCTCCCTGGAGCCTTCTCCAGGCTGACCCCCCCAGCTCTCCCAGCCTGTCCCCACAGCAGAGGGGCTCCAGCCCCCCCAGCATCATCCTTCCAACCTCACACAATGGTGCGGCACCCGATTTGCTCAGGGGTGGTGGCTGTTTCCTCCTCTCCCCAGCTCAGTTTTGTGATGTGAAGCCCAAAGAGAGAGAACTGCAAGGGTCTGACGCCTCTTCTTGTTCTCTTCACAGTCCAACCTGGGAGATCAGCCTTCTCTTGCAGCCTTGGTGGGCCGGATCATCGCCATGGCGGATGTGAACCGGGATGGGAAAGTGTCTTTAGCAGAGGCCAAATCCATCTGGGCGCTGCTTCAGCTCAATGAGTTTCTTCTCATGCTCTCCTTGCACGAGAAGGAGCACACCCCCAAACTGCTGGGGCACTGCGGGGACCTCTACGTCACCGAGAAGATCCCCCACACCTCCCTCTACGGAGTGGATGTCCCCCCCTTCCTCCAGTCGCTGCTGCCTTCGGTCGTCCACCAAATCATCCACCAGTGGTTTGCGCCAGCCTGGCCCCGGCGGGCAAAGATCGCCATCGGCCTTCTGGAGTTCGTGGAGGAGATATTCCACGGCACCTACGGGAACTTCTACATCTGCGAGACCGGCTTGAAGAACGTGGGCTACAACGACAAATACGACTTCAAGATGGTCAACCTGCGGAAGGTGGCGACGGAGATGACAATCCGAGGTTTCCTCAGGGGCCGCCGCTGCGAGCGGAACGCGGACTGCACCTACGGGGAGGACTGTACGGCGCCGTGCGACAGACTCCTGAAGCAGTGCAAAAGCGACGTGGTGCAGCCCAACCTGGCGAAGGTCTGCGGGCTGCTGCAGGACTACCTGCTGCGCGGGGCGCCGCCGGAGCTGAAGGAGGAGCTGCAGAAGCAGCTCCGTACCTGCATGACCCTCAGCGGCTTGGCCAGCCAGATGGAGGTGCACCACTCCCTCCTGCTCAACAACCTCAAGACCTTGCTCTGGAAGAAGATTTCAAACACCAAATATTCCTAATGGGGCCATGGAGGGGGGAGAAGCACAGCCCCGGAGTTCAGAATCTGCACTCTTGGAGTGAAGTGGAAGGGTTGAAAGCCTGTTTCTCCCATCTTCACCCCACCCGCTTCCCCCCCTCTCCAGGAAAAATACACCCTGCGGAGGGAGTGGAGCGTAGCTGCAGCCCCTTCTCCTTCACGGAAAGCCGAGCATCCTGACTCCCACCGCCCAGCAGGACCATCCACACGGTCAAGAGCGGGCTGCGGAGCTGGGACAGCGGGAGGCGGGCTGAGCAGGCGCGGGGGGGACGGAGATGACACGGAAAAGCCATAAGGAAGCGGAGCCCAGCTGGGCGCATCTCCCTGTTTCTTGATTAACAGGAAAGCCAGCGCAGAGAGGACGGGAATGAATCATTCATGCTGTACTTGTCACGTCTTCTTTTGATGAACGTCTCTGATGTAAATAAATAGCTTTTACGTGAATCACACCAGTACATCAATAGTGAAACAGCAGCTTTTAAAGTACCAGCTTGCTTGTGATCTGAAAAGGAGAAAAAAGGTAGATTTCCCTATTCAAAAGTCTCTCCTTAAGTGTCTGAGTCATCCGCCGGCAGATCCAGCTGTCACTGAGGCAGCAGATAAGCTGTCGTTTCCACAGCGGAGAATCCTGGCGATCCTTTCGTTCCCTTTTTTTTAAGTGCCTGACCCCAGACAGCGATGCTGTGGCTCCCACCCGTCTCAAATTGGCAGCAGGAGCCATTCCCCATCACCTGGCGGCTTTGGAAGCACCTAAAGCCAAGGATAGTTTAAAGGAAAAGGGCTAAACAGGAACAATTCCCATCGGTTAGCGCATCTGCTCCGTGTGTTCCTGCCCCACAGCAGGGATAAGCCAACTTCTTGGTTTAATTCTCCTAAAACTAAGCTGGGCTTGCACTGCAGAGGTAATACCAGAATAATCCAGTGCTCCTCTCATTATTAAAATGATTTTCCAGGCAAGCTTTCCGCAGGTTTCAAGACATTTGTTTGGCTGTGTAAATACTCCCAGGTCTCTTAACTACAGTCTTGTTTCCTTTAAATACACAATTACAGCAACCTTTTTTAAAACGGCGGGTAGAGAGGAAGAGTTTGTGTAAACTACCCCGGGCTTGCTCTGCTCCCAGCACAACCGTATTCCTGCTGCTGGACCGTATGCCAGGGCGCCTGCCAAGAACCGCTTAGCGGAGCGCGTATGTCAAGTACAATCACCCGGAAAAACCCCACATCTGACAGTACGTATAGCCCGCGTGGGCGATCCGTGGCATCGTGGCTGCAAATTCATGAGCCCTTTGGAGCGGGAGTATCAGTATTCCCTCTATTATTTCCATAGGACTGTCATTACCCCTGTTATTTACGGAGGAAATGTTTCCGTGTCACCACTGCTCTAAATCCAGCAGGGAGCCAGCGCAGCTCCCTTCCCGCCGAGGAGCTGGTGTCCCAGCGGAGTTCACTGCTGGGAAGGTGGAGCGTTTCTGTGTTTGAAGGGTGGCAGGTTCCTCAGCCCCTCGCAGTTACCCTCCGTTCGGTCCCCACACCATTGAGCTGGCTGAGGCCCCGCACTGGTCTGTACTGGTGTGTACTGGTGCAGGTTCACCGGTGTGGGAGCATTTAGGAGGGCAAAGGCAAGGACTGGAATGGGGTAAGGATCCCCCATACAGCCGCCCCGGCTCCTCCGCTCTTGTCCTGCATTCCCATGGCAACCAGCTCCACCGACAAATTAATTTTCCTTCTGTGATTAGAAAAAGGAACCCAGCAACGGTGCCAGACCCTCTCCTCGGCTTCTCAGGAAAGCCGTTTTCCACCCTCCCCTCTCTGCTTACAATTTACTAGCAAATTTTGCCCGGATAAGCACCATTCCCACCACGCTGAATCCCCACCGCTGCCTTCCCCCAAAGCAGCAGGAGGTAAAGCAGCAGGTCCGCACCTAGAAGAGGAAAAACCACGTTCCTTGCTTATCCATAGAAATACCAGAATCTCTTTTAAGCATTTATGATGCAGTTCAAGGCGAGACAGCCCCTGTACTTTGAAAGCACTAGCCAGGACAGCTTCATTCAAATAAAGACACTTCTGGTAAAAACTCTCACTTTACCTTATCAATCCACAGACCCCGCTAGCGGCAGTGGACGCTCCCAGGAATCGCCTGCGACTCACACAACCCAAGAGCAGAGTTTTGTTCATCACTAATAAAAAGCGCAAGTGTTTTCAGACACGTGCTTATGGTTTACAAGCTACTCTACAATCTGGGAGAAAAATGACTAGAGGGAAAGGTATTTTACACTCATGCCTTCTCCCGATTTCCCACATTAGCTGGAAAAACCAGAACAGAGACCGACAGTCTGATCTCAGCAGATGCTGCTGCTTCAGCAGGATTGTGCTCCAAGGGGAGGGAGGTAAGCGGCAAGACTTCTGCCCTTCATTGTTTCAACTAAAAAAACCCCTTTCCAGTTCTCACAGCCACAAATTAAAGTCTTAAATCCTAGAATGGTCACAGTATTACTCGGGGCGCTACAAATACATTAACACAACCATTTCAGACTTACTGTAGGTAGCATCTTTATTTAGTCTTTTTAAAAGCAAACAAATCCTTAACCATGTATAGAAAACGCGGATTGAAAGAGCAGAGCTTTAGGATAGGGCTGTGGAGACAGGGCGTGAGCTGGGAGCAGGGCACGGTTACAACTCCCAGGGAGCACAAGAGGAGCACGGCACAAGCAGAATGGACGCTCAGAGCAGAGCAGAGGTCATTTTTTTAAAACTGCCATTTGAGCGCCCAGGTTGCAGCGAACATTGAGAAGCACAAGCAGCACCACATGGACTCCGGCTGTGGGTGTGCTTGACCCCCCCGCATGAGAAGAGATGAAGTTTTCGGCATCTCCAAAGGCAGACACTGCTAAGCATTTCTTTCGCTGTAGCCAGGTTTGTTAGAAATTCTTAAACTCAACGGCATGATCTGCAAGTAAAGAAAAGGCCCAGAATATCAGACAACAACTTCAAATACAGCCAGCAAAAGTCAGCAAGAAATTAGCAGCTAATTAATCCATACCACCCAGGCTGCTGCTGCTCTCTCTCTGGGCTAAGGCGCTCCAGCTGGTGGGGACAGAAAATTGCTTTTCATTTCAGAGGCAACATTTTCAGCTGCTTGATGAATTACATCAGGTTTGTCTTGGGACCATCCAAACATTCTTCATATCCCTGAGGAAAAAAGAAAAAGCTTCATAAAATGAAACCAAATTTTAGGGAAGTCATGGCTGGGCTCGGTTATTATGATTCACATGGAGACTTCTGAAAGCCGTTTCCTTCGGTCCAGAACCACAGCCCACGCGAACTGGCGCTGGCTGTATTCCCTGCAGGCAGCTGAAGCCGAGTGTCTGCAAACTCGTGTGGATCAGGACCCAAAGCAGTGAGAGAAGGCAGATGGCACTCATAAATTAGACTAATTTAGGAGAGGTTCTTTGCCACCAGATCAGAATGGTTTTGAAAAAAAAAAATAATCTGGCTAGCCAGAGTGCACGCTGGCAAGTGGAGGAAGGGGATAATTTAGCAGCCTGATAGGTGGAGCCTGCTTGCAGTTACTTTCACTCTTAGGCTCCCTAAAAATCGAAGGCGAGTTTGCCAACCTCAGTGCAGAGGCAAGCTAGTAATGGTGACGGGAAAGAGAAGCTGGGCTTATTCCTGCATTTAAAGCCAAGATATAAACCAGTTCTGAATGGTGAAGGGCTGAGTTAATGTGCAGAAAGATTTTTTTTTTTTTTAAATTTCTCTCAAAACCACTTTAATACAAAACCTTCATCCTTTCCACAGCTGAGAGCCAGGTAATTCTTTCACTAAAGCAATATTCATAGCCTGGGATTGCTGCTCGGTCCTGGGAAGATGCTTAACAGCAAATGCTATTAGGAAAATTTTAATAGCCGTCCTGCAGCTCATACAGTCAAAGTTCTAAAGAGAGCATCATTAGGCACTCGCCACCCCTATAGGGTAAAGTCTGATGAAAACAACTCAAATATGTATTTCAGGGTTAAAAGAAGTCAGGAGATTTAAATGAAAGAGTCACCTCTTCAGGCATGCCTCTTTGCATAACCATATCCCCAACCACCTTATTAGCATTCTTTTCCAAAGGCACCGCTGGTAGGCAGTGGCTTTTCCCAATTAAATGGCTCATTTTGCAGCCAGCAGCTACCCGCTTGGTTAACGGCACCTTTGGCCCTCAGAATGCCCATTTAATGAGGACATTTTCCACCATTTAGCACTGCCAGATTTTGTCAAGCTATTAGTCACTGCAAAGCCTCTCCGCCTTTCACAACAGCATCTTTGCGTAGCCAGAGCTTCTCTCACCGCTTGTTTTAATGACACCAGCGCAGCAGAGGCTCACATGCACCACGTCACCCAAGGACAGGCAGCTATTTGGACAGATGGATACCTGTGCCCCCCCGCAGCTTGCTGCCTTGGAGGCCGACTTCCTTTGCCATCACGCTGGCACAGAAACGCAGGAGAAACCAACTGAAAAGTCACGTTGTGCTTGATTATATTTCGTCTGCCGGGTTACCAGCTAGAACATGATGCTCAGGGAAGCTAAATCTTGTCTTGGGAAATAGGGCAAAATATGCCACTGCCACACTTACTGAAAGTTTGTTTAGAAGGACTTCTAAAGACTTCAGGGTATGTTTCCAAGAAATGACTAATACCTACCTTCAACATTCGAAGCAAGTCCCGTTCTCAAAAGTAACTGTAAGAAGGNCACCTTCAACATTCCAAGCAAGTTTTCCGGAACTCAGTCCCCTTCTCAAAAGTAACTGTAAGAAGGAAAGACAGACATTCAGTTGGGATATTTCAGGGGAGGAGGTGGCTTGTTTGGCTGTTTTTCTCCCCCCTTTCCCCCACCACCAAGATTATAAAGCCGCATTTCATAGGACTGATGATTGCACCTTCTGGTCAAACTGACTCAGCGCCCTTGGAAGTGTTGTTGGCCGAGGTTTTTATTGATGCTGGGAACAGGGTGCAATTTTCTCCACATGCTAAATCCACACCCAGCTATTTTTATATATATCTATAAATAGAATTGTAAGAGAAGAGCCGTCACTTCTATTTGTCCTTGCAAAAAGAAAAAAAAAGGACCTTCCCTGATGCAGTTAAAATTGGCATATTTTTAACTGCTTTTCAAAGGAAACTTGCTCCATCTTCCACCCAGTCTCCAGAGAAGGAGGTACACATGGAAACAGTGTCAAGCTACTCTGAGCAGTTACAAGTTTCAGGCACAGGAAGCCCCTTCATCTCTGACCCCTAATGATATCAACATGCCAGGAGAGCAAATCTCCACGTCTCAGGACTACTGGAATAAAGAATACAGTGTTTGCCATTTCTCTATAACAATAAAAGATATGATACGCAAGAAACCCAATTTAGCTTTTAACATAACATGTTAATAAAACATAGAAGTTTTACCTCTAAAACGTAGAACATGACAGCAAAAAAGTAAGTTGTATCTCTTATCTGTGACATAAACAACACGATATTCATTAAGAGAATGACTGTCACACTGAAAGTCAGGGCTACCTTCTGCACCCTGTCCCTCCACAGCTGTCCATCCTTCACAATTTAAGATTAACACTGAAGGAAAAAAAAAAACCCCAGGAAAACCAAGAAATGATTGTCAGGTTGCTCATCATTCCTGAGTGCCCACAAGTTCCAGAGCACTGGCGAAGACACAGCCTTTTCCTCTCTGCCACCTAATGACACAAACATGGCACCACAGCCACATCTGCAACACGAGCTGGGGCATGGAGCTAATTAACAGCCAGGATTCCCTCTTCCACAGGGGAACTTACATCCACTGCTGCTCCTCAGGTCTTTGAGGAGACCTCTGCGACGTCACATGGCTTTCTGAAAAAGAAGTAGAAAACATATACAGCATTTATTTTATATATTTAGACATGCTTCAAAACCTGGTTATATGGTTAACTGTTTCACAAGCGACAGGAATTTGAAAGGCCCCGTAAGAGAGAGAAATTAAAGATATAAATGCAGGCATATTTTTCACCTTCAGACAGGAAAAGGGTCAGGGCCGCCAGCATGCGACTCCCAGGACGTGCTCCCAGTGATGTCACCAACATGCCACGTGGCTTTAGACACATCACTCCAACTCATTCCTCTGTGATACAAGTCTAGGTACCAACAGCATCCTACCCTTTCTAAGGCTAAATAATCTTACAAGTCACGCCCAGCCTTCCTGCTGCAAACCCACTCCAGGTCAGGCATTACACCTTGCTGCTTTATTTCATAGAAATCTCGCATTTAAGGCAATTAAAAAGCAAAAAAAAAAAAAAAACCCAAACGGGGAAGGCTTTGTTTCTCAAGAGCTTCCTATTAACCAGGTTATTTGTAAATGTCAGGCTGTCAATCACTCTGAGTGCTCACGGGTTGCAGAACAAACGAGCGTAGAACACAGCCTGTCTCTCTCTGCCACCTAATGACACAAAGGTGCCACAGCAGCCACCTCTGCAACGCCTGTGGCAGCTCGGGAAAAAAAAAAACACAGAAAGACCGAGAAAAGTGATAGTTACGCGTATTTGTAAGAACAAGATTATAACACCTAGACAAAAAGTAGTATTAAAGGTATTTGGTGCAAGTGTGGATACTAAATGTAACAGACGCCTCAGAGTTACCCAGGCGGCTGAAGCTCACCTCACCGCCGCTGTGTTTGGTGCCACTTACCCTTGATTTTTCAAAGACACACCATCTTTTTCCGCTTCACCCTTTTCTTCTGCCAGGCTGAAAAAAAGAAAGGAAGCGTTCAGTTAACCCCATGCATTTACGCAACCTTCTTTGTGAACTGCGCCGCCCGACAGAAAACCACAAGATTAAAAAGCAATTAAAAAAAAATTAATAGTTTGCTGTAGATTGGCCTGAAAAGGTAGCAGCTCTCAATTTTCTCCCCACCCTTAACGGAGCCACAGCGAATATACCTTAACCCTCGTATATTCCTACACTGTTATAACGTACCCGATCCGCGACAGCGGGGCCTGAGGCAAACCGGGCACCGGGCGGGGCGCCGGTAGCCGGCGGGGCTGGGGAGCCCACCCGTACCTCCCTCACACCTCACCCCGCCGGTCCGCAGCCATCCCCTCACCGCAGCCCTCCCGCCTCCGGCCACGGGGGGGGGCGAGGGGCGGCGGAGCTCGCCGCCATCAAGGCCCGTCCTGAAGAAGCTTCGCTGCAACACGGCGCGGGAGAGTAAGGCGGGGGCGGGACGGGCCCTGCCCAGAAGGGCTCTCCTCGGCCGGCACCGAGAGGAGCGGGGACGCTCCATTCCCCCCGCCGGGAGGGAGCCGCCCGCCCGCCGCCGCCTCACGCTCCGCCGAGCGCAGGCCGAAAGGGCAGCGCGGCTCCCGCCTTCCGCTTATAAGGGGCGGGCGGGCGGAAGCGGCGCCGGGACACTCTGCGCAGCGCGGGGACACTCTGCGCAGCGCCTCCGCTGCCGCCGGCGCCCCCTGCTGGTGGGAGGGCGCAGAGCAGGGAGCGGGTAGGACACGGGACAAGGACAGGGACAGGGACAGGGACCCCCGCTCCAGCGCCTCCCGCAGAGACACAAGGCGTGTTAAGGGCTGGGTTAACACCTCAGCCGCACCCTGTAGTCCCCCACTCCTCATGGTGGTGGCCGAGGTTGGACCCTGGGACAAAATGGGGACCCTTCAACCCTGCGATGCCCCCGCTTGCCTTGTGTACCCCCGCCCCAGCGCCCCGTCTGCAATGCCCTGAGGGTCCCCAGGCTGAGAACACCCTTCATCCCCCCCATCCCGTGACCATAAACATTGCCCGGAGGCTCCCCTGTACCTTCCATTTCACAAGAAAAGAAAGAACTGGGACGACAGGGACCTTTATTTGTCATATCAGAAGTGTGAGATACAAGTAGTTTCACGTGAGATCACAAGCTCAGGGACAAGAAGGCTACAGGAGCGAGCCACCTCCTCGCAAGAGGAACAAACAAGGACAGGAGCTGGCTCTGCCCTGGCCCCATCTCCCCTCACATCGCTCCAGATGATTTTATTTTGAGCTGGGGACAGTTGTGACTGCCGTGGGACCTCTGCACGGTGGCCGAGCTGCCCAGTCCCTTCCACAACCAGCCCAGCTGCACCGAGAGCCGGAGCTCTGGGTCCAGGATCAATGCCCACGGGAGCGGAGCAGGACACCCATCACCAAGCGTCTGGGCACGGCCAAGCCTGTCCCAAGGGCTCTAATTGCCCTCCGCTTTGCTCCGCAGCTCGTCAAAGGCCTCACTCTGCCTCCTCTTGTCCTTGGCGCGGATGATGGCCATCCTGAAGAGCCTGCAGTAGAGCTCCATGGCGGTGGGGCTGTCGTCGTTGCCGGGGATGGGGTAGGTGATCAAAGAGGGGTTGCAGTTTGTGTCCACCACCCCCACCGTGGGGATGTTCATCTTGGCAGCATCCCGGATGGCCACGTGGGGCTCAAAGACGTTGTTGAGGCTGCTGAGGAAGATGATGAGGTCGGGCAGGCGGACGCCGGACCCGAACTGGATGTGTGCGTTGGTGAGCAGGCCTCCCTGCCAGTACCGAGTGTGGGCGTACTCCCCGCACTCCCGCGCCATGCTCTCGACCAGGTGGCAGAACTGGCGCCTGCGGCTGATGAAGAGGATGATGCCCTTGCGGTAGGCGACGTGGGCGGTGAAGTTGAGAGCCAGCTGGAGGTGCTGCATCGTCTGATCCAAGTCTATGATGTCCTGATCCAGGCGGCAGCCGAAGATGTAGGGCTCCATGAACCTGTGGGGACAGAGGGAGGGCGACACAAGGGAAGGCGGGGACGGGGTGCCACAGGCATCCAGCAGCCACCTTTCCGAACGTGGTGTGGCTCCACAGAAACCTTCCCACGCCCCAGCTCCCATCTGGTACCACAGGAGCTCTCTGCAGGGTCTGTCCCAGCCCAGGTCGGGGGGTGCAGGTCCCACACCCCGCTCAGTGCCCACGCTGAGAGGGGTCCCTGCACTTCAGCAGGGCAGTAACCGCGACCAGGAGGAGCTGTGGGTCTGCAGGGGGTCAGCTCCAGCCCCAGACCGACCCAGTGCAGCCCCCAAAGACCCCCCAGGGTCTGGGGAAACACTCCTGATGCCAACAAGCGCCGGATCAAGAAACGGGGTCGCTCACCTATGGCGACATCCCTTTTTGTGCCCCAGGTGGACCCGAGCATCGAAGAGATCTTTCAGGGAGAAGAGCTCCTTCACGTTGAAGAAGTCGGGGTGGCTGAGAGGCTCGGACAGCAGCTTGTCATCCGCAGCTGAGAGATGGGGGAAAAAATAACAAATCAATCCATCACTGGCTCCTCCTGTGTTGGCAGGGGGTGAGCAGGGACTGGAGAAAGGGCCCTGCCGAGTACAACGAGGGTCTGGCGACAGCGGCATCGCTCATCGCCTGGCCCTCGGTACCGGGGGTCCCCCTCAGGGAATCCCCCCCCAACTCCCTTCCCCGGGGGATGGTGCCGGTGGGCGGCAGCACTCACCGCGGGGCCGGGCGGCCGGGGCCGGGGCCGGGGCGCTGCTGTAGAGCCGCGGGGCTGCTGCGGGGAGAGAAACACGGGGCTCGCACGGACGGGCCGGGCCGGGCCGGGCCGGGCTCAAAGGGCCGGGCTCGACGACCCTCTCACCTGCCCGCAGGAG
>VXBO01004176.1:541754-555132 GCA_013400135.1 Rhinoptilus africanus
GCAGGGCTGCTCTCAAGCCCTTCATCCCCCTGGCAATGAACTCCCTGAAGAAGATGAAGTGCCCTTACCGTTGCATCCAAGCTTCTGCACGTGGCAGTGGCTATTGATGCTAAATCATCTTCCCTCCCCTTTTCTCACAGACTTCGTTCCACGTCACCTCGCACGTGTTTTCAAATACTCTGGCACAGCACGGCATGTACAGAGATAACGGGCTGAACACCTCCCTGGAGAAGAGTCACGTCACCGGCCCAGGCAACTTCATCACCGCCTCCGACCACCTCAACTTCCATCCCAGCTACAACCCAAGCGGCCCGTCGCACTGTTAGAGCTGCACCAGTAACGACGACAACGCGAAGCCAGTTTACTGCTGGCTGCCTAGATTAAAACAAACCCCCAAAGTAAGCAAACAGCAGCACTGACCTTATCCAAAATGTGTTGCTAAGCCCCATCTGACAGCGTGACGGGAGGCACGGCGCTGTTACACTGTAGTGGCTAAATGAGGTTAAGGGTATTTCATCGAGAATATCAAGTCAGGATTTAATGAGAATTTTTCTCTTGAACACAGGAAAAAAAGTTTTTCAGCTTGGCAATGCGAGACTTGCTCTTACAACGTGATGAATAGCTACAAAATTAGCAAGTTAAAGGTAGCACTTCATTTCTAAGACTAACCCTGAACCCAAATTGGTTTATGTATTAGTATTTTTCTTTTTTAACAGGACTCCTACCTAGTTAGTGTCACAAATTTAGCTTTGGGGGAAAGGAGTTTAAAACTGTTTTATCAAAACCGAGTTCACTAATTTGTTGGGAAAAACACATACAGCCACTTTGGTACTAGATGAAAATAACTAATTTACAGGACGAATATTATGAGGAATAACATCTTAATTTAGAAAGATTTCATGTGATTAAAGGTCAGTAAAGAACTTATATGAACAATTTTACTTAATTTATAGTCAACATATACTTCCAAATACTAAAACAGCATACATTACATATACATATTCCCTTAAGATTTTCTCTGTCACTAACAATCCTTTAAACTCTTGGCTCATGTACCACATGCCATTAAAAATTAAGATTTTAAAACTGTTTCTGTACTATTTAATGAATAACCAAACTGCGTGCTTTCCAGAGGTGTTCGCTAAGTCTTTGGATTTCTTGTAGAAAGCACTTTCACCTGTCTGACCTCTCAAAACTACGTTTGAAGAAGTTATTTGAATAAAGACAACTAATCAAAAAGAAAATGTTTTCTTAACTTTTATTGCAACAACTGTGGATACACAGCCAGTGAAACTGCATCATTTAGACAGTAACTGCCCTGAAAGGAAAACCTTAGCACATTTTGCTCACAAAGTAGTCTTGAAGAGAAACTAGTCTGCCCGTTTGGGGATGAGAAATGGTCCTACCTTCCAGGAATAACATACTAATAGTATGTATTAAAACCGAGTGTACTACTGTTTCAGCTGTTTGCTAAAAAAATAAATAAATTTTAAAAATATGGGTGTAATGGTATGTCCAAGTACCACTGCAAATGATATTTTCACATTAGAAGTATTCCCTATTTGTGTCACTTTTATAATAAGTCTTATAAACTGACAGGAAACATGACAATGATATATTTAAACATACTTGCAAGGTAGAACTATTTTATTTAATAATGTCATGAAGCAAAAATCTAAAGTCCAAAACTGGGCAGGCCTGTTCTTGTGCTTTTTTTAAGCATTCAAACCCCAGCAAAGTTACATGCTCCTGGACCCAGCAGCAAGATTTCCCTTGCACCCACCAAACAATTCCAGTTCTTACTGCAAATCATTTGGTTATCTCAAACAGAACAGCCGGCTAAATTTGCGTCTGCTGAAAACGCACCAATACATCAGAGCAAGTAAATATACTAAGCAGAAGTGGGCCTGAAAAATTAACTTTTTAAATATTTAATGCATGAAGACAAATAAGCAACACTCTAGCATTCACCGCTATTCTTCTATCAGGGTCTAGACAGTACCTTGAGCTTCTCATAACTTCCCTTTCTTCTCCTGAAAGGAAAAATAACAAAGTGCCAAATTAATACAAACAGTTGTGACAATTTAACGTATATTTTTATCCAGAGTTTTCTGCAGGTGGAATAATTTAGGGATAAGACTGCTTCTTCTAAATATAAATTTAGTGGGTTTTGTCACATATTTTCCACCTATTTTCATACTTCACCTAAAACCACCCACCTCTTTTCTTCCTAGCCTTAATTTCTTCCCTTTTTTGTTTTAACCGAAACCAGTGCCTTTGAACGGTTTTGCATGCGGTGCACCTCACGTCACCACACAGACTGTATTGTGAGAAATGCTGGAGCAAGGTCATGCAATTCACTTCCCCCAAGGTTTGCCGAGAAGGGAGCAACACATGAGCATAATAAAATTATGTGAGGCTGCACTATCAGACCAAGACAAACTCCAGTTCTTAAAGGTCTGAAAAATTAAAAAGCATATACATTAATAAAAGAAATGGCGGCAGAGATGATGTGTTCCGTCCTTGTATAAAAAGCAGCTACACGTCAAAACACATGTTCCTAAAATAGCAGCAAATAACTCTTTATAAAAAATTGAAGTAGTCCTTGTGGTCCCCTGAGGATCCTTGAAGATTGCCCTTCCTGAAGCACAGAAAAATAGTCACTGTGATAAAAATAAAACAATATACCTACTTTCAAAGTTCTGAGCGAGCACAGATTTTCCTGAGAACTCTGGTATCGCAGTCAGGCTGCTGTAACTTACCCGTAGCCATAATCAAAATACCGAGTAGTTTAGTAACTTCCCATCCAAATTAGCATGTGACTGAAAAAAAAATAATCTCTGTGCATTTAAAAAAAATATAAACCAGCACTCATTTGAAAAAAAAAGAAAAAAATAACCTCTTTACATGCTTGAGTAGACTTGAGTTCATGGTTCCATGCATGTATCTACTGCAGTAGATAAAAGATCAAAATTAATGCCTCTGGAGGGTTGAATTAATGGAAAAAAACGGAGCTTGTTCTGGGCACTCACCAGAGCTACCGCTGGAGTGCTGAAAAGGACCAGGAGGGGCATATAGTCTGTGGCTGCTCTGTGGCTGGCTGCCTGTTATGATCAGTATCAAAAAAAGAAATCAGAAAGTATCAGAAACAAATATCAGGGAAAAAACGCTTTTGGTACTGCATCTATCAAGATTCAACCTCAAGAGACTTGCAATACAATCCCAAACTCGGTACTACACGCATGGGACTCTTGCTCATGAATTTGTTTTCACTCAATATAATCTTTCTACTCCTCAGCTGTTCAACCTTTAATCTGTAATGTATAAAAGTGATTTCTTATTGCTCCAAGACACCAGGCTTCTCTTTTTCCAAGGAGTGATGAGAGCTGTACCCAGAATGACAATGCTGCCAGCAGAGCCATGGACTCTGCTTATGGCTGTGGCACCAATGCCCGAGATGTTTGTTGACCCACATCCCCTGTGGGTGCTTGCTCCTCCTTGGCACGTCAGCAATTCCCATGAGAGAAACTCTGGAAAAATCCCGTGCCGAGACCAAATACGACTGGGAGGACTTGGAGGTGGAAGGGAATAGCCACAGCACATTGATACAGAAACACCAAGGGTGACAGGATGGTGTGAATATCAAGCCAGCGGAATTCCTTCCCTCCCTCCCACCTTGAAGACTAGCTGAGTCTCCTTGTCTTCTAGGAGAACCTCCGTGCTGGGTGTCACAACGTCCCCCGTGAGCAAGAAAGCATGTTCATCGCTTCTCTGCACCATTCCTAGACTCACTACCACCAGCCTTCCGTATCAGGGCAGAACGGATCAGGAGTCAATCCTGGAGGCTGCAGAAGGCCGCCTAGAGAAACACGGAGTGCTTTTCAACTGAATTGCACATCTCACCTGCTAAATCCCCCTCAAAACCAAGGAACCCCTTTTGCTAACCCTAGTGCTACTAACGGAGAGGGGCGAGCACAAGGAAAAACACCACTTCCTGACCACAACCACCAGGAAACAAAACTGCTGTTAAGGTTTTACTAAAATGGCAAGCCCCACTCTCACTGCCCCCAGTACTCACAACTTTTTTTGCCCATGCACTTTGTAGATTCTCCTTCTTCATTTTTTTTGTTATTAAGAACAACATTCCCCTAAACAGCCACATCTTTAAAGATCAGGATTCTGTTTCACAGTCACAAGGAAATCACACGCTAATGTGTGATTCTATGATTCTATGTCACGCAGGAGATTACAGCCTCAGACAGCGGGGGGCTAAGGACAATAAAAGGCAAGAAGCAAAAGCAGCGGGTGAACCGAGATCCTGTTCCTGGGTTTGGGTAATGCAAACGCTGTGATTGTCTTCAAGGGAGACATCCTTCGCTCACAAACGTTACGGGCACAAGCTAACTACATCTTCCGACTACAGTCAGGAGGGAAAAAAAGATAACACAAAGATACTACTCACTAGAGATGATGACACAAACCATAGGAGGACTCTGGTTTCACGGTCCGTGGTCAGAACCCCATTTATTAAACATTATAAACTTATCAATGTACACCATTTTCTATATACAAATCAAGTTTATCAATTTAAAAAAGTGCTGCTTGAAATTAGGTTTTATTTAAAGCACAAGGTAATGGGAATTGCATCTTCACTGAAAGTGAATCAGTTCACAAGTAGCATTGAGAACACAGACACATCGACAGGGGCACAAGACACCTTTTCAGTCTCAATGTTGATTTACTGAAAACTTTGAGGAGAAGAAACATTCAGCTTATTTTATACAAACAGTACATAGTGCTTCCATCATCTCTATTAAAATTAAGTATAAGGTTTAATCCTTTTAAAGCAAGGTACTCTGAAAACTTCTATTTTAAAATACCAGCCTATTTACCTATTCCAAACAAAAGGCTCAAATCCTGCAACTGAATCAAGGCAGATAAAAATACGTGCCTGTGTAGACGGGCTGCAGGCACGTGAGCGAAGTAAAAAACCACTTTTCCAAGGTATCCTACCACAAAAATGAGATGATCTAGCATATGGATCTCTTCAACCAACCAACCAGCCCCAAGGACTATAAAAAGGTGGCAGTAAGAAGTGTCAAGTGACGCCTATAAACATGTTTAAAATGTAACTGCACAACAGCATAAACACACAAAGGATGTTGTTTATCTCTCTACATGCCACAGTTACTTGTTCTACTCTATGCTACGCTGTAGTTTGCCAACATTCTGCAACTGTGACCACACCAGGGGACACCATGCGATACTGGCTCCGTCCTTGCCTGCTTTTGCTCCGTTTTGTGCCCTTAAGGCCAGCCTCCAGGAAGACTGCTGAAGTGACCAAGAAACAAAGTGACACAGAGCGGTAGTTTGGCTGAGAGAAGTTCTGTAGAAGACTAGACAAAGAGAACAGCGGATCAATTCACAGGGACAAGATGTAAGAACAAACTACTCAAAGGACTTCCCG
Organism: Rhinoptilus africanus; assembly: GCA_013400135.1. Lineage (NCBI taxonomy): Eukaryota > Metazoa > Chordata > Aves > Charadriiformes > Glareolidae > Rhinoptilus > Rhinoptilus africanus. The sequence goes on from VXBO01004176.1 coordinate 547,222, forward strand.
ACACGCAAACGAAAAGGAAAGAACCAGCCAACAGCTTAAATCCACACTTTTTGGATTTTTCAGTGAAACCAGCGTGGGGGCACTTTTTTTTTTTGTGTGTGATACGAATGTGCTACTTCAATCCCATTTCAAGTTAGTACAAATTAAAAGACAGTAGTGAAAAAACGCTTTATTCTGGCTGCTGGAAACGGAGGCAGAGAAAGCGCTACCAGTATGAAAGAACAGTGCTGAAAATATCCTTGGCGTTTACATTAGGGACTTCCTACAGCAAATCTAGCTTTGTTCTATTGCACAAAAATTGTAAATGAAAAGAGAAGTTCAGAGAAATGTAACATTTTAGAAACCACTTTTGAAAAAGGAAAGTAAGGGCACTCAAATTCAAGAAAGTTCATTGAGGAAACCGAAAGCCGTTTCTGGGTAACTGCAGGGCATCAACGTTAGACTTGAGAATAACGAGGAATTGTTTCAGCCTTGCAGGCCCAACAGTACGTAAATCTAGCGAAATCCACAGAAATCACGTTGTCTGTACAGACACCCTCCTTCACTTTTCTCAGACCGCAATTGTGCTTGGAATCATCCACTAGCGGGAGGTTTCTGGGATTCAAAAGGTACTTTCAGCAGCTGCTGAGATTGCTTTACACAGGACGTGCAGACAGATAGATCCACTTCATTTACCTGAATTTGCATTTTTATCTTCAAGGATGGATCTCCACACGCACAGCTCTGCTGACTTTGCTGGAGTTTTGCTTATTGAACTCGCCCAACAGTCCTTGTGGCGGGAGAACCGAGACCCCAGCATAAAACCACAACATAGGATTGTCCTAAGGCAGCTCGAATGTGAACAGATATCAGATAATCTGCTTCAAAAGTCTAGCACAGCTATCAAATGCTGTGTTTTCCTAGGATCTCTCAACAGATTGCCAAACGTATTCTGCATGCAAACAGGTTTCCTTTTGATATACGATTAGAGGCCTCATAATTTAAAGCGTGATTAGCCAGTATCTTATCTACAGTAACCACAGCATCCTGTAGTAACGCAAGCCCTAAAAATCATTATAAAAAATATTTCCTTAGAGCATTTTAAATAATTTACAAAATTCTACAAAAACTATGTATGTTTATTCATGATATCCCTGTTAAATAGAAGCATTTTTCACATTAGCGTGTGTATGATATGCAGGTATCAGTATCTCCCACTGTCTCTCATGTCTCAAGTTTCATCAAGGTAATTACAATGATAGTTATTTTCTAAAAAGATGGTTACTGTAAGAAAAAGCGTACTTACATATTTAGAACCTTTCCTTTCAACAGGGAATCTGGTCAGTCCCCTGCAGGTACGTCAGTAAATTCTGCACAGGTTTTGTCTAAAACTTCCTGCCCTTGGCCCACTTCACGAGCAGTTTCACTATTCTGCAGGACAGGTATTTTTCCTTCCAAATTGGAGCTGGATACCTGAACTTCTTCCTGCCTGTCGCTGTCCTGGCAGATAACTTTTTCCTTCTTAACGCACACCTGCATACTGTTATTTGTACACGCTCCTCCACTAGTCTTGTCCACTGCTACTGCTGTCACATTTAGTTCCTGCAGTGGGCAACCTAAACTCGGATCTGGCCTCCTGTCCTGCTGGTTATCCTCTCCCTTACTGCACAACTCTATACCCTGCTGAGATGTGTCTCTGCTAACGTTATCTGCTTTTACCACCGCCACACTGTGTTCAGGGCGTGGGGGTTCTATATTTGAATGGGCCCAGCTGCCTTTGTGGCTATCTCCTTCCTCGATCCACATCTGCGTGTTCTCAGCTTTGGATGTTCCTTTGCAAACCTTATCTGCTTTTACTGCTGCCGCGCTCCGCGCCTGCGAGGGGGAACTCGGGTGTGAATCCGACTGGTCTCCTGAAGCTTCAGCCTTTCTGCAACCCTCTGCTTCCTCTTTGATACACAAAGGAGCAGCCTCCAGTCTTTCACAGGTTTGGGGACTTGATGCTTCCACAGCGAGCTTCTGAGAAGAAGTGGATTCTTTCATTGCTGTCGTACACTCCCCGCTGAATTCACCTTTTGGCAAGAGAGCTCCTCTTCCCTGATTAAGTACGTCCGTATCCTGGGAAGCCACTTCTGCTCCTAACACACTGCTCTGGGTGAGCAAACGCTCTGCTTTCTGCCTTTTGTTCAAAAGCATGGATTTCTTCCTGTCCCGAGCATATTTCAGGCCTGCAATAAATTTACTTGAAATTTTTAGGTAAAAGGTATTCTTTCTTTTAGACCTAGACTTTGCATTCATTACTTTTCGTACTTTACATCCTTCATTTTTGCTGGTTTTCGGTGGAAGCATTTTCTGCAGGGGCTCTGCATTAGGGACATCCTTTTTACCTGTCGCATTGTCAGATAACTCATCAGCAGCAATACCTTTAGCCCCCGCCGCTCCTTGCTTAGCTCTCGGCTGACCAGTAGTATGAAGATTAACATTCTCTGCAGGGGAAGCAGATTTCCCACTGCCATGTAACATTGCACTTTTCCCTTCTGTTCTCTGAGAGTTCTTCAACTCATCAGTTTGCTGAGATACCTCAGCCTTTTTACCCTGACCCAGCACAGGGTCAAATTCATTTTCAATCGGCTGTTGTTTGGCTTTTCCTTTATTAGCAGTTTGTTTGGTCGCTCTCAATAGGTCCAGAGTTGCATCGTCTTTTTGTACCTCTAAACTGCTTGCAGAGTCTTTAGCCTTTTCTGCCAAAAACTTCCTAATTTCTTGTTCGATGCTGTCATCGCTGTCCACTGAACTGCTGTCATCAGTGTCTGACGCAGCTGTGAAAGTACATTTTCTATTTTTAGCTACCTGCAGGTTATTCTGGTTTGCAGTTGGTTTAGGTTTATATCCTTTTTTAAGCTGTAAGTTAAACTCTAAGTTCTTCATGGTTTCTGTTTTATCGCTGGTAAGTTTGTCTGGGGGATTTCTGATTGCGTTCTCTTTCACAGCCTTTCTAGGTTTTGAGAGGCAGCTTTTCAGTAGCTCTGGGTTTTTACATTTCCACTCATTTTGTTGGAGGCTACTAAACTCATTTAGCAGCTGAGTTTCTGTCTCGCTAAATCTGACTCTCTTCTTGCACTGAGATTTCTGGTCCTTGGACTTCTTCTTTAATTTTCTTTTAGACCGCAAAAGGTCCTTGATAGCGCTGTCAAGGTCCTCATCACTATCCAAAGAACTGCTCTCATCATCCGAACCATCCCTCTCCTGAGTTTGGATGGTATTTTTCACAAGTTTTTTTGCGCTACTCTGAACCTGCATAAGAGGGTTTACGGAGTCCAAGGCCATATACCTGCCAACAGATCCAGGTAATGCAGAAGACATCAGCCGCAGCTGCCCAGTCTCTTTGCTACTGAGCCTCTGAGCATCACAGAGTTCTGCGGGGCTGCCCAGGGCACACTCCTCTTGGAGCACAGGAAATTTGGAACAGTTACCTGGCTGGAAAAGTCCTGTCTCCAGCTGTTCAGGTGGTTTTGATGCAGCTTGTTTCACTATTCTGCCTTCCCTTTTAAGTCTCCTTTTACTACTCAGTGATAGCTTCAGAGTTTTGGGAAGAGAAGGCTCAAGGGTACCGGCGAGGCTGTTTTGATCAGAAGGCAAAGGCATCTGGATTGAGTGTGACAGGCTGGGAGGCTTTGTTCCGAGGCTTTCTGACTGTGCTTTCAGAGCCAAAAAAGCCCTGATTTCTTGCTCTATACTATCATCGCTGTCCACAAGGCTGCTGTCGCTTTCACAATGGGAGGACGAGAGAAGCTGGGGAGAAAAGAAAGAGTCTGCAGCGAGTGATTTGTTGTCACTTCCCATTTGGGATGGCATGATTGTTTTGGAAATATCAAGGATAGCTTCCGCACACATGAGTTCTGCAGATGTGTCTGCTCTGCAAGAGGCCTGCAGAGTGAGCTCACAAGCAGCAATCTTGTTTTCCGGAGGTGCAAAATGTCTGGCTTTTTTCAGCGGTTTAAACAGCTTGTTGAATTCATTGCTGGTGCTTTCTAATTCTGTTGACTTTGAATTAATTTCTTTTCTCTTGTTGCTTATAGGGCTTTTATGGATTTCTGGTGAGGCACTTTTTGTTGAGCTAATCGTCAGGCTGGCAGAAATGTCCGCCATACTCTTTGTGTCAAATTGTTCCCTCTGCAAAGGGACATAGTCTGTTGCATGACCTGCCTCTTTCCTGATTTTCTCCAGCTGATAAAGCTGAATGGCTTCTTCAATGCCATCGTCGCTACTTGAGTCAGACGCGTGCATGCTCTCGTTGGTGAGTGCTCCCCTCGTCTCCCAGTAATTAGCTCCACCTTCTTCATTTCGCTCCACTAACCAGGGCTGGCTGGCAGTGGCCATTTCTAGATACGCTTGGTTCACTTGGCTGAAGTCACGAGGCTCTTCTTGGATTTTAGACTGCAAACATTTGGACTGCGTGCTGGTTTTCTGTAGCTTGGGATGGTGTCTCAAGAGGAGAGCATCACAACCTCGCTTTATAGCACCACAGTTTGCTTTGTTTGTTGCTTCTTTGTTGCATTTTAGGACAGCTCTCACGTGGGAATCTTTTTTATCCTTCCCGATTACGCATTTACTAATTTCTTGCTGCTTCTTCTCATTCAAGAACTGCACTATTTCAGCTTGTATGCTTTGTTCAAAAGAGTCATCGCTACTGATGCTCTGAGGGGAAGCAGGCTGCAGTCTTTTACCAATTCCCAGGTGGTCAGACAGGTACTCTTCCGAGAGCATCTCAGCGTTAAATTTCACAGGGAGAAGGTTACTAGACATTTTGTTCTGCGAGAATTCTCTCTTAAACCTTTTGTCTCTGCTTATATTTTCAGAACACTCTGCATTCCTTTGCAAGGACTGGTCACTTTTGCTTTTTGCTTTCAAGTACTCTTGAATGGCTTCTTCTATACCTCGGTCAACAGAATCGTCACTATCAGAATCGAGCAAGAGTGTCCCAAACCCCACACTCTCTTCCACTTCAGTGTCATCCGAATCAGCAGGGCAACCACACTTGGTATACTGAGGATGCTGCCGTGGCAATGTGGTGCTAGATGCGACTCTGTTACTAGTGCCCTTTTCTCTCTTTTGTTTCTTCTGCATAATACAATCATACTCATTGTTCATACCCAAGGGAGACTCTTGGCTTTGCAGGTTGTTTATGATCATCTGAACTTTTGCACTTACAGAGGTTCTAGTGACGTCCCCTTCAGATTCAGAGAAGCAAACGGGGTATCTACAATTCCTTGCTGGTCCAAAGGACTCCCATTTTGTCTGAAGAGCTACCAAAGGAGAAGCATTCATAAGGAACATTCTAGCTGACAACAGCAAAGTCCACTACGGAACAGTTCTTCAGACTGGTCTCTCTTCCATCCTACAATTAAAAAAGAGGAAAATATTTTTTATTATGAATCTATCATTTAGAAGTTCCACGTAATAATACCTGTAACATAAATTGTAAATTATTAACACTCAGACTTACTCTGACAGATATGACAAGAGTTACTCCTCAGCATCACTTTAGCGGGTAAATCAGTCACTACTGCCATTAAGGATAAGAGAGAGCACTCATCATTTGTGGTTTTCAGTATTTTCTGGCACAACCATAATCTAATTCAGGCAATTACCTTCACTTCTGAAACTCCTCCTGCCCTTTTCATTGAAGGTCGCACCCTCTTTTGCGCCCGCTCCTACAAAACTGCGTGTTGTCAAGACACACGAAGGATCACTCTGATGATACGTCAGCGCACAGACGTGCGCGATCCCCTTTTCCACTAAGATTGTCTGACTATTTTTGCAATGAACTTTGTGGCAAGACAGAAAGAACAATTTTAAGGGAATCTTTCATAACAAAGTGGAATTGGTGGGAGTGGAGAAGCCTGCAAAATATTCTGCTCCCTGTGTTTCCTTTGGCATAATTGCTCTTTTTAAAGGATCGCCCGTCATGCATAGCTCAGCTTTTCAGTTTTACAACGAAAACAATGCTGGCTATGTCCACATGGCGTATAATGGGCGGATGTGAAGCAAGCTTGCCCATGATCTGAGATGGTGGAACACAAACCAACTCTTATTCAAAGAGCAGAGTAACTCTGTTAGCATGATGCCTGAACTCACACACTAGCCCGAGACAGCTTTTACTAGTTCTGGCTTGGCATCAAACACGCACAACTGAGGGACTTGGGGCAGCTCAAAGAGAAGGAAAGGGAGCTTATTTCGTCCTGAAAAATACCATGCGGCAATAACCCTGAGACATCAATCATTCTAGCCTCACTGCAGGATAAAAGCTCTTGGTAAACACAAATCTTCATAAGTTTGCAAAAGCAGGATGATTATGAACTCTTCTTTGTATTCTAGTAGAAAAGCCAAAGAGAATGAAGCCCTCTTTCATGGAACAGTGAAAAATGCCATCCAGAAAATGCCAGTTAACACCCTGAAGAGTTCACAGCTTCTCTGTGGTCGCATGAGGGATGAAGGTTTCACCTGCAGCCTCATTTGGTGGGACCAAACCAGCATCTGGCCGACACAAGGCACACAGCAACCCCAGTAAGGAGCTCCCGCTGTTGAGCGGTTCTTCAAGCCCATTTCGCAGTCTCCCACGCAAACCCCGTGAGCCCCAGCTGCAGCGTGGCACGGGACTCCACTGACCTAGAGACACGCTTCTGCCTCTGAATCCTCTCCAACCTTGCCCTTGTCAATTATTCTCCCGTCCTGGTTTCAAATTAATCAGTGGCAATAAATATTTTAAAGAATCAATGATTCTAGGATCTTTAAAAAAAGTGTATTTATTTGCTACTGAGAATAAGGTAACAGACAACCAAGGAAGACAATTCCTTATCACTTTTAAGAAGAGCACGGTGCTCCAACAAAGAACATACTATAACACAGCACGTGCTTTTGTCAGGATTCCTCTGCGACCTGTGCTCAGGGAGCACTTTTATTGCCATCTTGTTAGTAGAACAGAATATTCTTAAAATCTTACTGACCAAGGCAGGGTCAGCCCGAACATGCCTGACATGACATCTGCAGAGCGGTTAGCTCTCAACACACCACAATAATGCTTTTGCCACTTCTTTTGCTCGTTCTCTGCTGCAGAACGCCTCAGCAGAATACATTTTAACCCAGACTCTGGATATTGTTCCTGAAAAATTAAAAGTTTTATGTGTAATGATCCTCCTTGCTAGTTGGTACCTGGAGCAACCCAAACCACGCCGTTTTAACTTCCACCTTTCAGTGAACTGAAGACAGTTTAGACTGATTTCTGCTCTACGTGCCCCAATAAAGCACAGTGCTCCCGACCGTGCGTGTATCCGGGCATCAGCTGGGGAAGCTCCACACAAACAGCCGGACACGACGCGTGTCAGAACCCCAACTTCCAGAAATGTGTGAATTAACACACAATTTCTAAAGCAGCCTCCAACATGTTCACCAAACGGGCAAACATAAATTAAAAACATTTTTCCTCGTAATAAGCAGCTAAGGATCAAAAAGACAGAAATCAGAATACCTAATTATCTTTGAAGAAATGCAATTAACACACTTACACTCCCACCTTCATTAAAAAAAACCTGCAAACTTATATCCTATTAACCTATTTCCACAGTTTCCAGGGAAGCGGCAGGTGCCTTCAACACGCTGGGATTGCTGTCACCCTGCGAGGATGACAGGGGGTGGGATGAACCCCAGCACTGCCCCAGGCCAGGGCACCCACCCTGGGCGCGGGCTCTGAGGGGACACCCAGGGGTGCGTGGAGGCTGCGTGCGGGGGGATGTGAGGGGACAGCAACTGGGGAAGACCCCCAGAGAGTGTGAGGGGACAAGAGGGGACAGCCACCTGGGGGACAGGCACGGAGGGTGGGGGGGGGACAGGAGGGGACAGACACGGAGGGTGTGGGGGGGACAGGAGGGGACA
>VXBO01004176.1:555708-594547 GCA_013400135.1 Rhinoptilus africanus
CGGGCCGGGCCGCCCCGCCGCCGGGCCACAAAGGCAGGCGCGGCCGCCGCGGGGCCCTCGCCGAGCGGAGGGAGGCTGGAGCCCCTTTAACCATCGGTAGCGGAGGGGCCGCCGGGGATGGAGGACGGGCAGCCCGGCGGGCCTGTGCGGCGAGGGGGGAGTTTGCAGAGCCCGGGCAAGATTTAGGCCCTAAACCCCTGTCCTGCAAAGGCTGAGCAGCTCTGTCCCGGCAGGGACTTTGAAAACACACGCGTGATTCATTGAAAACACGTGAAAACACGGTGATTCATTGCCCTTTACTTTTGCGACAAAGCCAGTACAACGCACAGGAGGAGAGTAATTCATCCTGCTCCCTTCGGGGGTGCAATGGGGGCTGACAGAGGTGCGGGAAACTCAAAACAACAGCAAAACACACCAATGACTGTCCCAAACTCAAAGTTTGGGGATGAAAAACTAGAACTGGGGTTTAAGGGAGCTGAGGCCTGTTTTTTTCAGAAGCTGAAGCGGTTGGTAGTGTGGCACCTGGAGTTACCAGGGCATTGGTGATTTCACGTAGAGAAACAGCAAAGTTTTAGTGCTCTGTTTCTTTGCAAACAGGTTTTCCCCAAGGATGCGCTGCCAGCTGCCTCCTGTCATCCATGTGTGCTTCCAGAGCAGAGCCAGGCAGCGGAATCCTTCCTTTCGGGACACCCATTTCAACCTGCTTATTCACTAAAAAGCACAGAGTGAGTCATAACCCTCGGTTTGTAAATCTTCACCAGCGTTTCCATTCATAGTTTCTGGCAAAGGAAAACCTAGTGCCTTAACCCAAAGTGCTGCCTATTTCCACTTTGCCAGTGCATTTTTTTTTTTTCCCCACGGTGCTCGAACACCTGTGATGCTACAGTGGAAACCAGCATCTTTTGGCTTGGTGTTGCCAGAATCACTGGGAAAATGCTCAGGCAAGGAAATATTAAGTGATCAGCAGTGGGGAACAGCAGGTATGAAGGGTCCCAAGGCTGAAAAATGGGGTGGCAGCTCGTGACAATGCAGACAAGGCACCATACTTAGACCCCACTGGGCTCCTCTGCCATAAGGAGAATTATTGACAGCGCACAAGAAGGTGGTGGATGTCAGAATCAGGCCTATTACCCTTAATAGGTGCATTACATACAATTAATCATCTTCTATGTCACTTTTCCAGAGGAGGGCCATGAAGATGCTGGGGGGGCTGGAGCCCCTCTGCTGTGGGGACAGGCTGGGAGAGCTGGGGGGGGTCAGCCTGGAGAAGAGAAGGCTCCGGGGAGACCTTGGAGCCCCTTCCAGTCCCTCAAGGGGCTCCAGGAAAGCTGGGAAGGGACTCTGGAGCAGGGAGGGGAGCCATGGGATGAGGAGAATGGTTTTAAACTGAAAGGGGAGATTTAGATTGAGTATCAGGAAGAAATCCTTTGCTGTGAGGGTGGTGAGCCCCTGGCGCAGGTTGCCCAGAGAAGCTGTGGCTGCCCCATCCCTGCAGGGGTTCAAGGCCAGGTTGGACGGGGCTTGGAGCAGCCTGGGCAAACCATTCCATGATTCTATATGCACTGTTGAACACCAGTGAGAATTTAGCCAGGCTCCGAGATCAGTCCATTCTGTCTTTGCAGAAAGAGAGGGTGCTGCTGGAGCTGGCAACCTGGCTAGTCTGAACCTGCCCTGTCCCTCTTCCCAGTATTGGTGCAGGGCAGGTGACGGACACTGTGGCTTTGAGCTGCAAGGCTTTTCAGGCGTTTTTGTGCTTCCTCTGTGGCAACACATCACAAGATGTGGGTCTGGCATATACTGAGTGCTGTGGAACAGATTTCCACCTGCTTTCACCCCAGAGATGCTCGTTTTGGGGAGCACATATATTTTCATTTCCTGAGGCATTGGACCCTTTCCTGGATTCCAACCTCACGTTCTAATTTTTTCTTTTCCCAGGAGTCCGCTATCTGCCAAACCAGGTCTGACCCTGGGGATGTGGGACAGGACCGTGTTTCAAACCGTTAGACACAGTTATAGACTCATATTAATTTATCTCCTGCTCTGACAATAGATAAAACAGAGCCGATAAGACATTCGCCTGCCTGTTCTTGTCCCTGGGATATGTAATATGCTTTTATATTCTGAAATGGCTCGCTTGAACAAAACTGCTGAAAACAGCACAGCCAGCATCTGTGTGCAGAAGGAAACAATGAACTTGCTTTTCCTTAGCTGCAGAATTGCAGCCCGGAGGTGAGGAAACTCTGCTCCTTTCACCATATTTCTCCTAATGCCACTCCAGAGGAAAGAAAGGGCTCTTGTGTTCACGTATCCTCTCGGGCCAAGTCGATTTACATGTGAATGCACTTTAAAAATAAAATGAAAGTCAAAGCTATGGCCAGGAGCCTGATAAATGTTCTTGTGCACATGCAGTTGCTTGGAAGGGGGAGGCTGGCTGCTGCTGGCGAGCTCGGCTGTCACCAGCGGAGGTGGCATTTTATGGCTCTGCAGAGCAGGTTGTCTCCATGTGCAGCCTTTGACTTGAAAGCAGAGCAGAGCCTCTCCCCGAGGTCCCATTAGGGAAGATTTGTCTTCCCGATCCCTGATCTTTGCGGAAATGAGAGCAGTGGTCCCCGGCCTCGTGTCCCCGCTGGACGGATGTCAAAGTCACGAGCGCTAATTGGACCCCTTGTTAGGATGGCCGGAATGGCAGGGAAACATTCGTGTTTTCAAAAGGAAACATCTTCCCCGACCTCAGGATCTGCTCATCTCATTTGCAGTCTATTGCAGGGGGTAGGAAGAGGCGCTCATTATAGGTGACTCTGGATATATTAGAGGCAAAAGCTGCCGTGGGTTATCAGAGGCTGAAACCGGAGCTCAGGTGATGGCATTCTTTTTTTTTTTCCCCAGCAAGAAAAAGGACAAGATTAAAAACAAAATAGTAAGAATAAAAGGACTCGCCTCACAGATCTTCTTGTTGTCAGGTAACCTGGGGCTTCGTGGCCAATTATGGTTCCTACGCGGAGCTGTGTTAAAACACCAGGCATTTCTGCTGCGCTACTGTTTCGTTGGGAATATGAGTCATACCCGGTGCTGGCTGAGGGCACAGCCGTGTCCCAGACACGAGGGAAGTCAATAGCCTCAGGTTCTGCAAACCCTTTCCTCTGCTGGTGGCAGTTTTGCATTCCCCAAGCACATCTCTGGGGCAAAACCAATCCATAAAAGTGAAATCCTGTCGTGACCATTGACGCCATCACAGGAGTCCCCAAGCCAGGGAAGTGCCAATCTAAAAGTAAAACAGAAACAGGGCTGTAAATTAAGAGTATTAAGTTCCAGCTGGAGATCCCCTCTTCCTGTTCTAGTACCCGTATAGGAGTGCAATGAAGGCTGAATAGATTAGGATTTTAAATCCCTATTTTCGCAATTTCTGTTGAAGTCCAGGGGTGTGGAGTACGTGGATGGTGGAGACCCCTCGCAACCCTGGGGGTTGGACTTAGGTGATCTTTAAAGGTCCCTTCCAACCCAAACCAGTCTGTGCCTCTGTGAGTCTGTGAGTTTTTGGTGGAAGAAGCAGCGGGGAAAGGAAGTGGATGGAGTCCAGTCTGAACCTTGAGCTCAGTCAGTATTTGAGGTCCATATATCATGTGGCTCCACTGAATTTCAGGAGGCTCAAAACTTCTGGAAAAAGTGCCAGCATTGGCTTTAAAATAAATCACGTGGGCTGCTTGCCTCTGGTTCCAAATGGGGCTCAGGTGTGGCTTGAGCATTGTTTCTTTCTTGCATGAATTTGCTTGTGCTACGAGCTGCAGCGAGCGCTGGGCACATCCCGGGCGGCAGCAGGTCTCGTGGAGCAGCAGGTCACGGTGGTGGCCCTGCTCCTGCGTCCTCCATCAGCTCCTCCAGTCTGATCGCAGGCGGCGTATTTAGATTGAGTACAACTGGATCATGCAGTAACATGGTAAATTGAAGAGTTTAGTTGTTATTTAATAAATGCCAAGGAGACTCATGAGGCCTTGAAGTCATAATAGAAAGATCTAATTTAGAAAAAAAGGAACAGAGATGCCTGTGAAAGCTGCCAGCAAACAGCGCTGGATATTGAACATTTCTATTTACTCTCTGAGTGGAGCAGGGATGGTGTGAGCTTCCTTACAGCAGGGCTGGATGCTGCCCAGGGACGCAGCACCTGGGTCAGGAGGAGGTCCCAGGGACAGGAGGAGATCCAGGGACAGGAGGAGGTTCAGGGACAGGAGGAGATCCAGGGACAGGAGGAGGTCCAGGGACAGGAGGAGTTCCCAGGGCAGTTCTCAGTGGAGCTTGGTCCTGGGAAGCTCCACTGTGTCTTGCCTTAGAAAACACCTTTGCTGTAAATCGCCTTTGGATGCCAGATTTTTTTAAGAAAGGAGACCCACCAGCTCCACGAAACACATCCAGTGGGAAGTATAGCACAGAGGCACTGTTACAGAATACATTTAATGTTTTTGAGTCAAATCTGGTTAACTTCCCATTCATTACTGACCATTATGCAAAATGTAGCTGCAACTGTCTGGTTTTTGAAGACGTTCCTTTTCCGTAGTAACTCCTGGTGTATCTGGCAGAAGAATACAACTCGAGAAATACAATTTACTGCCAAGAGGTTTGATTGCAACCCTGACCTTTCCTTGCTATCATATGGCAGAGACCTGTAAAATTTCAAAGGAAAAGATGGCACCTCTCATCCTATACCTGGAGCCTTTAAATGGTTTTCATGCAGCTCATTCCTATCTAGGTTAAATTATAAATTTTTCATGTTTACCACCATGGAAGTGTGCTGTATGGGCTCTTAAGAATTTTCTTTACGCAGGTCTTCACTTTCTGTCCAGCTCCGCTTTGCTCCGAGGCCACGCTGTCGGTATTCCCACGAGGACATTTCCAGTCGGATCCTGTTCTTGTCACAATTCTGCTTGTGCCCATTAGGTGTCAGACTGTTATCGGCACAGTCTCCTCCGGTTTCTGGGGCTTCGCAGAGAAGCAGCATTTTTCACTGAAAGGGTTATTAAACATTGGAACAGGCTGCCCAAGGAGGGGGTGGATTCCCCACCCCTGGAGGTGTTTCAGAAAAGGGTAGATGTGGTACTGAGGGACATGGTTTAGAAGGGGTTTTTGTCAGGGGGGGTTAATGGTTGGACTTAGGATCGTAAAGGTCCCTTCCAACCTCACCCATTCTATGATTCTAGGAGAAGTCAAGAGCCAGTGTGGCTTGTCTTGGGTGCCGGCTGCGTGCTCGCTTATGGGTCCTAACCCAGAAAGGGCAGACTGGGTGCTGTGGTGCTCACTGGGCCACCAAACGGGGTCTTTCTGCTGGCTTTGTCACAAGTTTTTCCCAGCTGTGGTTCCTCTGAAGCCAGCTTATCCCGGGGCTGCAGGCTGAGCATTCCCAGGCAGTGACTCCTGCCCCAATACCGTGGGGTTTTGCAGTGTGTTTGTATTTTAGATCACGTGAAATGGCAACTCTCAGGTCAGCTCTTCATATCGCAACAGCTCTGGGATCTGCAGGGTCCCCGAGGAGCTGCCAGAGTGGTGACGGGGCTCTTTCCACCTCGTCCATCGCCCTCTTTGGGGTAAGCAGTAGAAGCTGAGTGTTGAAGGTTGGTGCCAAGCCATGCCAGCAGCATGAGTGCAGGGACCCGGGACAGCTCAGGTGTTTCCAGCATCTCAGGGCTTGGGAGCACTGAGGAACACACGGGGATTCATTGTGAGAAAGTCAGTTTTTTTTTCTTCTTTTTAATGAACCATGTGCAGAGTTTCCCACAGCAACACTTTGATTTCAGCCACAAGCCGGGATACACACACAGGCATTAGGTGCCATGAGCCAAGGTGGAAGGTGATGAAAAGGGGTCTGTGAGCTTCAAAATGGCCTATTTAAAGGGCAGGATCAAAGACGCACGGTGGGATAGACACCTTCCCCTCCACACGACGAAAAGCCATAATGAAACTGAGATGCTGCACCCGCTATATATTTCAAAAGGAAACTGTTCTGCTTTGACTTTGGGCTGCAATCGCTGAGAGCCTGAAGAGGGCTGGGGGAGGGAAAGAAAACACATTGTGCTCCAACTCCCCTCATTACTGCTCCTCCGACTCCTCTGCTGAGGGGTCCCGGCACAGTTGTGGCTTTATCCATCCTCAATTATCACTGCATTTACAGAGCGCCTTTCCTGACCGGCTGCTTCCTCAGGAGCATCCCTGCAGCCACCCATGAGGCAGGGGACCACCGGGCGACTTTTGTGGACCAACTCCCAATTCCCAGTAGACCCGTCCCGAGCACCATCCCAGCCCCCATTAGCTCTAAGCCAGTGTTTTTAAGAGGCGTCTCCACAAGTAGAAAAGCTTTTCAGCTCACCTTCAAGCGGTGCTCTATTTTTAGCAGCCGTGGACTCTCTTGGCTGCAAACAAGCGAAACCTCTCCGCGGTGGATTCACAACAGGGCAACTGGCAGACGTTCAGAGTCTCCGACTGACGCGCGGCACAAAGGGAGCGACTTGTCCCCGAGGTCCCCGTGGAGCGGGTTGAGTCCATACTGCTACCACGGGCCACTCTCTGCCCGGACTCGCTGGGGGGGCAGCGGGGAAGGCGGGGGCCAGGGCCACGGTGCCCAGCGGGTCTCATTCCCTGGCGCCTCTGCGGCTGCAAAACACACTTTGTGTGAGCAGGCTTTGATTAAGGATTTGCAAACAACCCCCGTTTGCTTCAGTGGTTAAAATACTTCCTTAAACGAGTTTTTGGATCAAACCACAGATTACCACTGTTTTGAATTTTCATCAAAACGGAAAAAAATCTGCCGGGCCAGAGATTCCCTGCAATCCTTTTGACTGGGGTTCTTCACAGAGCAAATCGCCCTCAGCGCAGCAGCCGGAGGGAGCGGAAGCCTCCCGGTGGCTCTGCAGGGTGAAGGGACCTCCCAGGAGCAGTTTTGGGCTGGTTGAAGCAGCGTTTGGCAAAAATGCTAATAGTCATTTGGAGTATTTCTTTTTTCCCCAGTCCTCATGCTGCTCTCCCTGGGAGCCAAAGTCACCTCCCAGTGTTCCAGCCAAGAGGAAGGCAGGAGCCCTGGCCACCCTCGCTTCGTGTTAGCTGCGGCTGCACACGCTCCACGCTCACACCACGGGCACTCCTGCTTTTCCACGGGGCTTTTTAGGGCCATGGCATATGTCCAGTGATGGTAATTTCGGGCCAAGCACAGTGACAGATTCCCCCTCCCATTCCGCAGAGCTGTCAGGGATGGAGGAGTATTGACCGGGCACCGCAAATGCCTTCAGTGCAACAGATCCATAACAGCTTTGGAAACAAAGATCAAATCCTGGCCCTCTGGGAAGCAGTCAGCAAAACATGGTATTTAGCGAGGCACTTTCTCCTGGATGGGGCTTGTGCTGGTGGTGGTAATGGGCAACCCTTTTGAAGTGTTCCCTCATCCTGATGTTGATTCCCCTGGCAGTGTTCTGAGCCCCCTGGAGAATGACCCAAACCCCCTCCGATCCATCCGGCACCCCCAGGGCAGCGGGCTCCACGGCATCAGGAGGCTGGGAGCTGCTGAGCTGAGCTGAGCTGACAGCATGGGGCTACAAACCCTCACCCAAAACGTGCCTTACAGAGAAGGTCTATGCACCAATACCTGGCGCTGCCCCAACTGCTGTGGGAGAATCAACGGGGAAAAACCCAAAAGCCGATTACCTGGTGCATTTTGTGGGGTTTTTTTGCTCCTTACTGAGCCCTGCACAGTGCAGGGTGAGGGCTGGATTTGACCCTTGCCCACCGCCTGGCTTGGTCCGAGGCTCAGAAAAGGCAGGAGGATGGGAGGGAAGGAGCGGAGGCAGCGTACCGGGCTCCGGTGCTGCCTGGGGCAAGCTGTGCACGCAGCCGCGCGTGGGACGGGGAAGCCGGAGCAGCTTGCAGACGTACGTGCTGCAAACCGGGAGGAAGGAACCGGCTGCGAGGAGCTTGTGGGAGGAGGAGGAGAAAACTGGGTGTCAGCAAACGAGGCAGATTGAGAGCTGAGATGTGTTGGTGGTGGGATTTGGGATGTGATCAACATTTCCTTGTGACTTGCACAATCTGCAGGGGCTTGAGTGGTAGAAAAATGATAATTATCTTGTGGGAATGGAGCTCCCACGTCC
Organism: Rhinoptilus africanus; assembly: GCA_013400135.1. NCBI lineage: Eukaryota > Metazoa > Chordata > Aves > Charadriiformes > Glareolidae > Rhinoptilus > Rhinoptilus africanus. The sequence goes on from VXBO01004176.1 coordinate 563,832, forward strand.
CCTTATGCTGCCGGAGGCTGCAAAGGAGGGTGAAGCGCTGTCACCCTGTGCAAGGGCAATGCAAGACGGAGCACGGGCTCATCTGGCTGCTGCAGGGCAGGAGGTGGGCGAGCTGGTGGGGGGCAGAGGGCAGCCCCCTGGTCCTGGGAGCTGGTGGGATGCTATCGGCACAGCCAACCCCATGGTGTGCAGCCCCCTTTTCCTCTGGATACCTATGGGTATGGCCCTGACGGTTTGGTCCCCAGGGAGATCACCAGCACGAGGGAAGAGCTGCCATCGGCAGAAACCTGCCACGTATTTGGGGTGCGGGGCAGTGGCTTGGCCTGGGCACCCTGCGGAAAGGGGAGCAGGGGGCAAGGAGAGGAGCTGCTCTGCAGGAGGAGAGGGATGGGGGCCTTTTTATCACCCACTCACATCTCCGCTGTGGTAATTCATATGAGTGTCACTGACACATCTGTTGAGAGAAAGAGAGAGGTAATACAGGTCCAGCTGAGCGACGAAATTGCTTTCGGGGCTGTTGATTCCCGGCTCTGGGGTGTGCGGTCAGCTTGACTGCAGGCTGGGGATTTTTAATTTATTTTTTCCCCTCTCCCTTGCCCTGTTCCTTGCAGCCAGCAGAGATCAGTCACATATAAGGCAGGCAATGCCAGCATCTTTGTATCCTCTTCCCTCTGTTCCCGTTCTCTGGGAAAGACGGGCCATCTGGGCTCATCCACGAGACCCTGAAATCACTCGCACTGAGTCTCGCTGAAGGATTTGCATCTCACGACCGGCCTGTTCTGCTCCCCCTTTTCCTACACCCCTCTGCCTGCCTGGATCTGGCCTCTGCTCTGGGACCGGGACCCGTTTCTCCTCTAGATGGTGCAACTGCCATTGGGCACCAGAAAAGCGCCGAGCTGCAGCCAGACCCCAGCCCCTGCAGCAGAACGGGGGGTGCAGCCAGCCCTGGGGGCTGCCCCCAGCTCCCTCCCACCCCTTCCAGGGCTGTCCCGTTGGCAGGACGGGTGTTGGGGGGCACAGCCGCACACGCATCACCCCCCCAAAGGTCTTCGCCAGGTACCTGTCGGGTACCATCCGTCCACCAGCCGCGGGCGCAGGGCTGCGTGGAACCGAGGGGATGAGAAACCTGCCTCCTGCTATTCCTGGCATCTCTGTCCTTGGCAGAGCACGTCCCGGCGGTGCCCGGGGGAGATGCTGGCAGAACGCAGCGGAAGGCGGAGGAGAGGGGACGGATCCTGGGGGTGACCCCGTGCCTTGCAGCAATCGGGCTCTTTCCGTTCCCGCCGGCTGCGGAGCAAGCCGGCCAGAGGAGCCGCGATGCCATCATAGTCTTTTGTTAGAAACCCCGCTCGCCTGCCATCCCCTGACTCATCTCCAGGCGAGGAGGGATGATGCCGTTGCCAAACCCGCAGGGCAGGAGAACGGCCCCTGCGACGGGCAGCTCGGGGCTGGTACGCACTCAACCACACCATCCCACCCACAGATTCGGCCTCTCCCCCCGGCCCATGGCCGGAGGGACGCACCGATGCACTGCTCCTCCAGGGCCACCGCTACGGGAGAGCCACCTCCTCGGAGCAGCGGGACGTTTCTGGCCGAGGGGTTGCGTCAGGGCAGAGTGAGCTCAGCCAGGTTTGCCAGCCCCCATGGAGACAGCCCCCGGCGAGCCGCGCGGGTTGGATTCGGGACCCTGCAGACACAAGGGGAATCCTCAGTAGCTCTGCCTGCAATACTCCCCACTTGTTTAGGCTAAAAACAAATAAATACAAGCTTAATGATTTGGTTGAAACAATAGGAGAGATTCCAGCATAAAGAAAGGTTTCCTTCTATTAAGCTTTGCTGGCAAGCTTTAAAGCCTGTATTTTAAATAAATGTTATGGGTGCATTAAAAAACACACCATATGTTCTCCCGCAGATCTTTCTGGTAGCTCTTGCCTGGATCTCCTCCTCCTCCTCCCGGCGCCCGGGTGTGTTTTGCCGTGCCACCCACGGTGCTGCCCCCGGAGCAGAGCCCCGTGCCCTGGCTCCTCCTCGCACCAGTGAAGCCACGGGTGGGACATCCCGCCATCCCGTGCCCCACGGCGTGGGCACCGGCGTGTTTCCTGAAGTCTCTGCTGTGAGCATGGGTTGCTAAATTGACTCTTATTAAAGGCCAGGCTGTTTTTGCCAGAGAGCTGATGAACTCGCTGGGGACCTGCCCCCCATCCCTGCCACGATTCCAGCGGCTCTGCCGGCTGCAGCCTCACCCAAATTTTTGGGGAGCACCCTAAAACTCATCCAGGCCTTTTTTGTCTCCATCGAGGTCAGGAATAAGCAGAGGGAAGGAAGGGCCTGGAGCCACAGCAGGATTTCGGATTTCTTAGTTCCCCCTGACCGCTGTAGATGGCAGTCGGGCCCCGCCGCCCGCCCGGCTGTAAGGCAGGCTGGCGAGGAGTCAAGGGATGAGCTCTGACTAAGTTTACAGCAGATTTTCCCTCCTGACAGATTACTGCCTCATTTGTAATGGGAGAACTTCTCATTAAGTACATTTTTGACATTTTGTCGAGGTGGGGGGGGGAAAGGAGAGGAGAATAAAAAAATTAAAATCCTCGTGGTGCCGAGTGCGCTGGAGCACGAGTGCGGCTGAGCCTTCGCAGGTTTGGGGGCTGGGGTTGGCTTGTTTTTTTTTCACTTTGGCACCAAAATCCCTTTTTGTAATTATTCAGCTCCGAGCACAATTGCTGCGGGTGGGAGGCATGTTCAAAGCCCAGCCCAGCCGAAGAGCCAGGAGGACGTCGTGGCGGAGAAGCGGCCGCTCTCCGTTCCAGCAATTCTCGGATTTCAATGCTAATCCAATAAGGTTTGATTAAAGTGCATTTTCAAGGCAAAATCAAATCTAACTGCTATTATCGTTGCTCTCAGCGCTGTGTGAGAGGCTTTGGCTGCACGGGGTTGGGGATCACTATCCATGAAGCTGATCCCGGCTCTGCCAGGGACCCTCGGTGGTGGGGACCCGGAGACATCCCCCCCAGGGACCCAGTTTGCCTTGGGTGAAGCTCTGCTCTCGCCAGACTCCCTTTTCAACCCGTCCTAATCATTACAACAGAACGAAGACTAATTTTAGTGTGAATTATGCAAATCAGCCTTGATGGGAAACTCCGGAGTGAAGTTGTTACCGCTTTTTTTTCCAAGGTGGGGAATAACTGTTTTGGAAGATCCTTCTCCTTGCACAGTCACAAGCCTTTCTTCCCCTTGGGTTCCTTTCAAGTGAAAGAAACGCTGAGCAAGGCTGTTGCCATAAGCTCCCAGGACGTTTTCATTGATCCAAATCATAGTTTTGGAGAGAGCAAGTATCAAAAAGCACTGGGTGACTTTATAGATGTATTTTAATTATGAAACGTGTTGCAAGCAGCTTAAAGAAAGCACGCGCTTCACAAGAAAAAAAAGCATTTCACTTCTTTTCTCCTGGAAAACACTTTTCCTCGTTATCTGAGCTGCTGAAACCAAGCGCTCCTCAGGGGCGAGAACCACCCTGGCCTTTCCCAGCTCACACTGAGCACAACATCACCAACAAAATTGTATTAAACTGCCCTGAGATTTTTCTCTCCTGCACTAATTGCTTTACGGCTCGGACTCTTCCCACCCCCAGAGCAAACACAGGTATAAATCACTTGTTGTTGCTTTGTCCGGCCCAAACAAAAGTAAACCGCCCCGGCGATGCCCAGCGCTCCTGCACGGAGCCACTCTGTTCTTTGGGTGCCTTCTTCGAGGAACACTTTGGAATCAGCTTTAAAAAGCATTTTAAAACCTGTTTTCCTTGTATCAGCAGGAGCCGCCCCCTCCCCGGCGCTGCCGGGTTTGTAGCTCCCCTTCTGCAGGGGCGGCTCGGTCTCAGCCAAGTCGATCAAATCTTTCTCCCCTGGTGAATGACACGCTCCTGCCCAAGAAAATCAGATTACAGCATTTTTTATCCATGATGGCTCCGAGTGCTGCCGCATACTTGTTTCAGGGAAGGAGTCTTGTAGACAGAGACGATCCTATTGATGTTTTACCCTGGAAGGTGGCGTTAGGGCTAAAGGCAGAGGCGAGAAGGACCTGGTCACCTTCTCCCCAGGGGGCTGTCGTTGCAGACATGAGGGGCATCTCCAGGTGGGGACAAAAAGGAGCCACTTTCCCCTCCTCCGGGAGAAATGGCAGGACTGTTTAAGTGCAGATCTGTTACACCCCGAGACAGGCTGAGTGGGCCCGGGGCAGGGTTTCAGGGTGTCTGTAGCGAGGGAGGGATGCGGCTCTGCACATGGCGGCATGGCTTCCAGCAGATGGTACCCCCGGCTCCGCGCGCTTTGGGGGGTGGTGGGAGAAGGTATTATGAAAGACTGCTGTGACATTCACAGCTCCGATCTGCCAAATGGTGTCTGGAGGAGATGGAAGGAGCGCATTGCACTGCTGCATAAATTGGTGCGGAGACATATCTGACGCTGTCTTTCGTAGCTTAGGGTGGAAAGAAGCCTCCGGCTAGCGACGGAGGTGTGTGTCCAGGCCAGCACCGAGCCCTTCTGGTCGCCTTGATCACTTTTGCCAGCGGGATGGTCATAATTTCTAAAAACTGGTCCTTCCGTGACTGTACCGATCCTCCTTGGTTGAGTACAACAGGGGGGTTCTCCCAGTGCCCCCTGACTCTCAGCTGCACAGACCCTCACAGACGCCCTGTCCCAGCCACGGCTCAAGGTCCCAGGGAGCCACAGGGATGCGGTGTCCCCCGAGGGCTGCCTGTCCCAGGCCAGTGTCCCTCACCTGCGCTGCTGGCCTGCCTCAGGAGAGGGCTGCGCTGCTGCTCTCTGCATTGTGTGCAGACACATTCTCCTGGAGTTTTCCCATTTCTGCTTTTTGGGCAGAAAGCAACCCAAAATTCAGAAAATCCCAGCCCCAGCGAGAGGCAGCTCAGATGTAGGTGGGATTTATTTCCCTGCTTTTCCCATTGTTTTGCTTTCAGGGTCAATTCCCCTCCACAGCTGCCCACCCTGGTCAACGGAGCAGAAACACCATAACAATCCTCCTCTTTCGTTTTTCCTGCTTGTTAATTATTTCATTAGCTTCCCTGCCGAATCTTGGCGGGGGGGGGGGGTTATTTTTCCATGGCAACTGCATCCACAAGACCTCCCCACCCACAGACCCATGCTGTGCAGTGGTGCCGGAGGGCCACGCTGTGCCTGGCTTGGCTCCGAGCAGGACCTGCTCCCTGCCGAAACCTCTTGCCCTAGAGATGCAGGAGGTCAGGGCCTATCTTTAGGGAGATTTTTCCCACCAACATAGGGATGGAACAGGAGGATCCGTCCCTGAGGCTGCTGCCTCGATGGGCTCTGCGGTGCCGGGGTGGCTGGGGTGGTCTCCATGTGATGAAGGTGACAGGTTCCCAGCTGGATGTGAGCCTTCGCCGCGGCGTCTCGGCAGCCGGGAAGCATCACCCTGGGAGCGGAAACTCACCCTATTCACATAAACAGCCGAGGAAAATTAACGCCCACGAGGACGACATTCATACCTACAAATTATCTCTGCTGTGGAGCTGCAATTAAACATGCCTCCGCTGCAACAGCAGTGTAACGAGAAACCTGCACAGCTCCCGCCCCGCGGTGCCTCCTGTCCCTGTCCTTGTCCGTGCCAGTATCCGAGCTCCCTGGTCCCCCTCTTCCGGGGCAGGATGGGTGCTGCTGACCCCCCCGAGCCGTGCAAGGGCTTGCACAGGGGGGCTCCGCACGCTTTGGGCTGCTGCGTGGGGGTGGTTCCAATTCCCCAGGGGGGTTTCCAAGGGTGATTGGGAAGGAATCTGTCCTGCAGGTTGACATTCCCTAGATGTGCAGACAAAAAAGTAAGATGTAAAAGGGTCCTGATCCTGCCCTGACAGCCAGAGAGACACCAGCTCAAGGAAGGAGACAGAGGAAAAACAACCCTGCACGTGGGACCAGGGCTGATTTCTAACCCCTTTGTGCCCATCCCAGCGGGAAAGCCACAATTTCTGACTGTTTGCTGTCTCCCAACAAACACCTACTGGCGTCTCCCGAGTGGTGGCACACACTGTCCCCATCCCAGGGTGCCCAAAATGGCTCTCTGCCTTGAAACCCCAGAGGAGGAGAGAGAGACGGGGGTCTCAGGGGAGCCCGTAGCAGCGAGGGACTGCGGGAGCTCAGGGGACCCGTGGATGCCGTGGGGCGAGACGGGAGCCTGGCTCCCTTGGGCTGCCCGGCATCAGTGAGGCAGAGCCCCACCAAACTCCCCATCACCTTGTGGGGGATCCTTTTCTCCCCTCTCAAATGGCTGGTAGCAGTGGGGGACCCCCAGGACACCCTAACTCTGCTCAGCGGGATGCCGGAGCAGAGGCGAGCGCTCCCGGGGGCATTGCGGAGAAAGGGGATTTTGGTCCAAACTCTGACATTTGCTCATTGCAGGCTTTTAGCAAGAAATAATTAGCGCTCTGTTTTTCACCAGGAGCTTCTCCCCCTCCATGCCCTCTTGTGCCAGGATGACGTGTCATCACAAGAAGCTGCAGGATCATTTCCATAAGATAAAAAAAAATAAAATAGCTTCTATTCATCAGCAGGCTTTGTGCTAATAGCCTGTGCTCTTTAAAGAGGGAGCGTGGCCGGAGCTGTTCCTGCTTCCATCTTGCAGGATAAAGGATCTCTTTGCACTCCCATAATAACCTCTTTCATCTGACGCCCTCAAAGTGCTTTTGGACATAAATTAATTAAGCCTCACAACACCCCGTTGAGTTCAAGCTCACTCAAGGGTTTTCATCACGCGTTCAAACAATTCATCGCATCTTTGCGTCGCCAGTTTTCGGCAGCCCAAGGGTCGCGTCCAGCTGGGGGGTGAGCGGGGCCTGTTCAATTATTTCTGCCATGTGTCCACCGCTCCCGCCAGGGCTGGGGCTGCCCTCGGGGTCAACGCTCCGTCCTTCGAGCCTCATCAAAAAGCATCTCAAAGACACACAGGCTGAACCCGGGGCACAGCAGCTCCCCAAGGCCACGCAGCCTCACCTGAACCTTGTGGCAAGTACCAAAATAGTTCTACATTCATTACTTTTCCATATTTTTGGGATTTATGACCCACACAGTGCCTTGTTGGCCTCATCGAGGCTGGCTCCAGGGGACCCCTACCCAACTCCACCTGGGGTCGCATCCTGCCCGAGGGGATGGGCTGGGTCCCTGCTCTGGTGTGGCTGGGGGCAGTTTGGCAGCAAACACGCCGAGGAATCACCCGCAAACCCCCTGCTTCTGCTCACGGCAAAAAAACGCCTTGTGTGGATGTTGACACTCCACAGTGAAAAGCAAAATGCAGGTGGAGGCGGTGACCAATGCTGCAGGTTTGCTCCTCGTTTCCTGGTGCCTCTGATGAGGGTCCCGCAGGGATCGGGCTGGGGAGGGATTTGCTGTGTGTCCCGGCTCCCCGGAGCAAAGGCTCCTGCGAGAGGAGAAGGGGGAGCGGGAGCCGCCTGCACGGAGACTGTGGCGCTGGGGATGCGGAGCGGCTCATCAGTGGCTTCAGAATCCCAATTATATCTCTTTAATGAGCACCCACACCGTTATCAGGGGTTCCTCTGGGGCTAAGCAGCAATCCCAGCTCTTCTAATTACTTCTGACTCTTAATTTTCATGTCTGTGCTAATCCTTCGTAGTTCCCCTTCCTCACTTGGTGCAAAGGACTCATTACCGGGAAATGCATCCTCCTCCTCACTGCTCCTTGCACAAGCCCTTTTTTCCTTCTTTTAGCCCCCAGATCCTACAGAAAGAAACGGAGCAGGTATCAGCTGCCCACCTGCAGGGCCCAAAGGCAGGGAATTCTGTTGGAGGGGGGTGTTCAGCTTTCTGGAGGAGGTGCAGGAAGGCGGTCGGGATGGAGATCCCATCTCCCGCTGCCGCAGAGGCTGGAGCCGAGAGGGAGCTGCTCGCTGCTGAGGGAGTGGGCTGTGCTCACACCCCCCGGAGCTCAGCACACCAAGCACCCGCATCAGGGACAGCAGGGATGGTCACATCCCTGTGCGGGTCCCTGTCCCGCTGTAAGCTGGGAATCCCAGCGGTTTGAAGTCCCGTGCTGGCGTTGCTGCGCAGCATCCTGCGATGCTCCAGCATCCAGGCACCCACCACTGGGGAGCACCAAGGGCTACCCCAAATATGCCATCGTGATGCTTTTCCCCATCCCTCCCCGGCCGTGCAGCTGCTGGGCTTGGCTTGAGAGCACACAAGTGTCTCAGAGAGGTTTTAGTGCTGTTTTTGGCTTTTTCTGGCCAGTCCTGCTAGCGCAGGGAAAGGGCACTGGTGGATACATGAAAGCACGGAGGCGTTTCAGAAGGATGGAGGAGAGGAGGATGCTTGCTGGGAGAGAAAGCCCAGGCTCTTAGCACTACCCCAGTGGTCTTTGAAAGCTAACTGGGAAGGCGTTTGATCTCCAACCAAGCCCTGGATGTTTTTGTGATCGTGGTGGTNGGGACCCCCAGGACACCCTAACTCTGCTCAGCGGGATGCCGGAGCAGAGGCGAGCGCTCCCGGGGGCATTGCGGAGAAAGGGGATTTTGGTCCAAACTCTGACATTTGCTCATTGCAGGCTTTTAGCAAGAAATAATTAGCGCTCTGTTTTTCACCAGGAGCTTCTCCCCCTCCATGCCCTCTTGTGCCAGGATGACGTGTCATCACAAGAAGCTGCAGGATCATTTCCATAAGATAAAAAAAAATAAAATAGCTTCTATTCATCAGCAGGCTTTGTGCTAATAGCCTGTGCTCTTTAAAGAGGGAGCGTGGCCGGAGCTGTTCCTGCTTCCATCTTGCAGGATAAAGGATCTCTTTGCACTCCCATAATAACCTCTTTCATCTGACACCCTCAAAGTGCTTTTGGACATAAATTAATTAAGCCTCACAACACCCCGTTGAGTTCAAGCTCACTCAAGGGTTTTCATCACGCGTTCAAACAATTCATCGCATCTTTGCGTCGCCAGTTTTCGGCAGCCCAAGGGTCGCGTCCAGCTGGGGGGTGAGCGGGGCCTGTTCAATTATTTCTGCCATGTGTCCACCGCTCCCGCCAGGGCTGGGACTGCCCTCGGGGTCAACGCTCCGTCCTTCGAGCCTCATCAAAAAGCATCTCAAAGACACACAGGCTGAACCCGGGGCACAGCAGCTCCCCAAGGCCACGCAGCCTCACCTGAACCTTGTGGCAAGTACCAAAATAGTTCTACATTCATTACTTTTCCATATTTTTGGGATTTATGACCCACACAGTGCCTTGTTGGCCTCATCGAGGCTGGCTCCAGGGGACCCCTACCCAACTCCACCTGGGGTCGCATCCTGCCCGAGGGGATGGGCTGGGTCCCTGCTCTGGTGTGGCTGGGGGCAGTTTGGCAGCAAACACGCCGAGGAATCACCCGCAAACCCCCTGCTTCTGCTCACGGCAAAAAACCCCCTTGTGTGGATGTTGGCACTCCATGGTGAAAAGCAAAACGCAGGTGGAGGCGGCGACCGATGCTGCAGGTTTGCTCCTCATTTCCTGGTGCCTCTGATGAGGGTCCCGCAGGGATCGGGCTGGGGAGGGATTTGCTGTGTGTCCCGGCTCCCCGGAGCAAAGGCTCCTGCGAGAGGAGAAGGGGGAGCGGGAGCCGCCTGCACGGAGACTGTGGCGCTGGGGATGCGGAGCGGCTCATCAGTGGCTTCAGAATCCCAATTATATCTCTTTAATGAGCACCCACACCGTTATCAGGGGTTCCTCTGGGGCTAAGCAGCAATCCCAGCTCTTCTAATTACTTCTGACTCTTAATTTTCATGTCTGTGCTAATCCTTCGTAGTTCCCCTTCCTCACTTAGTGCAAAGGACTCATTACTGGGAAATGCATCCTCCTCCTCACTGCTCCTTGCACAAGCCCTTTTTTCCTTCTTTTAGCCCCCAGATCCTACAGAAAGAAACGGAGCAGGAAGCAGCTGCTCACCTGCAGGGCCCAAAGGCAGGGAATTCTGTTGGAGGGGGGTGTTCAGCTTTCTGGAGGAGGTGCAGGAAGGCGGTCGGGATGGAGATCCCATCTCCCGCTGCCGCAGAGGCTGGAGCCGAGAGGGAGCTGCTCGCTGCTGAGGGAGTGGGCTGTGCTCACACCCCCCGGAGCTCAGCACACCAAGCACCCGCATCAGGGACAGCAGGGATGGTCACATCCCTGTGCGGGTCCCTGTCCCGCTGTAAGCTGGGAATCCCAGCGGTTTGAAGTCCCGTGCTGGCGTTGCTGCGCAGCATCCTGCGATGCTCCAGCATCCAGGCACCCACCGCTGGGGAGCACCAAGGGCTACCCCAAATATGCCATCGTGATGCTTTTCCCCATCCCTCCCCGGCCGTGCAGCTGCTGGGCTTGGCTTGAGAGCACACAAGTGTCTCAGAGAGGTTTTAGTGCTGTTTTTGGCTTTTTCTGGCCAGTCCCGCTAGCGCAGGGAAAGGGCACTGGTGGATACATGAAAGCACGGAGGCGTTTCAGAAGGATGGAGGAGAGGAGGATGCTTGCTGGGAGAGAAAGCCCAGGCTCTTAGCACTACCCCAGTGGTCTTTGAAAGCTAACTGGGAAGGCGTTTGATCTCCAACCAAGCCCTGGATGTTTTTGTGATCGTGGTGGTACCTCTTTTGCCTGGGGTGCTTGTGAAGCCGCCCACTCAGGAAACCCTTCTCCTGGAGAAACCCTTCACTGCGGGCTTTAAACTCCCCTTTTGCAGGCTGCCCTTCGCAGCGGGGGCCTGGGGAGCGCTTGGAGGAGGAAAAAGGTCTTTGGAGGCTTTTCTGCTGCTGGCACCAAGGTGGGAAGGCAGAGGCGGCAGGTTGCCACCGGCTCCAGCCCTGCCAGGAGGGCAAAAGAGGCTGGGGACCTCTGTGTGCCTCCCAGCTGGGCTCCCAAGTGCTTATGCCAGTTCCTGCAGGGATGCGAGAGGGGATGTCCATGCCCTCGCAGAGCGGTGAGGGTGCTGGTGCCTCCAGCCAGCCTGAGAAAGGGACAAACCCAGCCCCAGGGGCAGAGCTTGCTGTGGTGGTCCAGGGAAACTGAGGCACAGAGATGCTCTGAGCCTTGCAAAGCACTTAAGCACATGCTTAAATTAAGCTGGTGNGAAGCAGGAACTTTCAATAATTAAAAAAGGAAAAATAATCACTGTTGGTATGGAAAGCGTATGAAAATAGATCTCTGCTGAGTTCCCCGCTCTGAGATAGCGTCGGCTGGCAATATTTTAAAGTTCTGTAATAAGAGAGCACCCGTCAGTGGCTTTGGCAGCGCTGGAAGGTGGAAACCACTGACGCTGGGAGAGGGACCGGAGCATCCCCATGGCCACCTGGGCGGCAGGTCGAAGCCAGAGGATCGGTGCCAGCCTTGCAGCGGGACCCCGGGGTGGCAGCTTGGCTTTTGTGGGGCACAGGCCAGCCCGGGGGCGAGCGGGAGCCTTGGCAGAGCGGCTCCCATGGCTGCGGNAGGATGGAGGAGAGGAGGATGCTTGCTGGGAGAGAAAGCCCAGGCTCTTAGCACTACCCCAGTGGTCTTTGAAAGCTAACTGGGAAGGCGTTTGATCTCCAACCAAGCCCTGGATGTTTTTGTGATCGTGGTGGTACCTCTTTTGCCTGGGGTGCTTGTGAAGCCGCCCACTCAGGAAACCCTTCTCCTGGAGAAACCCTTCACTGCGGGCTTTAAACTCCCCTTTTGCAGGCTGCCCTTCGCAGCGGGGGCCTGGGGAGCGCTTGGAGGAGGAAAAAGGTCTTTGGAGGCTTTTCTGCTGCTGGCACCAAGGTGGGAAGGCAGAGGCGGCAGGTTGCCACCGGCTCCAGCCCTGCCAGGAGGGCAAAAGAGGCTGGGGACCTCTGTGTGCCTCCCAGCTGGGCTCCCAAGTGCTTATGCCAGTTCCTGCAGGGATGCGAGAGGGGATGTCCATGCCCTCGCAGAGCGGTGAGGGTGGTGGTGCCTCCAGCCAGCCTGAGAAAGGGACAAACCCAGCCCCAGGGGCAGAGCTTGCTGTGGTGGTCCAGGGAAACTGAGGCACAGAGATGCTCTGAGCCTTGCAAAGCACTTAAGCACATGCTTAAATTAAGCTGGTGCTGGGGGGGGTCAGCATCTGAGCTCGCCTCCCCCAGCCCGCCGATGCTTTCCACAGTTTTTTCCCTTGACTGAAGCGACAGGGTTTTCAAAAGTGGGATTTGGGCCTTGAAGTGACAAATAATTGAAGGTGGTAATTAAAGGCACAGCCAAGCGCTGGGTGAAAAAGGGAAAAATAAAGGAAAAGTGCCAGTTGCAAATTTGAGATTTAATTAGGTTTGCTTTCTCTCATGGCGGGGAGTGTGGCAGGCAAACCCCGGGGGCGCAGGGACTTTCTGATGCCGCTGCAAACAGGGGGGAGGTGGCAGCGTGCTCCGCAGTCAGCATTCCCAAGGATAACTGCACCACTCTGCCACAGATTAAAAGGCAGAGATTAGCAAAAGGCCCTTTTAATATTCCCTCTCCCCNAAATTATATAAATCATCCCCTTGGATGAGGGAGTGTGGACATAAATATGTAGATTCAGGCTCCAGCCCTCATGACTTATTCACCAGCAGCATCATATTGTTTCTAACTTCGGAGCGGTTCCTGGAAACTGTTCATTCTTCAAATTAAAAAAAGATATATGGGCTCTGCTGGAGTGGCCCGCGCGTCCTCCTGGAAGCGCTGGGTTTGCTGGGGAAGGGCTGAGCAGCAGCAGTCTCCTCCCAGGAGTTCGGATCGGTCCCATTTACTACATATTCCCGAGATCGGGGCACGAGGTGCGGTGGTAACGTGGCGGTAGCAGCATCCGGCCCGCAAATGAGGTGGTTTCACCGGAGATGGATGGGAGAGCCTCCTCGCTGCCGGCATGGGGCCATTGCCCGGTAAATGAGCAGCCCTTAACGACAAGGCTTAACGACAGCAATTGTAGCACATCCCAAAATATCCCGCTTAATAGACTCCATCAAGTAAGTATTGTCCTAAATGGTTCAGAGCGAGGAGGTAGTAACAATGCGGACATGCCATTTGCGGAGAAATTATGCCTTGCCGAGATTTATCGGAGAGCTCAAATTGCCGTTAATAAAACCCGCTTTTGCTGGTGCAAGGGAAATTGGTTTTCACAGAGGCTGGAGGGATCCAAGTAGAATATTCTGGGTATCATCTCCAGCGCAGCAGCAGGAAAATGAGCTCTCCCTTTCCCTCGCCTAACGCAAGCGAGGCCAGCGAGGCCGCATCCTTCATCCGTTTTGCCTGGCTGGGGCTGGGGTGGGGAGGAGATCCCGCGTACTCCTGGCCTGCTGCTGCCTCCCAGCCATCGCTTAACTCCTTCCTGCTCCAGTTTGCCAACCCTTAAAGCTTTTCCTAAAATCTCCCTGAGAAAATCCCCCGTCCACAGCCCCTTCCAAGCCTGCCTGATTTCCTCCCGAATTTCTTTCCCCAGGGCTGGTGGGGCTGATCCCGGTAGCACCGTGCTGCTTTCACGAGCTGGGAGAGACCAGTCCCTTGTTTTGAAGCACAAATAAAGCAGCCATCCTGTAATTTCTCTGCTGCGACTGTATTATTTTCTTCGCCTAACCCGCGTGCCTTGTGTATTCAGGGGAGCGGGTGCCGTAGAAAATGCCGCAATTTGATTTGGGAATAATTCTGCTCAGAGAAACAGCAAAGGAGGGGAGCGGAGAACTCCGGCATCAATAAATCATGACAAGTTGGGAATTTCGCAGCTCTGCATAGCACACTGCATGGTGCGGGATGGATGCGAGCATCCCTCACCCCCAGCCCACCTGCAGTGGGACCCTCGCGCCAAGATGCATGAAATGGGGAATTAGTATTTATTTAGCTTGTTTACTTAAGAGGCAATCATTTCCTGCAAACCTAGGGCATTAATTACCGGGTACCAGAGCGCCGGAGTGCCTGTAATCCACTCCATACCTCGGCAAGTCCCCGCTCTCATATCTGCTAATCCAATATTTGGAGGAGAGCCCGCATCCAGAGCATCGCAGAGGAGGGTGAGATTGAGTTTCGGGACAGCCTGTGGGGTATCCCCATCGCAGGAGATGCCGGGCTCTGCTGCCAGCCCCAACTCTTCGACGGGACCTTCTGCTGCCGTAGGGACCTTCGATGGCCACGGGAAGCTCTGGGCACTGGGTCTTGTGGGTTTTTCTGCTCCTCTGCAAAGTGGGGGACTTTTCCTGGAGAGGGTTAGGGATGGGCTCAGTCCTGGGAACAGGGACTGACCGGGAGCTGGGGACCCCCAGGCCTTGCTGCCCTGTCCCCTCGCGGGGGTGTCGGGGGAGCTGGGCAGCCTGTGCCGACAGCAGTGACCGGGAGACAGCTGGAAAATCTTAAAGCAGAGGAAAAAACACGTTTCCCCTCCCCTCCTCTCCTTGCGGAGATTAAAACAGAGATTGAGCTGCTCCGCAGAGCTGAGCCGCCCTCATCGCTGCCGCCGGAATAGCAATGGCTGCGTGAGATAATTAGTTGAGCTCCTACAACCCTGGTAATGAATTGAACCCCTCCAACCCTGACAATAAGCTGAGCCCCTCCAACCTCGCTCAGGGCTGGGCTGCCCCAGCGGCTCCGTGTCTGGGGGGATGCTGGGGGGCACAGAGGGACTCAGGGAGCCCCTGGATGGTTCTCCCATCTCTCCCACTCCCGGGACCTCCCCTGCCCCAGCCAGGGACGAGGTCCTTCCTGATGGCCCTCCAAAACCATCACAGCCCAGGAGCAGCATCTTCCTTCCCTGCGCCGGCTCCTCTTGGCCGGAGGAGACTTAGCAAAGCGCTAAGAGGCTGGCGGGGAATTTTTCTCCCTGATTATTCATGTCTAACAAGAACTGGCAGCTTTTTTATTTGCTGCTCTCCCAGGCTTTTCCAGAGGCACCGTCCCCCCCCCCCCCTCGCCTTGCAAAGGGCTTTCAGCAGGTTCCTTAAGTTTTATTGCTTTGATCCTGTAATGTGCCGTTATGCAACAAGACAAGCTCTTTCCCGTCACTTCCCCGGCTTCAGCCAGGCCTTTTGCTGTAAGAGGCACAGCGCTGGCTTGAAATATTAACGACTTTTACCTTAATTACCTTGCAAGCTTCTCAGGGCTCTCTTCATTTCCCTTCTCCCTCTCTCTTTAACACCAGTCGTGAGCAGAGCCAGCTGCTCGGCGAGGCTGGGATTTATCCCCCTTCTCTCCACCCTGCGCATCAGACGCTGCCACAGCGAAGGATGGTCCCCGGAGGCGCGGGAAGCTGGTGCTCCCCAGGCACTGTGCTTGGCAAGGCGATGGGGGCATTTCTTATTTCACAGTAAATTGCTTCCCCTTTGAAATTTGGTTGCTAAAAAGAACAGGGTGCCTGACATTTTTCTTGCGTTTCGGATAACTCAACCCCTTACCAAACACGGAGTGTGGGATGCTCTGACCCGCCTCACCCAGCAACAGCCTCTCCATCCTCCCCGCTGCAGGAGACCTTTCCCCGCAGTCCTGTGCCCATCACCGTGGCCTCAGTGGCCACCCCGGGCTGTGCGGCAGGGGAACAGAGCCCCAGCACCGGCCCCAGCAGGGCCAGGACTCCTCTTGTGGAGAAATTGGAATGAACCAGGCGATTAGCTTCAGCTCTGTCTCAGATACGCCATCGCTTTCTGCTGCCCCAGTGCGCTCCTCTAATAAGTGGGGTGTGTTTGCAGGAACTGAAGTGTCACCAGCAGCGCTGACAGTGCAGGGACCGGGAATTTGCCACCTCCTCTCCTGCTGCAGCCATCCGGACCTGTCCCCTCCTCCTGGGTGAAGGCCATGGTGGTGGGGATTAATTTCCATTACATACGCTCCATGGCAGCGGGTGGTGGTGGCTGCGTGTCCCCGTGGCTGGTGGCTTCAGAGCCGATGACGGAGCAAGGCTTGGCTGAACATCCCAGGGCTGTGGCGGTGTCTGGGCATTGAAGAAGACCTGAGCCAGCAGTTTGATTTCCTCCCACACGTTTTAAAGAAGATCACCCAAAATTCATTCTTGTGACAGCCAAGAGGTGTCACTGGCCCAGCCAAGAAACGCACTGCATCGCTGGCCCTGCGCGGAGCCGTGCCCAGTGGCCAGGGGGCGAGTGTAGGGGCTACCTGCTGCTATACAGCTAAGGTTCTGGCTCCTGAGCCCCTCTGCAGGCTTGAAGGTGCCCTGGGGAGGAAGAAAGGGTTTTGTATCCTGAGCCCTGGCCCAAATCTTCCTCTCCATCAGTCAAAACTCGATATTATTCCCCAAAGCTGCTCCTGCCCCAGATGTGGCTGCATCACCCTGGGCAAAGCAAAACTTCCCCTGCTCATCCAGCGCGCCCGGGCCGCGGGGAGACGGGCTGCGATTATGTTATTATCGCCACAGGCAGCTGTGAACTGAAACCAGCCACTTTTAAAATGGTTTATTTCCCCCCCCCTACAACTTGATCATCTCTTCTGCTCAAATCTGCGGCCGCTCTAATGAGCTGTCTCACACGCCTGAGCAGTCGGGAGAAAAATGGGGGAAGCAGAAAACCGGTGTGTAATAGCGCAGGGAGCGTCGGCGCTGGCAGCTCCCAGCCCCGAAGCCCAAACCCTCCCCAACCCGACACAGCAGGAGCCCCTCCGAGCCCCCAGACCCTTCCCTTTGGGGCCTTTCTTGCTTTCACGGGTATTTTTTTAAGTAGCAAAGTGATAATAATCACTTGTATCCCGTCAGCACGATGGGCTCCCACATCAGTACAAAAGAAATGATAAACTCCGCTACGGGGAAGTAGTTTTCTACTGAACTATCTGCTTTTTCTGCTGCTGTATTTTATTTGACCCTTAATTTTTGGAGCGGTGGGGGGTTGTGAAGGTGGCTTCAGGTTATCTTTGAAGCCACTGGGCTGCCTAGGGTGTGAGGGACCTGTCACACACCCTCTGGGATGCTTCGTACATAAAAGATGGGGAAGGGGACCGGGATGGGGACAGGGACACAGAGTCCTGCTGCTCCAGGGATCTATGTCCCTCGGCCCCAGGCAGGACTCTGGCAGATGGGGCTCCTGGTGCTGCCTTTCAGCATCCCACCCCCCACCTCGCAGGCTGCTATTTCTGCTGGAGCTTCTCTCCCTCCCACCTCCTCCCCGGCAGCCCCCGGTGCCACAGACGCCGAGAGCAGCTGCCACCATCTCCGCCTGCTTCGCCTCAGAAAAATGTACAGATCAATACGTTCAGCAATAGATTCCCCTTCGCTCTGTTCCTTACATGACTTCCTCGGTGAGAGCTTCTGTTGGGGCAATGTAAATCAGCTCCGAAACAAGCAGCACTGAGAGCAACAAGCAGCGGCAACTCGAAGGGAGAGAGGCTATCGAGAACAGAAAAAAAAAACCAGTTCCCCCCCAAATCTCAGCCGTATCACCGACTGTGATGCAAAGCAATACCGTCAGACAACTGGGACACATGCATGAATTAAATCCTTCCCCATAGCTCCTGGGGAATAATTCCCCGAAGCCCAGATCCATGGGTTTTAAAACCAGGAGGGTCCATTGACATCATTTAATCCTGTCTCCGTCACTTGTGTGGGGCTGGTGACAGCCAGAGACGCTTCTAGCAGGAGGCGAGGGGGGAGCCGAGGGGACAGGAGGTGTGATGGGCTGATGGGGAGAGCCTGAGCTCGGGGGTGGCAGCCCCAGTGAGCCCCCCCCTGCTCCTGCAACGCATCCCAGGCAAAACGGGTCTGTCCCCTGGGACAATAAGTGGTGAGGAGGAGAGTGAGACCCCCCTTTGCAGCTGGAGCATCGTCTGCAAGGATGCTGTAGTGACACCCGGCTCTGCTCTTCCATGGCTGGGGAAGGGAATGGCAAGAGAGATCTTTCCTGCATCTCCCCTGGTTTGGAACATCTTTTCCACCAGCAAGTTTTGCTGCGAATGAATGGGCAGCATCTGAGAGCACACTGCCTGCGTGGTTCATTAATTACTCAAGTTATAGGGCTATTACAGCCACGAAATTGCATTATTAAAAAGAAATCTCTGCAGACACTTCAAATGCGTCAACCTATTCAATAGCTGACACTGGGTCATAATTAAAAGTAAAAAGTATGGGCCAGAAGGGGACAAAAAAATGGCAGATTTCCTGAATATGGCTAATGGAAACATTATTAACATTAGGAAATTGCATACGAGAAATCACTGGCTCCTGGCCCAGTTTAAATATGCATAAGACTCCTGACGTGTGCCTATGGTGATTAATAGCATTAACAAAAAAAAAAAAAATTAAATTAAATTCATGGAGCCACCTCTAACGGCTGTATCTGCGTGTGGCTCCTTTGTTCCCTTCATTACAGCAGGCAGCCAGGGAGCGAGCAGGGTCTCTCCTGTGCCCCTGGGATGCTCGTGCCCCCGGGATGCTCGTTCCTGGCATTGTGGGCACTTGGCAGGTCTCTTGCTCCTTGGCAGCTTTTGCAGCCAAACTGAGGAGAACCCAGAGCTGGGCACAGCCCAGCAGAGGAAAGCTGGGGCTGCCCATAGGAGGGAGGATGAGGATGGGGGAAAATCCCCAGTTTGCTCCCAGCCAGGCTCTGCTGCCCCTTTGTGTCCCTGTGGATTTGAAGATCCTCCCTGTGAACACAAGCCCTTGCCCCAAAACAGCCTTCACTCCCTTTTTTTTTCAGCTTAAAGCTCATGATGTTGTTGCCGCTTTGCTTCTCTTTCAGGTTTTTGTGTTGGTTTTTTTTTTCCTTTTTTACATTTGTTCTTCGCGAATGTCGCTGTGAATCAATCTGGCGCCAGGCCTGTTCACCGCCTAATATTTCTCAATAATTTATTATCAGTGGTTTAATCCTCGTGGGAGCTCCCTCCACATTAAAGCCTGTTGTTCAGTCAGGTCATGTCCCGGACTGGAAGCACTTCCAGCCCTTTGATTTGTTTGTGTTTTATGTTTTTGTTGGGAGAGCAGTAAAAGATATGAATTTTTCCCCCTCTTGAAATTGATTTATCTCGGTTGTTTCCTTTATTCTCTCCAATTGAACCATAACTTTCTGGTTGCTCTCGTCTCCCTCGCTAGCGGCCCTGTTCCATATGGATGCTGTGGGATGCAGCGGGATGTAAATTCGGAGCAGAAATCAGCCACGTGCCTCCAGTGCCGGGGCGTTCTCACTCCCCCTTATCTCTGATATATTCCAGGGAGAACAGGATTTTGCGGAACCTCCTCATCTGGTTTGCTTACTACATCGAGCTGGTCGACATCCCTCACTCCTTTCAACCAAACCCCAAATTTGGATTCAAAAAGATAAAAAGGTGCCAAGGAGCTCAAAAGCTGGGCTGAGCAACCAAAGATTTGGGGTGGGCTTGTCACTGCCTTTGAGAAGATGCTTTTCTTTTTATTTTTGGAGTAATTCAGCCCTTAAAAAAATTAAAAAGTCCCCATCTGTCAGCCGGCCCTAGGAAGGGTCTGCCCCAATGAGTCATTGTCTCAGCCCCTCCGCTCCATCCCTGCTCCTCCTCGGGACCGGCGCTTCCCTGTGGGACAGGACTCTGCTGTTTTTTTGGGGAGACAGCAGCTCATCCCACCATACCTCCTCGCCCAGAGGTCTCCATCCTTCTTCTTCACCCAAATTTTGAATGGAATTCGGGCAACTCATCCCTGGTAGCAAGTTACGCGACGCTGCTGCTTAGGGTTTCTGCGAAGCCTGATTAAAACCATTCATGGAGAATAACATTCATCAAAACTATTACCCTCTCCCTAGGAGAAATCAGCTTGTACATGCTTCTCTGTCTTGTTCCTCAGAAGGGATTTTAATCCTCCTTGCCAACCGGGTAGGGAGAGCGTCGCTGCTGGAGCCCAGCACGATGCCCAAGGTGCCGGCCAGGCTGCGGGGAACTGGGATGCCAGACCCAGAAATGCAGTGATTACAACATCCCCAACACAACATAAATCCCAGTCCAGTTTTCCATGCACGAAGAGCATCCTTGCAGATGTTTCAGTGCAGAAAAAGACAAAACGCCTCAGCGTCGGTCTCTTCTCCTAAGGAACAGGCGATAGGACAAGAGGAAATGGCCTCAAGCTGCGCCAGGGGAGGTTTAGATGGGATATTAGGAAAAATTTCTACACCAAAAGGGTTATTAAGCATTGGAACAGGCTGCCCGGGGAAGTAGTGGAATTGCCATTCCTGGAGGGATTTAAAAGACAGGCAGACGCGGTGCTGAGGGACATGGGTTAGTGATGGTTTTTGTCAGTCAGGTTGATGGTTGGACTCGATCATCTACAAGATCCCTTCCAACCCAGGCCGTTCCATGATTCTGTGATAAAACCTGCCCTCCGTCCCCTGCACCCACCCCGAAAAAGGGCCACATCTTCAGCTCCAGGAAACAGAGTTTCTTTACCCAGAAGAGAAGGGCTGAAGCGCAAGGAGGGGCTGCTGCCAGGTAAAACCCAGTTAACTCCAGGCAGAAGCTCGGATGGCCGCAGCCTGCTGCTGCGCCACGGCTCCCACCTGGAGAAGTGTCCGGTGGGTGAGCGGCAGGCACAGAACAGGGACAGTGGCACTGGCAGGGGACACGGTGCCATCCGGGTTCGTCACACGCCCTGTCACACTGCTGACAGGCCGCTGGAGAATCCACGGGAAGGGAGAGATTCAAAAGCATCCAGGAAACGAGGGAAAAAAGTTGGGAGCGGCAGAGGAGCGCCGCGGCTATTACTTCTTCACACCCCAGGGATGAGTGTACAAAACAAGCAGCTTTAACTAGAAATAGGGGCAGAGAATTCCATATTAAATATTGAGATCCTGAGACCGTCGGCGTGGAAGGCAGAGTTGATGCGGCTCCTGAATAAATCATCGGAACTAACACGTGTGCTCGCTCGCAGTGACGTCTTTGAGGGATGAGCATGGGACGAGGAAAGAGGAAAAATAAAATGCAATAAAGTAAAATAAGCGGCACTTTTCCCCCCTAACAGCTTTTGTTAGTGAAATAATTAGCCCATCTCAACCTCCTCTAACATGTCAGCCTAAATCTCTTCCCTCATTTGTCTCTCATCAGCCTATCCGCCGCATCCTCCTCCTTCGCTGCCGACAAGGAGCGTGCCTTGGCAAACTGCAGCGCTCGGTTAAAATTTCACGGCGTCTGCACGACGGGTGGCCCATCAGGAGAAACGCTGAATCCCTGGGCCCACGGCGCTGCCCCACAGCTGGAGGGCTAAGGGCAGAAACGACACAGAGAGAACACCCCGCATTCAAAACCTTGCTCAAGAGATGCTCTAAAACCCAATGGGCTGCCAGGCGACCCCAAAAGCTTCTCCTCTTCAGTGTTTTGTTGCCTTCCACACGGCTGAGGGGCAGGCAGGCGGGGCAGAAGTGAATATTTAATTGCGAAATAAAACCGACTGCATGGGGTTTTATTTCCCCTCTGCCCGGAGAGGCCAGCGTACTCC
This sequence comes from Rhinoptilus africanus, assembly GCA_013400135.1. Taxonomy (NCBI): domain Eukaryota; kingdom Metazoa; phylum Chordata; class Aves; order Charadriiformes; family Glareolidae; genus Rhinoptilus; species Rhinoptilus africanus. Next base: position 585,192 of record VXBO01004176.1, read on the forward strand.
TCTGGGGCTGCCGGCTTGAAGGGAAGTAATTTTGGCGATTCTAAGAAAAACTCCTCATTTTCCAAGCTGTGCAGTAAGGTCATCCAGAGCAAGCAGGTCCTACGGTCACCAGCACCATCCTTGGCTCTTCTGGGGTTCTTCCCCCAGCACCGGGCAGGATCCCCATCATTGCAGCCCCAGGCTGGGGGTCCATCAACAACCTTGAACAGACCGTGTTGTAACTGGGGTCTCTTCATCAAAGTCTCTCCCTGAGCCTCAAATGCTCTATGTAAAGGAAAAAGGGAGGTTGAAAGCCCTAACAAACTTCTAAGCCCTCTCAAAGTGAAAGCATTGAGAAACAGAGGGAATGGGGAAAGCAGATATATGTACTAGAGGATGTTATGGAGCTTGGGGAGTTCAGGTGATGCTAATCCCGGTGAAACGGAGATGTGCGCTTGTTAGGAATCAGATGTTTCCCAGGGTGTTAATTCTTGTCTAATTAACAGCTCTGGAGACCCACAGAGGACTGGTTTCAGCTGGTTCTCAGCCCTCCCTGGAAATAATGTTTTTCCAACATCTCTCACATCATCCTTAGGAAATGTCTCTGGAGTTAAATCCTCAAGACAGACTGGGGTTTTTAAAAAATGCATCGCGAGTGCATCATCAGCACCATCACATGAGCAGGAAAGTAGGACAGGCACGATGTGTGCCACGCGCTTTTCCACACCTCCGGCGCTGGGATACTGGTGCTGCTTGGGAAGCCCTGGATGGTCTGATGCCATCCCGAGCCATCGATGCTCCCCCTCAAATACAGCCCCGGAGGGGATCCAATGGTTGTTTCTTCTGTAAAAAGCCTGGAAGGCATGGCAATGAGTTTACTTATCTTCTGTTTTGAAAAATAGGAGCGACAAAAAATGCTGCGGCTGGCCTGGACCACTGGTAAATGCACCACCAAAGCCACCTCTGGGCTGGAGGGTGCTGGGTCTGGTTCAGGCAGTGGAGGGTGCGCACAGCCAGGGTTTGAGCCGGGTCACGCGGTAGGTCTGTGGAATCATCCCAATTTAATGTGGTTATTGGGAAGGTTTTAATGAGCTTTTGAAGTTAAATGAAAGGGGTTTGCATGCTAAATGGGAAGAAAGAAAGTCACTGCAGAAGTGAGCTGTGCTGGATGCTGCCAACGAGTGTCCATGCATCCCCGAGATTGATAAGGATCAATAAAACAAAAAAAGGCGGGGGATCCCCTGTTTTCACCTGCCTCATTTTTTTTGCTGTGCCCCTCTCTGTAATTAATGCCCTTCTGCAATGTCCATGTGGGCCCTCACGCTGCCGTGGGACGTGGCCACGGCTCCTCGGGTGTCAGAGGACCTGTTTGCCAGCGCGCCCTGCACAGCGCTCGGTCTGACTGCTGTAATTAAGGTGGCACTGGATGGTACGTGTTGTGATAGGAAGCAATTACATGCAAATAGGAGACTGCGCAAGTGTGAGTAAACATTAGGGGTTGGTCTTTTCCCTGCTGAACCTCTGTGATTTAAAAGCCATTAAAAGGCCCAGCCAGCGCACTCATGTCAGCAGTTTCCCGGTGCTGCTCACGGCTCCGAAAGCTGTTTGCTCACCACTGTATGGCTTCAGTAGCACCCGGATCCTTCTGCTCCCGCAGCTCTGGGGTGGGCACCGGCTGCCTCTTACACCATCGGGCACTTCCAGAGGGCTGGGCTGGGATGAGCTGGCCACGCAGGGGACAGCCTGTTGTCCTGCATCCTTGGGCACACGCATCCCGTGCATCATTGGGCATGCTCATCCCGTGTATCCTCAGGCATGCTCATCTCGTGCATCCTTGGACTCCCTTATCCCATGTATCCTTGGACACGCTTATCCTGTGCATCCTCGATCATACTCATCCCATGCATCCTTGGGCACATTCATCCTGTGTGTCCTTGGACATGCACATCCCATGCATCCTTGTGCATGCTCATGCCGTACATCCTTGGACACACTCATCCCGCGCATCCTTTGGCACACTCATCCCATGCATCCTTGGTCATGGTCATCCTGTGTGTCCTTGGACATGCTCATCCTATGCATCCTCAATCACATTCATCCCGTGCATCCTTGGATACACGCATCCCATGCATCCTCAAGCACACCCATCCCGTGCATCCCCCTGCTCGCTGCAGGTCTCTGGGACACCTGGACCTTGGCTCCCACAAGAGGAGCAGGTTTTTTTTCCCCCATCATCTGCCCTGTTGACTTCCACTTCTGGTGAGAGCATCAAGCAGGGCTTGCTAGGTGCTCTCAGCAAATAAACGAAGTCTCTGACCCTGGGTGTCTCTGCTAATAAAGTGGCAATAAAAACAAGGGCTGCTGTTAATGGCAGGACGGAAGTGTGGGGGCTGCGGGACCCGCGGGTTATTGCCTGTATTTGTCTGGTGTTTCCTGCTGATGCTCCAGAAAGGGAGGCTGTACCCCCACCTGCCAGGACCAGCCATGTCTGTGTGACATGGCCATGGAGCCCCTGGGGTTTTATTGCTCCGGGAACGTGCTGAGAGCTTTGGGAAGGGCTGGCCAAGAGCCCGCTTGCTCCCGTGGCTTGGTGAGTGGTGGGATGGGGTCCAGGCGAAGCCCTGCCAAGGGAGGAGGGAGCTCAGGAGAGCACCAAAAAGCTGGGTGAAATGCTCGTGGCTGCAATCCCCAAAGCTGCTGCCAGGAAGGGATTTTTCCGATGTGTTTTTTTTTTGGGGAGTGAGTGAAGTACAGCAGGTCCTGCTGGTGGTCTGAGGGAGAGCTGTGGCTCAGGAACCGGCCCCACTCCCCCAGGCATCTCCCTCCCGGCACCCCGGCACCAAGGAGGAACGGGGTCCCCAGGCCCCCGAGGGCTGGTCCTTGGCCATGGGGTCTTCTGCTGGTGCATGCAAGGGTATTTCCCCTTGGCATTATTAGGGATAATTATAATTTCACTTCCCCTGCAGCCTCCCTCCAAGAGACGATGCAAGATTGATCCTCGCATCCTGTCCTAAGCTGTTGGTCAAACATTTGTCTCGCCGGTAACTGGGGACGTGTGTTAGTAAAACTGCAATTTAGACCGAGGAAATCACAGAGAAAACAAATACGGAGCCCCCATCCAGCCATTTGTAACACATCACGCTCCTGACAGAGCTGCCAAACAGCCAAAAAAAGCTTCAGCCTTGGAATTTTTCTAGGGGGAAGATAAATGAAGGAGATTCATGTCTCTGTTGGTGCTACATTGTTTTGCTCAGCTGGCTGCAGAGCAAATAAGATAACGGTGGCGCATTGATTTGTAGTCTGAGGGCTGTCCTCGCAAATGGATGGGCTCAGAAAAAACTTAATTTGTGACTTAAAATGGAGAAAGCAGCAAAGTAAGGAGGGGGCATGGTGCCCAGCCCCTCGGTGTCCTGCTGCTCCTCCTCCCTGGGGGCACGCAGGCATGGGGGGGCCAAAACCGGGGCTGTGTCTCCAGCTCTGGCTCTTTTTTGGGATGCTTTTCCCGATGCCTCCACAGGATCTTCCCCATCCCCATGTGCCCCTCTCAGCGCTCACCACCCCATGGCTCAGCCACAGTGCCAAGGGCAATAAAACCTGAACTTCCAGTGGTTTTGGAGAGAGGGAAGGGGAACCTGCCCCCTCTGTAGGCTGAGCACAGCCCCCCCCTGCCCCCCCCCAGCCTCAGCTCACCCTGCAGGGAGGTGCCAAGATGGGGTGGGGGGTGACACCATGAGGGAGGGGTGACACCGTGAGGGTCTGATCCTGCGCCAGCCGCGGTGGGGCACAGCGCAGCAGAGCCTGCTGCAGGTACGTCGCTGTGGGCTGTGCCTGGGGACACTCTGGAGGGAGGAGATGGATCCGTCCCCGCACGTAGAATCACAGATTTCATAGAACCGTCGGGGGTGGAAGGGACCTTTCAGATCACTGAGTCCAACCATCAACCTGGCTGTCAAAAACCATCACTAAACCATGTCCCTCAGCACACTGTCTTCCCAGCTTTTAAATCCCTCCGGGGATGGTGATGCCACCACTGCCCTGGGCAGCCTGTTCCAGTGTTTAATAACCTTTTTGGTGTAGAAATATTTCCTAATATCCCATCTAAACCTCCTCTAGCACAAAAAACTCCCCCCCTGGCACTTATACCTCTCCCTGCCCAGCATGGCCGAGCACGCTGCGTGGCCATCGTCTGGGGCAAACGATGCTTATTAGCATTAATAAATGCTTAAAAATACCAACTCAACAAGCAGAAACAATGCAAGGCTGGCACTTCCCCCAGGTCTTCCTGCAGAGGATCGGGGTGTCCAACCTGGCATTAAACAAGGCTCTTCCAATGCTCGCCTCCATGCCACGACAAAGCAGGGCAGAGGGAGGATGAGGAGGGAGGAGGAAGNTTTTTGGGATGCTTTTCCCGATGCCTCCACAGGATCTTACCCATCCCCATGTGCCCCTCTCAGCGCTCACCACCCCATGGCTCGGCCACGGTGCCAAGGGCAATAAAACCTGAACCAGGCATTTCCAGTCAGTTTGGAGAGAGGGAAGGGGAACCTGCCCCCTCTGTAGGCTGAGCACAGCCCCCCCCTGCCCCCCCCCAGCCTCAGCTCACCCTGCAGGGAGGTGCCAAGATGGGGTGGGGGGTGACACCATGAGGGAGGGGTGACACCGTGAGGGTCTGATCCTGCGCCAGCCGCGGTGGGGCACAGCGCAGCAGAGCCTGCTGCAGGTACGTCGCTGTGGGCTGTGCCTNCTCATCACGCCTGGGACTGCTGCCCTTCCCTCCCCATCAGCCCCGATGCGATTGATGCAACCATCGCTGAAGGAAAATCATCCCCCCGCCCCGGCTCTCTCGCAAGACAGAAGGAAATTTTAAGGACCCGGTGTTTCCAAACAAAAGCGGTGCCCTAATGGAGAGACAGCCCTTTTATAGCAGAATGCAAATGAAAAGGTAGAAATAAACAATCGCTCACCAATAAGTGCTCGCCTTTAATGAATATTTCATATACAAAAGAAGTCATTGACATTTTGCTGGATTGCTTCAATTAGCTCTCGAGCCTCATATTCATGCAAATAATAAGCTTGCTTTTTATAATGCTTTGTTAATCTGTTTCACAGTGTGAATTTATACAGTAATGTATCACACAGACCTCCTGCTGCAGCCTTTATTGGATATAAATGACTTAGTAATTGCTATTGATCATTAAAGAAGTGCGATGTTATTTTGGAATTGCAATGTGGGGGATCTTTGAAAGACTGAAGGGACTGGGTGGTTTGCTGCGCGCGAGCCTGGTTTATATTCAGAGGAGTGACTAATGGGTCCTTGGGAGGAAAAGCCAAAGTGTGCCAAGATTGAGGCTGGGGAAAAACACTGCTGGAGTCATTGCTGGCTTCACATCATGAAATGCTCCCGGCTATATATTCAGAATATATCTCAACATTTTCTATTTCGCACATCGATCCTTATTCCAACTCAGACTTTGCTAAGATTAGCCAGGAAAATACTAAGGTTTACTGGGGAAAGCCAGCAGCAGGATGGATCCGGCAGTGGTGGCTGCAGGAGCTGTGGGCCAGTCCCTGCGTGTGGTGGCCACCCCGGGGGGGACAGGGGCTGCCTGGCAAAGCCACCCCATCCCTTCCCAGGGCTCCCACCAGCAGCCCCAGCCAGGCTGCAGGTCCTTAATCTGGGCCCGCAGTTCAGCTGCAGTATGTGAGTAATTAAAGCGAATGTTTTACGACCACCCGACTTGCAATATTGGGCGCGTTGCTCACGGGTCCTGATCCTCAAGCCAAGCGAGCGTGAAGGTCTCTGCTTTCCCAACAGGGATTTTCAGGCTGAACCTCCTTTCCATCACTTGCTGGTTGTCTTCCAGCTTCAGACATTAAAACCTCATCACTTTGAAATGGGAAAAAGCTGGTGTTGCACTTTAAATTTATATTTTTCATTTAGAAAACCCCTTATTTTTTTTTGGTCTGAGTTTTTGCTTTTCTTCCAAAATCTTTTCCCTCTGCTCCTATTTCCTTCCCCTGGAAAAGCCGTTTTTGGCTGGTGTGCCCAGGAGAGCTGCGTTCAGCGCTGGCTCTTGGTGTACTTAGAGCTCAGCGGAGCCATGAAATCCCTGCGCCTCTGACACCTCGTGAGGGCACCCTGAAATGCTCCCCCCGCCATGGGCTGGGGGGCTCCCGCAGGCTTTGACATACACATCCACCTGGAAAATGGTTAGGGGCATTAACTCTTCTCTGCCTCCAAGGGGTGTACTGGGACTCAGTTAATTAACATCTTGAAAGGGCTGCGAGATTCCTCCATGTCACTGTTTTTATTAAAAGCCTATATGCACATTTTTCCCCTTCCAATTTACCGCATTTCCCCCTGGAATGTGCTTTGATTTTTAAGCAATTTATAAGTCCTCGGGCTTTGCCCGGAAGGTAATTTATACTAGTTTGTGTTTTTATGTGTGCGTACATGTGCTGCAGTGCATTGGGAAGAAACACAAAAAGCAATCGGCTGTGCCGAGGCTGGTATTGATGGAAGAGCGGCGGAGGAGTTATTTCCAGGAGCTGTGAGCTCGCTCCGACCTGCCCAGGCAGACTCCGCGATGCCGAACTGCAAATCGAACCAGCCCCGGAGGGAGCCGAGCGCCAGTGGAACCCAAGGGATGTCTCCTGGGCTCCATCCCGGGAAGGGCTCTCTCTGCTCCGTGTCAGGTTGGGATGCTCGCCCGGTGTTACAGTTTGAGAAAACCCGTAACAATTTATTGTCGTTTAGACAATTATTCCATCACTTGATGACCCCTCCCCACCCGGAAAGGGGAATTGGGGAAAGAAAGGAAACACAAGGGTTGAAATATAAATAGACTTAATAGGATAAGACTAAATAATTAACAATAATGTTAAAGAACCGTTATTAATCCCAATACTAATATAAAATATGCAAGAATTATACTCAGCCAACTCTGTCAGGAGGAAGCTGTGCACTCCCAGCAGGGGACAGTGAATGTTGGACACCGCGAGCGCAATGGCTTCAGGAGGAAGCGAAGGGCTCAGGGTTCTGGCATCACGGCAAGAAGTTCTCCAGACTGCCGCCATCAAGGGAGAGGGAAACCACACTGCAAACTTTCTAATTTCTATTGAATGTGATGTTCATGGTATGAAATAATCCTAATCAAACGCCCAGGCCTTGCTGCTCCTCATCCTTGAACCTGGTAAGGCTTGAAAACACCGAGACCTTGAATCCCACAGAGCCTCTCTGGCTATAAAGTAAATATTTTCACAAATTCAGACTCTAAAGTCTTCCAAAAGTGGAGTTTTCCCCAGCATTAGAAGATAAATTAGTCCTGTGTTGCTCAACCCATGGCACCCAGGCTGGCCGACCACACACCAGCTGAGATGCCACTCGGACAGGGACACCAGAGCCAACGAGGGTCCTTTTGCAGCCCCAAAAAAGACTCCAGCCACGCGCAGGGTCCTCCCTTTGCTCGCCGGTGGCTTTGGTGTGAGCCCCATGTCACGGCTCATTTGCCCAGGGGGTCCCCAGGGGGGTATGGAGCAGGTTGGCTCAGGGCGGAGAAGTTCTTCTTGGTCCCATCGGCACGGCTCTGCTCCTGCCTCGTCACTGGGAAAACCGGAGCGTGATGCTGATGGCATTAAGCAATGCTGAAACGTTCCCGAAGTCACCTCGGCGCCCCGTGGGCCCTTCTGATGTGAACTTTTGCACCGCGCCGGTAATTTGTTTCAGGGAGTTTTATTTATGCAAATCTCCGGCAATATTTCATGCCATTCATGTCTCTCGAGGCAGGTTTTTAATAAAGGCTGGGAGGCGAGAGGAGGTGAGCGGGTCAGAGCTCCGGGAGGCGAAAAGCTGCCTGGGATTTAATGGCACCACATCGATTTATATCCGCCGGGGATGTGACCCTCCAGCCCCCCGCGACTGGAGCTGTCAGCATCTCCAAGACTGCTCTTCAGAGCATCTTTGCTCTTTTCAGTTGCGTTTCGGATCCAAGTGCTCAGGACCGCTGCCGGATCCGTGCCTGCTGGGATTTCAGCCCCCTGGGTGTAACACTCATTTCCTCGCCATGCCGCCCAGTTTCTCTCTCGCCTGTTGCTGTGAGGTGAATCTCCAGGCACATTTGCAGCGGGAGAAGGTGACGGGAGCTGGGGGAGTTTGGTTTCTGGGCTCAAGGGCCCTGGCAGCACCTGATCCGAGCACTCTGGCGGAGCAAACCCTCCGATCCTGGAGGGGGATGCAAACGTACTGCAGCAGAAGTGATGGAGAAGCTTTGAAATACTGTATTTTTCTTGGCCAAGATTAGCTATTTGTGTGTTTTTCCCCCAGGAAGGACTGAGAGTGGCTAAGATGCCTAAGGAGTGGATGGAGAAGGGATGCCTGACTGGTGCAGTGGGGCTCAGTTCCCCCAGTTCCTACCAGAGTATTTTTCTCTCTGCAAAAATAATTGCAAGATGTTAGAGTTCACAGCACGTACATGGAATATATCCACTTGGCTTCCTCCCTATCAGGAGCAAAGGGGCCGACGTGATGGTGCAGGAGGGCGGACGACCTCACAAATCCCAGTTTTTAGCCAAAACTGGATGCAACCTCTGCTCGTTCCCAGGGTCGGCACCCGAGAGCTGGGTTTCCCGTGGCTGTGCCAGGAGACGGTGGTCACTGCAAGGTCGCAGCAAGGTGACAAACGCCCTGTGCCTCCAGCCCCCTGCTTGCCCCGTCCCCGGAGCACGCAGCCCCCCACGGGCGCCAGGATCATCCCCTTCGGTTTAATGTCCATCGCTGCAGCTGCCACCAGCATTCATCCACACAAGGCTGGATGAATCCCCAGCCCCACCCCGGCTGAGCGCTCCTCTTTCTAAAATAACTGGGAAAGGGTAGTATCCATGCTGCGGATGCGCACACCCGCCTCTTCTGGTTCCTGGGTAAATAGCAAAGCTTTGCCGTTCACTCCTTGGGTTTCCTGAGGCATTTCAATGCTGGAAGGAGATTCAAATCCCAGCTCAAACCTATGGAGAGCTGCTGTTCGCATCAGGATCTGCGGAGCTCAGGATGCTATCGGAGGCGCCCCCAGTACCACCAGGCACAGCGCCGCGGGGCTTTGAACCGCTGATGGGTTGGGTTTCTCCTACCGTGCTTTGAGAAATGCACGTGTTTGACTCGGGCTCTTCGGGCAGGATCAGAAGAGAAGAGCTGACCTTATCCCAAAAGCCCTTTTAGCTGCGCAGACACGGAGGGACGAGTCCCAGCTCAAATACAACAGCACCCAGTGGGGGCTGGGCCAGCAGCGGGGGCAGCATCCGAATCACCGCCTCTCAGCCACCGGTGGATTTTCCTCTTCTCCTTTCCCTTCTGTTGCTTTTATAATTTATTTATAACTTTTATA
>VXBO01004176.1:595273-613068 GCA_013400135.1 Rhinoptilus africanus
TACAATTGCCACCTCCCAGCAACAGGGAGAGAGTGAATGAGAAGTGCCAGGGCTGATCTGCATTTAAAAGAGGGGGAATCAGCAGAAGGAAGGGGAGAGAGGGTTGTGGAGAGGAGAGGGGAGGGGGAGATAAAAGGGAGAGGGGCCTGAATTTGCATGTTGTTTTTCCTTATGGCAAAAATCGTTTGAAAGCTGGTGTACTGCCAAGAGGAACAAAAAGAGACCCCTTGGCATTGCCCCAGGCTCCTCATTTACACTTTTACAGCAAGGAATACTTATAAAAACTGAATAAAACATCTAATAAGGCTGTTTAGGATTCCTTGAAAGATGTCTCCATCAAAGCACCCGGGGTCAGCCTGGGTCTCCCTGCCTCTGCTCCGACACCCTCCCTGGTGCTCCTGAACCCCTGGTACCAACACATCCCTTCCCGGGAGGGTCACCAGTGTGCAGGGCAGCACACGGTCCCGTTGGGACATTTTTGGGGGAATAAGCCTTTCCTGGCTGCAGTGGGGGGACACGAGGTTTGCAGAGGCCATCCAGGAGAGACTTCGAGGGCGAGCGAAGCTCCAGGCTGGGACTTTGGTGGCGTTTGGAGGATGCACCAGGGATGAGGATGGTTCTGCCAACGTGCTCTGGGACCTCGGTCTTCATTCCTCATCCATGCAAAGGCCACACTAACACTGCCCTTTGCAGCGCCCCGTGCCCGCTCCGAGCTCACTGCCTGCCTGTTTTACGCATTCAACCTGCCCTAAGCTCAGCTCAGTCTGGGTTTTTTGATCTTAGTGTAACACAAATATAAAATCCTACAGCCAAACTGGGCACTTCAGGGCACTTTATGGCCACGGAGCTAACCGGGTGTCGGGAAGCCGGGATGCTTACTGCTATGTCCCATTACCACCCATTCCCGCACACAGAGGACAGTGGAGGGACATTGGAGCAGAGGTTTTCCATGGTGAGCTCTAACTGCTGGGGCTGCATTTTGGGATGTGGCCAGCATTCACTGGCAGAGTGGATTTTGCTGGTCTCAGCTCCAGTGTTTGTCTGGAGATCAGTCTGGAAATCAGAGGTGGGTACAGTCAGGCATCGCCATCTCTGCAGGTACAGACAGCCTTCCTCTGCAGAAGGACAGCAGGTTAGTGGTTTTGGGGTGGATAATGTCAGTGTGGTCTCAAGAATGGGCTAAAACGGTGACCAGAAATGCTCTGCAGGGCAGTCCCATGAGAGAAGCCAAGCAGGAAGGGTGTGAATGATGCCCGAGGGGCAGGAGCAACCGGACCACTTCGGTCTGATGCTGCACTTCATGCTCCTCTAAGGAGAAGGAATAAAACCCCTGAAAGGGGAGAACAGCTCTTTGCCGGCACAGTGCTGTGCTCTCACGCCAGGCTACTGGCAACGTGAGTATGGGAATAAAAATCCTCCTGACTTTGCACATGGAGGGACTCATCAGCTGGAGGTGTCAGGGTGGCTCCAACCTGCCTGTGCCTGAGACCAGCTCAGGGAGCTGCCACGCTGCAGGCAGCGAGTCAGAGCCCTCAGCACAGGAAAGAGCTGCTGGTTTTGTACAAGAAAATAATGAAAAATACAACAGACAGAAGCAGTATAGCAAATCCTGATTTTTAAACACCCTAAAGAAGGATGCTGCCTGTTAGAGGAGAAAAGCTTTTATGATACATTTGGAGGAGAGAGGTGAAGGGGATGGGGAGAATCCCCAGGGTAGAAGGGATGCTTGTGGGAGCGGGTGTTTACAACAGCAAGAGCACAGGGAGGAGGCAGAAGCAGGCAGAAGAAAAGTAATTATATTGCAAAAACAGGAGCCCTGAGCTTTGCAGTACTCATCACCCCATTAGGCACTTGTAAAATTTGCAGGCCATTAGATGGAGCTTTCAAACACCGTTTTTATCCTGCAGTTGGAAAACACTTGCGCTGGGTCACCTCCTGGTTGCAAAGACAAGGCTCATTTCACCTCCAGCTGCTGCAGCGTGGGGAGGGCGACCAGCGTGGCGTGTCCAGCCTGCGCCTGCCACGGTCCCTGGCTGGGGACAGACGGCGTGTCCGAGCCCACCGGGCTCAGGGATGCTGTGCATCTCTCCGTGCCTCTCCCACGCACCCCTACCTGGAGAAGAACCTCACTCCCATACTTTTCGGTGTTAAATTAGCCAGGGGGGTTCATTAGTGAGGTGAAATGACCACAGATCAGCTGGATTCACCGGCTGTGACAGCGGGAGGAACCATGGCTGGGCACCCCAGCGCGCTGCTGCCCTGTGCCCTGGGGCAGCCGTGTCCCTGGGTGCAGAATGAGACCCAGGTGGCTTCCCCCTGCTCGGCGGGGCTGTAGGGCAGCCCTCTGTGGTGGAAGCATCCCCAAACCTCAGGTGTGCTCCCCTCGAGGCCGATATATCCTTGGGGGATTGGGAGCACGCAGCCTGCAAACCAGCCGGCTGTCAGATGGAGGGCTATTTAGAGAAATCCCACTCATTTCATGGAAGGGGGGCAGTGCGGCGGATCACAGGGGATGGGGATGGGGAGTTGGGTGCTGATGGGGCTGGCCATGGGGACTGGTGCCCGTGGTTGCTCCTCTTGACCTGTGACACCCGGCAACCCCCTGACGTGCTCAGCTCCGCCGTCTCCGGGTGCATGATGAGCACGGACCTGCAGCACTCCGGGGAAATTCGTGGTGCTGCCAGGCACTGGGGACATCCTGGGGTCTCTGCTATTTTTTTCCCTTTTCCAGTGCGAATTTCCAAGCCCACAGACTGGAGGACGTGCCTGGCCTCAGGGGCCACATCGCACTGGTGCTGGGCATGGAGCCGTGTAGATTTGCTCAGCCGAGAGCGAGAGCAGCCTCATCCCTGGGGCTTGGGACAGGCACACACCAGCTTCCCAATGCAATTTTTCTATTGGAAAATAAGTTTGTCTACAGAGATCTTCTTCCCCCATGAGAAAACACAGTTGTTGATGAAATGTTACGATTTTTACCGAAGTGATTAAAACAAATGGTGAAACTATGGAAAAAAAAGAGCTGTCCCAGTTTTCTCCTGCTTCTCTGAGAAATTCAGGAAGAAAAGACTGAAGGACAAGGCTGTAACCCAGTGCTGTGTCCCGGCTGTATCCCATGGCCTGATCCAGCTCCTTCTAGGCCAGTCACAGGGATCACCTGCCCTTGGAAGCTGCTTTTCCCACAACTCAGTTTCCTCCTGGCATCAAAGACCGGGCAGAGCTCCCCTGTAAAGCTCCAGCACTTTCCGCACCGCGTGAAGCCTCCCTTCGCTTTGTGCTTTGCATTAAAGTCAGGAGCTGCCGCAACGGTTACCGTGGTGGAAACATCCACCAGAAAAGATAACCTGGCCCTAAACTGCCAGGCCGTTAATTACTTCGCTGCTTGTGAAGGATCCCGCAGAAATCTCACTGTCCTTCTCCAGCTCCCTCGCTCCCAAATTGGGAAAGGGGCTGGGGAGGGAGAGAAATCACTGCACTTAATAGGTGTAAATATTTTACAGTTTTTAATTAAATATGAGAACCCTGCTGGGGCTGGGAGCAGGACCATCCCAGAATATGAATTATCGAGAATCCTCCTTCCCAGATGTTCACTCTCTCCACCCCAGCCCCCAGGCATTTCAGACAAATAAAATGGAAAATAAATCCAGGCTTAAAAAAAAAACCCAAACCAAACCACAATGGCAACAAATCCCCACAGCCCCCAGCAGCTGAAGAGCCCTCCCAGCCCACCAGATGCTTGGAGGGGAAATACTTTGATCCTGCTTGCTTTTAAATGAGTAGGTTCAATGCTGTTTCGATGAGGGCCATTGGGATGGGGGCCAGGACTGCGGGGGCATCACCAGCCCTGGCATCCTGGGCACCAACAGTTCAGGGGCTGCCGGCAGAGCCCACCAAAGGAGAAAGCCAAACCACATCCTTTCAATGCCCTTTTCCTTCCCATAAAGAACCTGTCAAACCCCAGAACTTTCAACACTGCCCAGCGGAAACTCCTCAGCTGAAGGCACCCGTGGCAGTTTGCAACCTCCAGGAAGTTTTCCTGCCATGATATGAAAAATAAAAAAAAAATTATTTTGGGGGGAAAAAGGGTGATGAGTGGGTGAGAGGTGCTCTCCCAGAGTTACCTGTGACCCTCTGGACTAAGCTGATGGTTTTAGGGGCAGCTGGTTCAGTTTCACCCTGGACCAGTCTGGTTGAGCAGTGCTGGGTGCCTGGATTCCTGGCTCTCCATCCCAAATCCTAGCCACATTGAGCTGCTTCCCAGCTCTCTGCCAGACAGGCTGTGGCACAGGCACTCACAAAGGAGACTATTTTTAAGATATTTCTATTCTGGTACTTTGGGGAAGAGGTTTTAAGTGGGCTCTGAGGATGGACAGGTAGCGGAGAACGCCTGGCCAACGCAGCCCGCTCCCTTCAAGCTCTGCAAATCAATTAAGTGGTGCCTCCTGAGAGGAAATTAAGTGGATACAATTGGCCAGGATTGACCTCAGTGGATCTCTCTTGATTTACACCAGCTGGGGAGCTGGTCCAGGGCCTGCTGGGGGTGGATGTTACACAATGCCTTGTCCTCAGAAACCTGGGGCACAGCTTCGGTGCTTGGCTTTCCTGTGCGAAGCAGAGCAGCAGATAGACCTGCCGAGCCGGTGCCAAGCACACAGTGCAAATGCAGATCGTGATAAGGTAAAAATTCAGTCTAAAAATTATTTATGTCACTTGTTCTCCACACTGAGGACAGAGGAGGTGCATGTCTGCTAGACTAACCTCAGCAACTGGCTCAGCTGCGTTCTGGGGCTTCCTTGTGTGAAAAACACATCCAAAGCTCCTGATCTTTCCTTCCTTTCCAGGCTGGACATGGCTCAGTGGTCCAATGGCAGCCCTCATGGGCACAGTGGGCTACAAGGGGCTGAGAGGGGCTCACAAAGCAGAGCAGAACTCACTGGCAGCAACCTGGTGCTGCAGGAGTTTGTACCAACATTGAGGGGTCACTTTTCCCCAGTGGGTTGAGGAATTTTGACAAAAACCGTATTTAATCCCAACCAAGGCTGTTACAATGTCAGAAAGAAAAGGCAGCGCTTTAGAGAAAGCAAAAACTCCAAACTCGGCCAAATATCGTGCATCCAGGAGGGCTTGGTCGCACCAAAGTCGGGCACACAATCAGCAAGAGGCTCTTATTCCTCATTATCTTGGAAACCAATCTGCCATTGATTAACCAAGTTATATATGTCAGGCGATGTCTCAGGCAAACCATGACATCCCACACCACCTCTCGGGAAAAAGGGGTCAAAACCGAGTGAGATGTCTCTGTCTCTGAAGACTCCCCTTGCTCTGAGCTGGGCAGTGTTGGTGGTCGACACCAGCTCCAGCCTGACCCCAGCGGAGCCCCTGGCCCTGCAGCAGATGGGGATGTGCTGGCAGAAGCACCGTGCTCACCCAGGGGGCAAAGACAGGCTCAACTGGGCCCATAGGTACTGCAGGAGCATCTCCCAAGATGTTCCCAAGATGTTCCATCCCCCAAGAAAAAGTGTCACCGGCATCATGAAGCCGGTGTCTGGAGCAAAGCAAGGCACCAGCAGGGAGTAGATGAGCCTGTGCCATCATGTGACGTTTATAATTAGACTATTTGGCAGCCTAACATATATTATTAGCCTCTTTGCTAATAGACTTCTCTAATAAGAGTGCCCTTAAGTGACCTCAGTGAACATTCATCTACTTCTAACTAGATTTATAATTGTGATTGATCGCAAGGTGCTGAAGCTTTGCTTGGCTTGTTCCACGTCTCTGCTCAGTTCCAGGTAACTTGTTTTCTTCAACCCTGGCTTCAGGGCTAATATTTCCTTTGAACAGCTCACAGCCACCAGGTACCAACTAGTGATGCATCTCCCACTTGCAAGCGAGACCCCCTGAACCTGAAGCGAATGGAAATTCCCCAGGTGGGTCTGAGGCTTTAGTTTGGCAAACAACCCTTCACATCCTCCTGGGGCACAAATCAGCCCTGCACGGCTGAAACCAAGGCTTTACGCACTGCTTTGGCTTGGTCTTCTCTGCACAGCTATGAGAGTGGGGGATGCCCTGCCAAAGCTCAATGATGATGATGATCCAAAGTTCATTCCTACATCACTCCTTTTTGGCAGGTCATGAGCTCCTACCCCATCTCACAACCTCATTGCCCACCTATAAAGTGATGAGAACAGCTCAGACCCCTTTGGCTCCACCACGGAATAAGTTATAGAGAAGAATCCAGCACCATTACAAATGCTTCTTCCCCTCCTGCATGGCTAAGCACCTTTAGGGAGAAGGTAGGGCAGGTTCAGCACATCTCCAGGGCTGCGTGAGCACTGGTGTCCTCAGGATGCTCTGGAGCCCGGGATGAAGGTAGGAATTCTGCTGTCATTTCTCTAGTGTTGGAGCTGCAGCATCGTGGCTTGAGCTGGGATGGGAGGAGGAAGGTGAATTCCCTCAAGGTGGATTTTAAATGAACTGTGAACAAATGAACAAATAGAAATTTCAGATGGCTAAAAGCAGGGTCACGGCTAAAAGGGCTGCGAAGTGTCTCATTCACTTCGTACAGGTGCGAGCATTGATATGCAGCGTAATTCCACATGCCAAACACTAAATTCGCCCTTGGTTTTGTCGTGAACCTCCCCGTGTGAGCTTTCACCGCAGAGGCTCGCGGTGAGCTGACGGTGCCGGGAGTGAGCTGCTGGCTCGGCCCCACTGCGGGCAGCAGCCTCCCAGAGCAGGCGGCTGGTTGGGATGGAAACCCTCGCTGCTCCCAAAACAGTGATCCAGCAGGAAAACCGTGGCTTTCCTTCAGAAAAAGAGCAGGTTGATTTTTTCTGAAGGTGCCTGCGATGGCCCGGAGGGCTGAGCCCGTACCAGTCTCGGCATGGCTGGGGAGAGACGGCAGCCCTCCTGCACCGAAGGTGCCGATTAAGTGCAGACCTTCAGGGACCTTTCATTCTTCCCCAGCTAATTGATTGCCATTTGCCACTGCTGATGGCTCTTTCAAGAGTAAATTCGAGGAGGCATTGTTGGTTAGCAGCTGACCCTGGCTTATCAGCACTTCTCTGATTCCCAGCCTCTGTAATTGCATGTTTAAAAAGGGCTGGTATTCTTCCTAGGTTTTTAATTGGATGCTGAAACCGACCCTGGGAGATTATTTTTATTTTTGGAGCATTGGCTATTTGGTCAATACCCTTCTTGCCTGAGAAAGTCAGTGCAAGCGTGCAGCATGACTTCTTAATGGTAGTGATTTTCCATTAGCCTTTGAAAGTGAATCGGCTCCCGAGCTGGGTGGGAATTCTTTATGGACTGTGTTTCTTGATGAATCTGCATCCTGGAGCAATAAGCTAAGCTCTTTGTGAAAGATCACTTCTGTTAGTTGCCTCGCTCAATACTTCCCTTCTGTGGGAGGGGGAAGTAGGGTGAAGGGAGGAGAGAGGAGGAGGAGGGAGGGTGAAGGCATTGGGAAAATAATCTGGAGTTCTTAAAACTTTCCTGTGGATCTGCTTTGTGTATCAAAAACTGTGAGTTTTGGTGAATCAACCTTGTTTCAGAATGTTGGTAGTACATCTGCCCCAAGGCCTGCAGCAAAGTGTTTTCTTGAAAGAGCTGGTGACCTCCAGACCCAACAGCAGCCCTGCCGAGAAGGATTTGTGGTGCTGGTGGAGGAAAAGCTGGACATGAGCCGCCAACGTGCGCTGGCAGCCCAGAACCCCCCGCAGCCCGGGCTGCACCCCAACAGCGTGGGCAGGGGGGCGNGATATCGGGGGATCTCTTGGTCTTGCATGAGAAAGGAAAACGTTCTCCTTGGATGCTCCAGCCATCATGGAGCATTACCGCCAGCTCATTGACTGCACAGCGCATCCCTGGTTTAAAAATGGGTTTCTTTCGCATGAAAATCTGTGCTAGCTGCTGCAAAATAATACCAGATGAAGCATGTACACTGAGCACATTGTTATTAGCCCAAATGGCTTGGCTTGATTTCTTGCTTCCTATTTTTTTATTCATGCTGTCGGCAAGCAAAACCAACCAGCTCTATTATGTATAATTTATTCTGGATTAGATCAAAGGAACAGTTTACAGGGTAGGTTTGGGCATCATTATTATTGTTTTTTAGCTTTTTCCATTTTTTATAAATATATATTTACTCTCCCCCCCCTCCCCTCCCTTCCACACTCCCCATTGCCTTTCCTCATGAGCAAACTACAAATTATTCACCAGCCCATACCAGACAAGTGCTGCTCGGGACTGGAAATCGAACTGGTCCTGGCCCCGGCAGTGGGAGCCCGGGGTTTTTGGGGAGCGGAGGCAGATGTGGGTGCATGCGGGGGTGCAGGGAGGCAGCACCCAAGCACCCAGGGACGAGGCTGGCCCCGCCGGGGTCTCGGGACTGTGCCCTGGGACCCTGTGCTTTGCAGGGTGGCTGCACCCTCCCTGTCCCTCACCCTGCAGCGCTGCGGGGGCTGGCTGGGACCAAGGTGTCCCTTTTCTAGCTGTCTTTGCATTGGAAAGTCAGGGGGCTTTTTGGGAGAAGGGTCTCTGGGCAGGTCGCAGAGGTGCGGCTCCCGTCAGCCCCCTGTGAATGCCACCTTCATGGGGACACGCTGGGAGCAGGAAGCATTAATCCTGCACGGGCTTTTGGCAAAAAGAAGGACTTAAAACTTAGCCCTGCCTCCGGCTGCCAGAGGTGTCCTTTGCAACCCCAGACATACTTTGCTGGGGGCTTTGGAAAGGTACGGAGCTCTGCATGGATGGAGTCTGCCTCTGCTCCCTCTGCTTCCCTTTATTCCCTGAAAAATGGGCCAATGCACATCTCCCGGATTCGCTGCCAGAGGAGGGATGATGGAAGCCATCCCGTGCCAGGGCTCTGCCTTGCTGAGCAGCACCCTGGCAGGTCGGCAGCGTTAGTGGGAAGCACTGTGGCTCTCCACAGCCATCCCACCTTGCTTAGCAGAAAGCCCAGCACCTCTGGGGTCTTGAAACCTAAAACATTTGTTCTTGAAGCTGACGCAGGCTGTTTATTACCCTGCAAAGTCATTTTTAAAGCCCAGAAGAACGCTGTGCTCTGGGAACGGGGCTTCTGAGCAGTGCCGGTGCTGTAAAAAGCTAATGCTAATTTAGCAGGGAGCTGATGTGGGGAGGCATCTGCTTGCCTAAACTATCGTAATCTCCCCAGCACCGCACTATGATGCTTAAGAATTACTCACCCAGACAAGGCTTCCTGCAAGGGGTCGGGGCTGATGCAGGGACACCCCCCCACCCCCAGCATGGCTGCGGAGGCTGTGGGATGCCTGGGACCAGCGGGACATCCATGGAGGGATTTATCACCCAGATCTCCCAAGGGAATCCCCTCTCCCAGGTGTCTGCCGAGGGTTCACCTTGCGGGGACGGGCAATGACGGCCGCATGCCATTCGGGCTCTGGGGCTTGGGGGCTGCAGGCTTCGGCAGGGGGTTGAGCTCCGGAGGAAAGCACAGCCCCAGCTCTGCGGTGGGGGTGACACGGGAAGGAGAAGGTGATGCACCCGCTGGGATGCCCGCGTGGGGCTTGAGGTGCATCTTTGCTTCATCCATCCTCATTTGGGAAGCAGCCCTGACCCCAGAATTGCCCCTTCCCTGTTATCGCTCCCCGCAGCAGCGACCTCCCAGCCGCTGTCCTCCCCCAGCCGAGCATTAGGAGCATCTGAGCACAGTCTGGGGGAGAATTTGTCAAATTCATGAGCTGTGCTCCCTCATTGAGCAGCCGAAGGTGGCCAGCGGATCCCTCCTCGTCCGCTTTTCCTTCTAATGGTTTTATTGTAAATCTCTTCTCTTACAGCTGGGGGAGGTGTGCTGTGACGCTCCTTGGCTGGATGGAGATTTAAAGAGCGTCTGAGCAGGACACGGCTGGGAAACCTTTAAAAACTCTGCCCAGGAAGTTATACTTCCCCGGAGGGAATAGAGCTGGCTGGGACAGAGGGACAGTGGCTTTTGCCTTGCGCTGGGGAGGGACCCTGGGGGGCTGAGCCGCATGGGGAGGTCTCCACAGCTCCTCACCGCTCCTTTGGCCCCCCCATCCCTCTGCGTCCCCTCCCATGGAAAGGATCAGGCCCTTCTCTGCCGCTGGGTTGTGTGTGCACACCCGTACCCATCACACAGACATCCCCCGGACAGTACGGCTCCCCCACGACGCCTGTAATCAGAGATTTAAAGCCAGCCAGAGCCTTTATTTAAAAGTTGATCCATGGTGAAGCCAGGAAAGACTTTCTCAGTACAGATGTGAAATCGGGCTGGATTACGTATAATCAGTAAAGTGAACTGATGCATTTCTTCTACGTTAGGTCAAGCCACAGCCCTGCCGGCTCGGAGCTGGCTGTGAGCATTTCCCATCGCAGGAGGGCTGGGATGGAGCTTCCCACAGCCCCATCCCTGTTGTTGGAGGGACCAGAATCCCCCTCTGGCCACATTCCCAACGAGCCCATCAGTTTGGACCAGCCCCGGCAGTGTCTCCGTCTGTCCCTAAGATTTATAAATGGCTCCTGTCCCTTCCAGAGCTGGAAATACCAGCAGATAGGGACGATTCCCAGACTGGCTTTCCAAGCTCTAACTGGCCAGACAGCCCCAACACACGCTCGTTTTCGGGATCACAAATGGGTCAGGATACAGCAGAAACATCTGCCGTTGATCAATGCATCACGACAGAGGCGGCAAATAATTGTCTCTTTGAAAATCCATTATCACCTCCACCTTCTTTTTAGCGAGAAGCTTTCAGAGCTGACAAGGGCTGTGCTGTGAGTGCGGATGGTAAATACAACACCATATGGCCGAGGTATTATTGGGCTCCTAATGAAATGCCATTTTTATGCATATGCATTAATATCTCCTGCCTCTTTGGGGGGTGTGTGTGTATGTGTGTATGCAGGGCTTGCTTATTTAGCATCCTTCTTTTCCAGGACTCCCTGCCTGGGTCCAGAATGACTGCTTTGTGTCAGATACTCCAGGCGAAAACTTTAAAGGGAGTTTTTAAGGGACAATCCAGCGGCTGAGCCCAGGTCAGACCTGTAGGAGAAGCTTGGATTTGCAGAGCGCCCAGCGCACGCCGACAGCGGGATGCTCCTGGCAAACTGCTGCGGGGCTCGATGGCACCGGAGGCAGCGCCTTTGCCGAGCCAGCCCCAGGCACGCAGAGGGAACTATTTGCTTTCCTTTAATCTCCGCTCCTCTGTGCTTTCCCTGTCTTCAAAAGCAGGTTGTTTTGCCAGGGCGCCTGCTGGCTGTTTGGGCAGATCCTCCCTCGGGAGGAGGCGGGTTGGGAGCACAGGCAGAAAGCGGGGAGGCCTTGGGGACACAGGAGTCCCTGAGCCACCATCGCCGGGGGGGACAGGGGACCCCGCAGCCTGCGCTGGGACACCGTGAACCCTCTCCTCTCCAGACCTGCCACTGCCTCCCCATCTCCCCTTTTCTGCAGCACTGTTTTTTTCTTGCCAAAATTGCTTTCTTCTCACCCAAATACAAGAGCAGCCCTTCTTGGTGGCAGAGGGAGGAAGGCTTTTCTGGGGGAGACACGACACATCCATCACAGCCCAGGCTTACGCTGACCTTCCAGGAGCCCAACCTTCACCGGGGACACCCCTGACTCACCCTGGGCTCATCACCAGCCTCTGCCCCCTTCGCACCCTCCCTCCCATTTACCCCCGGAAAATCCCATTGACTGAAACATCCAAAAAAACTCATTGAAAGGTGAAAATTGTCTCATTGACAGATGCTGTGCAAATTACCTTGAGATTCATTGCCGCAGCAGGGGAAGGCTTTAGGAAGACGCCTGAACATTTCTGAAGTGTAGGCTTTAATGTGATTGGATTTACAATGACTTTTTGATTGTTTGCTCTATAACTCTTATGGACTTGGGGGCCATCTCTCTTCCTGCGTTGCCGTAGATGGAAATTTCACCATTTTTATTGTGCGGATGAAGCGTGGCGGTGGGCTGAGGCTGCCAGGGGAGCAGAGCAGGTACACGGGGCTGTGTCTCCTGGGGGGTTTTGTAGAGCAGCTCTCCTCTTTCTGCCTCTGTTTTCCTCTTTACTGGCCGATCCGCTCTGCAAATGTCCCCTTTTCCCCCTAACCTTGCAGCCAGCTTGGAGGGAGCCGTGCATCTCCCCCACGCCAGCCCCAGGGCAGCGCTAACAACCGGCTGCGGGCCAAAATTCAGCCGGCTCAAAAAACACTCGGGAAAGAGCATTGCCCCCCTCTAAGATGGGAAAATGTGGCAGAGCCCTCTCAGACCCATTTCCACCCTGGAGCAAGGGATGTGCAGCAGCAGACGGCTTTGTGCTGGGTGCCCAGGGCTGCAGGGAGCGCGCCTGGCCCCGAGCCCTCCTGCCCCCGAGCAATCGCTGCAAACCCAGAGCCCACCGACAGGTTAGTTTTCCTGAAACACCTTCATTTTAATTGCACTTCGCTCTCATCCCCTGCTGAGCCCCTGGACGACCGACCTGACCCCGCAGGGAGCAGACAGGACCCGCTCGTGCTTTGCAGCCCGCAGAGCCGCTGTATTTATTAGCATCATTTCCAGAGCGCTCGCTCCGTGGCATTTGGTGCCTGAGTCGTGCGGCTGCCCAGCAGTAATTAATGGGGCCCCTTCTACCCCTGAGCTCTGCAGTAGTGGACTATCAATTATTGAAGCCGAGTTGTACTTTTCTGAGCTTGTGAATAACCAAAGGGACTGCTGAGAGTCCAGAAGTGGCTGTCATCTTCTCATTAGGTATTTATTAAATGTAATTTAGTGGCTGTGCCTGCGTGTTAATGGAATCGCAGCAACGCCGGCGGATCAGAGCGGCGCCTGCACATGAGCCCCCCCGGCGTGTGGGCAGGATCGGGCCCCTCGGGAGGATGCCGGGAGAAGCGCTGGCCTCCAGCCCGCATCCCTCGCTGCGCCGGGATAACGGGAGGCTGCCCAAACCCCATCACCCTGCTCTCAGGCAGCTTCTTGCGAGGGCTGGGAGCGAGCAGGTGGCAGAGCCTGGCAGGAGGCATCCAGAAACATCTGGATGCAGAAACATCCAAACTGCTGTCCTGCGCGGGACACCCCAAAGCTCCCCCCACTGTCTGGGCTCCCCGTCAACAATACAGCTCTGCGCTCCAGAAAGCAAACGCTTGGGCAAACTACTCACCCAGAGATAATCGTTATTATTCCAGCTACTCTCTCCCTTCCCATCTCCCCGTCTTCCCCTGCCAACGCGTTATTCCTTGTTACACTCTTTTGAATAATTCCTCTCTCTTTTGATCACTGCCTTTCCTTGGAGAGGGTTGTAATGAGCCCAGCCACCGAGAGCAAATTTACCGTAAACTTTCTGAACTTTTGGGCAAATGTAAGCCAAGCTGGAGGTGCCGCTGAGGTGGGAGGGGGCTGGGGGGCGAGCGGAGCTGCCCCCAGCCTGGCAGGCTCCGGGGGTGCTGCAGGGATGCTGCTGGCACCAGGCTGTGAGCGGGGTCTCAGGACGGCAGGTGCCACCAGCACCACAGTCTGCTATCGGTGCCCAAACCTGCGGGGATGAAACATGCTTTGAGAAACCCCAAATCACCCCGTTCTCCCCGCGGTGAAGCCCTGAAGCTAAAGAGGGGTTTTGCAGCTGAGAGTAAGACTTCATCCATCCAGAAAACTGCTGGTACCCAGGGCACTGGGGGGCTCCCAGGAGAGGTTTTCCTGCATTCGCTCCCCCCAGACACAGACGTGTCGCGGAGCCCAGATCCCTGCGGGGCACAGCCAGCATCCTGCTGGGATGCGGTGGCCCTGGGAGCTGGGGCTGCATTTCCAGCACAGGAACATTTTGGCTGCCCCGTGCTCTCCCCACGCGTCTTCCTTCCCTTCATCCTTGGCATCTGTCACACACCTGATTAAATCACCCCAGCAAAGCGCCTGGGTCTGCAGGAACGTGTGCGGGCTTGAGCAGCGCAGGGATTGAAAACAAAAAGAAACCCACATTTTCTCAGTAATTTTCTTTTATTTTTGGTGGAGACGTGGGGGTTTCTAATTAAAAAAAAAGAAGACAAAGTGTTTTGCTGTCTTTCTACAAGGAGAGGCTGCTTTTCAGATCCTTCCCACTGCTGAGCTCGATTGCCAAAATTGGATGTTTGCAGGTGGAACTTTAGGCAAAATTCAACAAATTATTTTTAAACAAATAAACAAACAAGGGTTGGCTTTTTTTTGTGTGTGTGGAGAAACACGTCTCAGGGCTGGAGAAGGTTTGGGAGAGGATTTACTCCTCCTGTTGCACATGCTGTTGTCTTTATCCCGCTGTGGCTGCCCGGAGGGGTTTGATCACAGCTGGGAGCCTGTAAGCCGCCTGTAATCTAGTAATATTCATAAATGACTGTGCATGTTCCAGCGCCTTTGTCCAATCTTTTTATATCCTGGGGCCTTAGGCATTAGCGTGGAGCTGTAAATCATCTCTGGCTCCGTCCCCAGTGGGATGGTCCCCGGCTTGGGCACGGCCACCAGGCTGGGGGGCACGGGGGGCAGCTCATGGGCAGGCCATGGGTGCCTAAGGGGGCGATGCTGGCAGGGAGAGTTGGACCGTTATCCCACTGGTTGCAGCCAGTGCCACAGGGTTTCTAATTCCCCCTGTACTGGGGCCAGGAAGAAACAGATGGGACCCATCCGCGGGGCTCTGTCGGAGGCGCAGTTGCTTTGCGAAGGAAAACCCCTCCTGGGCAGGAGGCTGGAGCAAGGCTGGGGGAGACCCAGCTGCGTGTTCTCCCTCCATCCCTGGGGGGGGAACATCACATCAGCCCTGCACCACCCTCCAGCAACGCACTGGCTGAGCCCCTTCAACCTTGAGGCATGAGTGAACACAGCCTCGATGGGGCTGTGCCCCAGCATCCTGAACAGCCTCCACGAACCCGGCCCGGCAGCTCTAAAGACAAGAACATTCCTTGGGTTACCAAGCACTGGAACAGGCTGCCCAGGGAAGCGGTGGAATCGCCATCCCTGGAGCGATTTAAAAGACAGGCAGACGCGGTGCTGAGGGACATGGTTTAGTGATGGTTTTTGTCAGTCAGGTTGATGGTTGGACTCGATCATCTGAAAGATCCCTTCCAACCCCGACCGTTCCATGATTCTGTATCCCTAAATCCCACCCAGGCCGGTGAACCCTGGCTTTGCTCTGGGCTGGGAGCCTGGACGGTGCTTCCCTGCGGCAGCGCCGCTTCCCGGGGAGCTCCGCTCCCAGCAAAGACGCAGCAGCGCTGTAATTGCAAATCATTTTTGTGAAGCTCTCACTGTAAACGCTACTTAAGATGTCATCAATGATTGATATATTTGCTAATTGAGACTTTCACTTGGGCTGATAGCCGGAGCGCTTTATTTCTTTTATTATTTTATGTTATTTTATGACTGACATATTTTCAGCAGCACTTCTTTAATCTTCATTAAGCAAAGGCCCCCGGGAGATGTGGTGGCGTGCACGGCGCGGGCTGCCGGGCCGGGGGCAGGACGGGATGAGCACTGGAGTCCCTGCTTTGCACAAAAGCAATGGGGGCGGCTTGGCTGTGGGGGGGCTGCAGGGGCAGCCGGGAAGGGGCTGCACTGCGATGCCCTTTTTCCAAGGGGATGCTCAAGAGAAGGGAAGGTTCTGCCCGTGCCTCAGTTTCCCTCCTGGTAAAGGACAGCTCAATTGTTTAAGATAAAGTGAGACCGAGAGGTAATGATGTCCTGCAGCTCTGCGGAAATGCAAAACCCTGGCCAAAGCCAACATGGGGAAGGAGAGAAATATTTCATCCTTTTCACCTGGGGAGAGTCGTCTGGTCAAACATCTCATGAAATAAATAACCACCTCAGTAATGGCCAGGTGGAACAAGAGGGGAAGCTGCCACCTCCTTCAGCTCGCAGCATCACTGGATAAATTAGCCCATGGCTGGAAACCACAAATTTGGCTCCTAGGTTCCTCGGAGGGCGCTGGG
Source organism: Rhinoptilus africanus (assembly GCA_013400135.1). Lineage (NCBI taxonomy): Eukaryota > Metazoa > Chordata > Aves > Charadriiformes > Glareolidae > Rhinoptilus > Rhinoptilus africanus. The sequence goes on from VXBO01004176.1 coordinate 611,204, forward strand.
CAGTGCCGTATCCCAGCACCCTGCAGCGGTGCCACCCCGCATGATGAGGGATGGCAAACCCAGCTCATTTCAGGGCCGCGCTTCGCTTTTTCCAACATCTTCGTTTGAAAACATACGCTCGTGCCAGGAGGCAATGAGGCTCCGCACTCACTTAACCCAACAATTAAAGAATGATAATCCGCTGAATGGCATCCAGGCTTGCACTCCGCTTCCACTCGCTGCCTCCAACGCCGCCCGTCTTGGAGGGGCACCAAGCGCCGGCTGCGACATCTGCGGTCCCTGCCCACGAGAGCTCATCAAACCTGCAGGAAAACCAGCCCTGCCACGCTCAGGGGGGGTACTGGGGGAGCAGGGGATGTCTTGCGGCTCATTTGCCTAAATGAGTGTCGGGATCCGGCTTTATTAACACTTGGGATGGAGGGGCTCGGCACGGCAGCGGCTTGGGGCAGCTGCCAGGAGCGGGCCAGCCTCTCTCCACGAGCATCCAACCCTCCTAACACGCCGTGATGNCCCATCTGGTGACAGGAGCGGCTGAGCTGACTCTCCTTTCTGCTTGCAGAGAGAGGGAATGGGTTTGTAACTATGGAGGGTGGTGGTGGTGAAATAAAGAAATAAAGCGTGGCTGCCTGAGCTGTGAAGCAAAAGCAATTTTCTTTTGGCGCGTGGGCCCATCTGCTGCGCTTGCAGAGCACCACCTTCTCCCACGGGAAGGGAAGCTGAGGCAGTACGGTGGCAGCGCCCGAATGGGTGACCCTGGGTGAGGGTCCAGGTGAGGTGGGTGTCTCTGAGGGGGGAAGCTATTCCGGGTTTCACCGCAGCATCCTCTGAGAGCTGTTAGGATGAGCGGTGTTTCCCTGCCCTGCTCCCGCTCCCAGCACGGGATGCTCTGCAGCCACCCAGCATCCCGCTGCGCTGCCAGGGGACACAGCCGCCTCCCTCACACCTCAGGAGCCCTTTCTCTGCACAGCGGGACCGGTAATAAGCTATAAACAAGACATAATGAGAGCTAGCATGCCCTTTTGTGCGTCCGCTGGAGCAGCCCGACCCCTGCAGGGGCTGCCACCATCCCTGCATGCCTGAGCTCAAGGGCACCGGGACAAGCGGTGGGACAGCTTGCTCCCTCCTCGCTGCAGGGATCCCAGCGGCTTTCACCAGCCTTGGAAGGCCCTGCTGTGTTGGGCATGAGGGACGTGGGGGGGTTCTGCTGCGGCACGCTTGCCGTGCAGGGTACCAGCCCCATGGGGGCTTGTGTGCGTCTCTGCATCCCCAGCTGTGGGGGTTAATAAAGCCGTCTGTGTGGTGCTCAGAGCTACAGAGGGGCTTTCCTTGGACAAGAGGTGGGTTAATAATGAGCAGGGGAAGGGCGAGTGAGGCAGTGAGCAAACCTGCAGTGGCTGATTTGCACGGGTACCTGCCGGGGAGAGCTGCTTCCCCAGGCAACAGGGGCTGTGCCCCCGCAGAGCCCATCTGGCAGGCTTGGGCTTGGCGAGGCAATCACCATTCCCTGTCCTGTGGATCGTTCCTTGGCGAGTCAATCACCATTCCCTGTCCTGGGGACTGTCCCTTGGTGAGTCAATCACCATTCCCTGCCCTGGGGACCGTCCTTTCCCTGTCCTGGGGACCGTTCCTTGGCAAGGCAATAGCCGTTCCCTGCCCTGAGGACTGTCCCTTGGCGAGGCAATCACCATTCCCTGCCCTGGGGACCGTCCCTTGGTGAGGGAATCACCATTCCCTGCCCTGGGGACAGTCCTGCTTCTCAAACCCACACAGCTGGAGAGCATCCCGCGGAGGGACCCATGGCTCCATCGTGCATAAAAACGTGCAACTCGCTTTGAAGCACAACCTCTCTCCACGAGCATCCAACC
>VXBO01004177.1:0-10882 GCA_013400135.1 Rhinoptilus africanus
AAATAAAAATATGTATTAACTTCCTCTGTTAATGGCTTAGTTTTTCACTTTCAACTGGAAACTCTAAAACATTCCCTGTATCTTTGGAAGTTATATATCAAACTGTAGGAGAGTGTAGCACAGAACAGTCATAGTTTCATAGTCTGTACTGCTGCCTCATAGATTAATTATTTGCCAACACACTTTACTTTCATAAGAATTTAAAACTGCCAAGATCATACTTCCAGGAAAGTCAGTGAAAAAGTTGATCTCAAGGGGAGAAAGCGAGCTCAGTGTTTAACATCTTTTTTTAAAAAAACCCACACAACAACCCAAACTGCCAAATCCTGATTATTTCAGAAGTTAGCAAAACTTATACTGTTTTTTGTTTTTTGTTCATGGAACTCTACTGTAGCTCATTGACATGTAAATTTGACCTGATGACTCCCTTCTCTGGCTAATTAACACTGGCTTCCCTGTCCTGGTTTGGGATTAAATTGGCTCAACTTGCACAGTGAGCCTAAGAATACTTTTCTCATTATTGTTTGACTTCATTAAAAACCTGGGTATTTAGCATTATTTACCTTTGCTAAGGAGATAAGTAGATTTTGGGGACATGTTCCAGCAAATCATAAAAGTGGGTTCACACCTTAAAATGTGTGAAAAGCCCCATGGGCTTCTCCCATCTAGGTTATATTCATCACTGTGATATTTAAATGCTAAACAAATTTATTGCATAACTTTGCTTTCCCTTTCCGTCTTTCCTATTCACCACCTTCTCCTTCCCCTCATACTATACAGACCATACTAGGTCTTCCTGTGTTTTACTGGGGGCAAGCTCAGTCCAGTAAAGCATTTTGTTTGGAAACCAGCTAAATTCGGATGGTAATCTTACTGATGATGCTGTACTCATGGGGTACCATGCAAGGAAAGGTCCTAAGGAGAGCTGCTGCCTTTCACTGCACCGCTCAACATTGCCGGGGAAAGTGGGAAAGTTTTGAGGCTCTCTTAAATTCCTGGGACCTTTGCCCACTTCTTCGAGTGATAGCCAATGTTCAATACAGGGAAGCCCCTCTCCCCACGAGCCTCGTGGGTTTTTTAGGCTTAGGGCCATTCTGGTACATCTAAGTCGATTCTGCCAATCTAGGGCAGCCACTGAGATCCGGGCCAGCACGTGTCTCGAGAGCTGCGCCAGTGCAAGATGGCAATACTTTTGAGATGAGGTTAAGATGGGCCTACGCTGTGAAAGGAGAGGTCTCCCTAGGACCAGTTCGAACAAGCAATGATAACGAAAGAGATCTGACCCATAACGCATCTTCAAAGGTGCTGAGAGACCTTTATATCATGTTGCTTTCACAGTGTTCCTTGGAGTTATTATTGGTTCCACCTACACTAATTCACTCTCACGGAGCCTGACCCAGAAAAGAACTAGTCCGTGTTTCATCTGACACTATCCTCAAAATTAATAAAAATGAGTGAAAAATAGCTGAAGAGGTTATTTTCTATTGTCTGCCTTCAATTGGAAAAGGAAATACCACTTTTTTTCTTTTAACTCAATCTGGTATTTTGCCAGGTGTAAGTCTTTATTCTGTTCATGGAGAAAAAGTGCAATACTGTAATATCTGGGCACAAAAATTGTGAAGTGGAACAACCACATCCAGCAGTCTTTACTTGGTCTTTATACAAAGGTTCTTGTTGAAATATCAGTAAGGCAATTTTAAAAGAACCTTCCGAGGGACTGGGTCAAGTTAAGGTGTTTTGGCATCTGCGAAATAGAGCAGTGCTATGAAAGCTCAGAAAAGGCTGTTGAAGCTTGACAACCAGCAAGATGTTGTGTAGGTGTGTTTGTGAAAGAGAGAAGCATGCAAGAAAGTGCCTAAGGAAGTCTTGCTCGCCTGGAACTGGAAGCAGGATTAAAACTGTGTGGGGCTGACAGACTGAGCAGGATCTCAGCACCCTTAATAAGCCTGGAAAAACACTTGCCTTGCTTACCAAGACAAACTGACCTCTGTTATCACCCGGTTCCTTCTTATCTCCACTTATAAGGTGTAAGTTTTACACCCTCGCTTCACTGTTAGCATGGAGACATATTTTATTATGCTGAAAATTCAGCACCCTACAGCACCCTATGCTACTGCACCCTTCTTTTCTCAGGCTGCGTAGAATGGTCACAACTTCATGGCCTATCCACAATGAAAATGATAGATTATGTCTGCTGCAGGAAAAACCAAATCAGGATCAAAGAAGTTCACTGATTTATTAACGGCACCTAATTAACCAGCAATCAGCGAACAATACTTTTGGGATCAATACCAGCAATGCAACAGATAAACCACAGCACTAGACTCGCCCACATACGACATAGCATTTACATGGCTTCAAGAACGCCAGCAGCTCCTTTGAAGTCAAATCTATTGCTACATTAAGGCCAGACAGAACTATTTTTCCAAAGTATTTTCTCATAGCTCATATAGATTAATTAATTTATTGAAGTGTTATGGTTTCATAGTAACTCTGTCCAGCATTATGAAGGTATAAGGGACATTCCTAGAATTGAAACCCTCAGGTTTAATCCAAATATGGGAACAAAGCTTTTAGTACTGTGATCAGCTCTCCCTATGTTTGGTCTTGACCCATAACTGCTCAGTTTCAGCGCATTCAAAATGGGATGTGAGAAGCCACCATAAGCAAACGTCACCCTGTCAGAGAAACGTGTTTTCCTATTTTTACTTTTCCTTGTAAAAGCAACCTTTCAAAGATACTGACCTGTATAACTGCAAGTCCAAACCACTTAATTGCAGATGCTGGAGTTTTTTTTGGAGGTGGGGGATTTTAAGTTTGCTCTGGAAGTGAATGACCAAGGGATGCAAGTGATACAGGGAAATTTTGAATGCATTTTCTTTTTCCCAACACCACCACGTGGAACTGAATGATACATCTTCGTTTCTTTCTGTACTGGAATAAAACCTCTTTACTTTTCCTTTTCACAGTCACTTTCTTCTAGGCATGATGAATGTTGTACAAACAGTGCAAGCATAATAAATTGGTTCTTAATTTCCTTCTAGCTGATCTTGGATTTGGCTGGTGGCTATAAGTGAAGTAAATGTACTAGAACAATGAATAGTAGGTTTTGAAAATAAGGATCTGATTGTCATAGCCAAATAGTCATTATGAGTGTTAATCACCAAAACTGAATTCCAGCGTATACTTAACTGCACACCTGTCTGACATCTGGAAAATTGAACTAATCCATTTTCTGAAAGGAACTCCAACTTGGAAATCACATTTGTGCTTGGCAGTGTTATGCCTACTATTGTTACAAATAGCCCTGAAGATGATTAGAACCGAAAGGAAATAGAGGCAATCTCCTTTGTTTTGCGGGCTGTGTATTTTGTGAGTTTGACAGCATTGGGAGGGAGTTATTTGCCTTGTTTTATCAGTACATAGCTCACAGGCGGCACAGAGAGGGCCCCAGGCTCTGCAAGCAGATAGACACAGCAGAGATTTTGGAAAGCCGAAAGGGCAGAAGGGCTGGGGAGAGGGGGGGACCAGGGAGAACCCCACCATTTGGTGTGATGCTCCATTCCTTCCAACTGCTCTTGGCAACAACAGAGTAACAGAGCACTGGCACAGGCTGCCCAGGGAGGTGGTGGAGTCTCCGTCTCTGGAGACATTCAAAACCCGCCTGGATGGGTTCCTGTGCAACCTGCTCTAAGGTGGCCCTGCTCTGGCAGGGGTGTTGGACTAGATGATCTCCAGAGGTCCCTTCCAATCCCTGCCATGCTGTGATTCTGTGATTCCGTGAACAGAGCTATCTGGGGAAGGCTTCATGCCATGGCTTCCAAAAGCCTTGCAAACTCCTCTGAAAGACTTTGTCAGATTAAAACAGTGGCACTGTTTCAAAATCTTCAAAATCTTCAGGTGGGTTTGTCTGTCTTGAACAAAAATGGAGAGAAATATATTCCATCACCTAGAGCTTCTCAGGACCCCTGTGGAGCCCACCAGCACCCAAATACAGGTTTTGCATGCAAACTCTAGAAGCAGTGCCAAAGACTCAGTGTGTCAGAGATTAAATGAACACATTCATTTTACTGTGAATTCATTTTACATCAGCTACTTTTTATTTTTTGTAACTGCTAATTCTTCTCTCTGCAAATAAAACCGCATACCTTTTATCACTGTAAGTGTCAGTTATCATAACATAATGTTGTATTTTCTTTCTTAAAAAAATCTAGAGAATCTTATGGGCCCATGTATTTTGTCCATATGTCTTAGTCGTTTTGTCAAAATAGCAGTAACTAAAAAAAAAAATTGCACATTACAAAAACTGAATAAGGCAACTGATTTTAATTTTGGATTTTTAGTCCTCTCATAATGTGTGATTGAAAGTTTGTGAGTTGCTCAGTGTGGTTTATAAAACCCTGTCAAGCGCTTGTAACTTTGGCAAAGAAAGACTTCTTAATACACAGTTTTTAATGTGAAATTACCATATTTTCAGTTAGCAAGAGAGGTCTTTTTCAGCAGCTAAAATTAACTGTTGAAAAACGTTGGAAATGTGCATGGTAATGAGTTCATTCCTGTCAAAATGAAATCATTAATATTAATTTTTACCCTCCTCTGAGTGACTCCTGCACCATTTTTCAAGTTAGAAAAGAAGTTAACGAATTTGCAAGACTGTTTCCTGCCATACAGGGTTAGCAGGTCTCCCACCACCAGCAAAAGACTATTTTAAGTCTTGAATTCTCCTTTGAAAACTTCTTACTTCAGTGTTTAACATTTCCTCTGATTATTTAAGGGCAAACCCATCAACGTTACCGTAAGCCTGTTTACTTCTAACACACACAGGATGTACAGATCTTAAGATCGCCATGAGATTGTCTTCCAAAAGGTTTCTTTTTTTCTTTCCACTAGCTAAGCAGAGCAATACATCTCAGTTCAGGCTGTTCCCAAAGGACCTGTTTTCACTGAAGTCAATGGAAAAATTCCCATTGATTTCAGCATGGCTGGATCAAGTCCAAAGTTGAGACATTTTGCAAGGTCTCCAAGTATAGTAAAAAAATAGGAAGATTTGAAGGCTCTCGATTCGCTAGATTTCAGTAGGTATTTAGTCTATGCTAACTTAATTACACGTAAGCCTAAAACTAAATATAAGCATGAATTTAAATATCTTGGTTTAAAAGTTCTATTTATTTTAAAAAATCAGACACCGTAGTACAGCTGTGCTTACCGAGCAGGCGGGTGAGATGGAGTCTCGATGAAAATAGCTCTTAACAAAAAATAGGTTTAATTTCTGTGTTAAAAAGTACAATTTTTATTCCACAGTACATCGTAAAACTTTTAAAAGATGGTATTAACAGTGGTATCTTTTCAATTTAAAAATGTCCTAGCTTTTTTAACTGGATGTACCTTGTTGGCTTTTGTTTTAATTTTGGGGGAAGGGGAAATGATCAACTTTTATCCTCATTTAACGCTAACTAAATATTCCTTAGCTACTGAAGTGACTTAATGACATGAGTATGTGGTCTTATCAAAGTCCCATTATTGTTCTGACAGTATCTCATTTGTATGCAAATCCACTTGCATGCAACTTATTCTTTGGCAAACGCTGCTAGCAAGCCAGCGAGCGTCATTTTAATTATGTGCATGTCTCTGCGTAGTATATTTGTTACTGCATAGGAACATTATGCTGCTGTAACAACCACTGTACCTTATATCATGCTTATGAACAGCGGTGCGGATCATCCTGCAATTTTTATCGTGAGTGATAGACATGCTCTGTCAGTCGCTGTCACCCAAGGGTAATCGCAATACATAAGGCGTCTTTTTAAATAAAATATTCATGGGGCACTTTTTTTTTTGTGATTTCCCGTCCTTTTCATAATGATGCCCACTGGATATCTGTTCCATCAGTGCCTTACCTTCTCTTACTTTGCGTATCCTTGACCATTTCGAAAAATTAATCCTATAAGACACAAACCAAAGGGGAGACCCCCATGTCCCTGCAGGGTGGAGGATGGCTTCTGCTTAGTGGATGTAGGCTGGTGTCAGAGGATGACCGGTGTCAGTAGATGTGCAGTGAGGGAGAGGAAGGAAACCTATAGTGGGTGTCTGCCCAAAAATAAACAGACTCTGCTAGGTGATTTACAAGGCCCCTTTCTGACACCCTTGAGAAGGGCTTTCCAGGAGATGTGGTCCCTTGCCGTGCTTCCGCAGTCTCCAGGACAGGGGAGACAGGCCCTCTTCTCAAGGCCCTGTAGATGAACACATCCTTCTCTGTGCTTCATCTGGCTCGCAATATAAAGCTAATTTTGCTTCGTGTCATGAAGCCAGCTCCATCACTTGTGATACAGTCCATGCTGGGGCAACGCTCTACAGGGATGAATGTTGTCAGAGCTGGAAAAAATGGCTTCAGAACAGCATGATTTCAGAAAAAAAAAAAAAGAGAAGGACTGCATCAATGTCCCAGCTTCGAATCAGGAAAGTTTTATCATCAATCTTCAGAGAGAAAAAATGGGAATCTATCAGGAGAAGCATAATGATGCAAAATCAGTCAGCAGAAATACAGAGAAAGTGCAGCGTCCTCCTCTGAATGCAGCCTCAGCTTATATGGTTAAATGTATGGGGATGTGACTCTCTAGCACATCTACGTACGGTGCTGCAGTTTGATCTATTGAGGAAGACAGGGCTGGAGCAGCTGCCTAGTTCATTATCTCCAGTGTTCTGCAACTGCATACATGCCTGTATATGTTTACGTACATCCCTGTGCATGGGAAGCATAAAATCTGCACACTCACAAAGCTACCTGCATCCTGAGAAACATTTTCTGGCAGCTAGAAAAGAGAGATTCTAGTCAAACAAGACAACAAAACTTCTGCATTTACTAATAAACCTGACAAACTGATTTATGACTGTTTTCCTTGCCGTGATTTGTTGACAGATTGTTCTTTATGCAAAAATTACCAAGGTTTAAATCTGTATCATATGGCCTCTAATTCAACTGACAATATGTTACCAATTAAATTCCGCTTAAGCTATCATCAACCAGCGAACCACAGACTGTGTTAAAGAGAATGACAGTCAGATAGCCAGTAAAATCATTTGTGCCGTGATTCTGAAGGCTGGCCTATAAAGGAGGGACATTAAATAACTATACAAAAGATAAAAAAAACTTTTTTTTTTTTTTTTTTGTAGTGAAAATTAAACTGCTGCTGGTTTTGCATTTAATGCACCTCCTGTTGAAGAAATAGAGATGGGATTCTTGTCCTTGATATCTTACACTGTTCTCATGTGCAGGAGAAGCTGCACAGCAGGGTAAGTTGTTAGTGGGAAGAGTATTAATAAAACTTAACCTGTTGCCCTTTCATTTGATCTTAAATTACTCCTTGGCTCGATTTTTGGCCCTAGCTCTTCAGTATTGTTGTTTTCATTTGTAGGGAGAGGACACATTTACTGCCAGGCAAAAGGGTTGATCCCATGGAAAAAAGAAGGTGTTTCTAAATGAATGTTTCACTTCCCCAAGTCATTTTCTTCTTCACTAAGGTGACAGAAGGGCCCAGCACAGAGAGTGACATTGAACGTCATAGAGAAAAATATGGGTCCTCACTCCAAATATTGACCTCAGCAGCGCACTGCATGGGGCAGGGCATGATACCTTCCTTTCCAAATTCACACAGGCAACCTCACCTGGAAAAGACACATTTTAAATGTTGCCGTGAGATAAAAACAGCTTATGCATCAAGGACTGTGAAAGCTAAAAAAAAAAAAAATAAAAAAGATGTGTTTTTCTGAGCAGCCATTAGCTGGGTTTGTTCCAGGGGAGGTGATAGCTCGGCGATGTGAAGCAGGCTGAGGTGGGTTTACGTGGTGGAGGTGGGCTGGTTCGCTTTCTTGGCTTAAACACGGCAGTGCCAAAGCACATGGGGTTTAAACAGTACAGTGGGAGCTCGTCTGTAAATGCTGCATTGTATGGAGCATCCTGCTGTGAGTTTTATCTGTCTCCTTATCTCAGCTTTAATGTTGCGGTTGTGTATTAAGTGTATGTGTGCTCCAGAGAACGGGGTAGCAATCTTTGTTTAGAAAACAGCGCCTACTACTATTAATCCTGGCGGATTGAAAATTTACTCCTTTTCCCACAAAATCATCATTGCAGTCATTATTTACTTAAGAGTTTTTTAATGTTTTGCTGTCTGTACTGATGACTGCAGTGTCCTAGAGAGGGACTAGGATCTAGGATCTCATCGTGAGGTGTCTCTAATGAATGCTTGAACTCCCTTTCCTTTCTGTGTGTTGCAATACAACATCATAAGCCCAAAAAACCCCACGGAGAAGCAACTAAAATCATAACACTTTCAAAAACACAAATATCCCTCTTACCGAAGATTACAATGTAAATCAGGCATCTATTATTTCAGTGTCAGTATAATAATTTAAAAAGAATTTGCACATGATAAGAGGCATCCTCTAAGGATGACAAATTAGGCATAATAAAACAGTTAGCAGAGAACATAAATAAGAAGCCATTTGGGGCAAATCCTCTTCTTCCTCTGCAGTCATGCAAATAAACAGTTTTGGGGATATACATCCCTACTTACAACATGATAGCTGGTCCCAGAGAAGCTGTTAGAGATTCCATCAAGTCCCTTGTCCCAGCTCTCCTCCACGGAAGGGAAGGAGGGGAGCAGCAATGTTTTGGGCTGCTGCTGCTGTAGTGGGACATGGAAAGACGCCAGTGGAAACCTCCCTCCTTGGCTGTTGCAACCCACGTGGGAGTTCTGCTTGTCACTGCAGAGATTGCAGTGGTTCTCCCTACTCCAGGTCACTGGCCAGGTGGAAACACATGGTTTTAATGTGTTGGATTGACGGCAGTATTACAACTTAATTAGAACACTTAGGAACACAAGATTGCCACCATTTACTGTGATTGCAGAGAAGTGACATCAAAACATCAAAAATTCAGGAGTGTCTTGCTGTCTTACATGGTAGCTTTTTTCCCTCCTTGCTTGATTTTTCACATGAAGCTATATTTGTTCAGAGACTGGCTGGTGGTGAACGCATGTATTAGTTAGACATCATGAACAGCAGGCTGCATGGTATTTTGCAAGATTTCCCTTCCAGCTCTACCAGCAAATAATAGAGATAACCACTGCCTCCCAATTTTCCATACTCTGTTTCTTTCTAGGCCAGGTCCAACTTGCACTCAAACTGGTTGGAAAATTTCCACCGATTTTCATAGGCTTTGGACTAGTCTATTTTAAAAGAAAAAAAATTAGTTTTCTAATTTTTTAGAAATTAGATGGACAACTACCAGTGGTATCTAACCTGCATGTGCACGTAGGAAGGATACAGGGAAAACAGAGTCTGCACCATCTAAAATGGTGGCACCATCTAGTCCCCAGTATGTCTGCTACGTTTCCTAATTTATGTAGTGATTTAACATTACAGTGGGTCCAGCTCATTGAAGCAAATTTATATGCAGGAGCACTATTTTAATCTTAGACTTACAATCATTTTAATTAATAATGGCTTCCTTTTCCAGTCTGTCAACATATCTCCACCTCTTGGCTTTTTAAGAATTAAAGTAAATATAGAAATAAAAATATTAAATTATTACCAGGCAACCAGAACAAAGAAAACATCAGAATCCTCAAGTCTAGAGATGTGAAAAATGGCCTAGAGTTTTCAACTCCATCCTGTCTACTCAACACAACTTCAGCTGGTTCCATCTTACTTAAGGCTTGCCAATTTGACTGAATATTGAAATGAAACAATGAAAATACTATAATAGACCATCTTATCCTTTATTCTCTTAGTCTCTCAGGTGCGAGGTTTTTTTCTCAACCTGCAACTGCTAACAAATACCACCTTCATGACTTTGCCTGTGGCATTTATCCTGATACCACTATAATTTTTCTTCCTCTTCACTGGAGAGAGCTGCTGTACACGAGTAGCTCTTCTGCAGCATGGTAGCACATCATCAAAAAGCTTGTTGCTGATACTACTGAAGCTCGTCTAGCTGCTGACACTGAACATATGGCTTTATGGCATTTCAGATCCAAAATGCTGCCCCTCTCTTTCAGGAGCAAGGAGTGCGATGTTCTGGAGGACAGAGCTCAACTATCTCCTTGCTGGGGGGGAGTGAGATGCATGGGCTATTTCATAGAATCATAGAATAAGCTGGGTTGGAAGAGACCTTTAAAGGTCACCTAGTCCAACCCCCCTGCAGTCAGCAGGGACATCTTCAACTAGATCAGGGTGCTCAGAGCCTCATGCAGCCTCGTCTTGATGTCTCAAGCGATGGGGCCTCCATCACCTCTCTGGGCAAATTGTGCCAGTCTCTCACCACTCTCATTGTAAAGAAAAACATCCTAATGTCTAATCTAAACCTACCCTGCTCTAGTTTAAAGCCATTGCCCCACGTCCTATTGCTACATGCCCTTGCAAACAGCCCCTCCCCAGCTTTCTTGTAGGCCCCCTTCAGGTACTGGAAGGCTGCCATAAGGTCTCCCCAGTGCCTTCTCTTCTCCAGGCTGAACAACCCCAACTCTCTCAGCCTGTCCTCACAGGAGAGGTGCTCCAGCCCTCTGATCATCTTCATGGCCCTCTAGACCTGCTCCAACAGGTCCATGTCCCTCTTTCCATGTCCTGTCTTTCACCATCTTTGAAAGTTCCTTGAGAACAGGCGAGGTGCCTGAAGACTGGAGGAAAGCCAATGTCACTCCAGTCTTCAAAAAGGGCAAGAAGGAGGACTCGGAGAACTACAGGCCGGTCAGCCTCACCTCCATCCCTGGAAAGATGATGGAACAGATCGTTCTGGCTGTCATCTCAAGGCACATGAAGGAAAAGAAGGCCATCAGAAGTACTCAACATGGATTCACCAAGGGGAAATCATGCCTGACTGATCTGA
>VXBO01004177.1:21195-56092 GCA_013400135.1 Rhinoptilus africanus
GGCCCCGGGGGGCGGCGAGGGCGCCCGTCTGGGATGCGCTCCCCATCGGGGGCTGGGTGCGCTTAAGCCCCGGTTGCGATGCTGCCATCAGCCGGGGGCAGCGATGTCAGCTTGGGTTTGCCCGGTGAGATGGATAATTTTTGAGGAGCTGAGATTACTTTTTTTTTTTTGGCCTGAAATCAACTAACGATATTAATTTTATTATTTTTTTGTTCTCCAAATTTTATTTTATAACACGTTAGGTGATCCGTTATCTTCTGTCGGTAGGGCGCGCGTTCGGCAGCGCCGGCTTATCTCTTCGGTGGCAGGTGTAACAAAACCGCAGCCGGACCAGCTGGTCCCATTAATTGAGCCGCATCTTCCCCCAGTCCTCAGGATGGTGGGAACGGCTTGCGCTGCGTGGTGCGGGCGCTTATAAATGCGGATGTTGATAACTTCCAACCTAATAAAACTTTTATATTGCTATGGGAACTTTAAAGAGCGCATATAATGCAAAATTAGTTAGTACGCCATAAAAGTTTTTAATTACAGTATTTCTGCCTGTGACACAAGTTAAGGTTATGTCCTCGTTTCAATTATAAATACCAATATTCAGTTTATATCCAAACCATAACATTTATCTCTGGCCCGATTTTAAGTTTTCGGTCTATACGCACATCTTTACAAGCAAATCGCATGTTTTTTCCCATTAAACAAGAACAGGAGAAATAATACTTTCACATATTTGAGTGCTTTTCCCTTTCTCCTTGAATGAAGGCAAACTTTGGGGGAATTTTCTTTTTCCAGCAAAAGCGTGCTGTTCATTAGTCTCTTCTGCAAGCTGGCTATTGGAGTTAATATTGAATTTGAAAAGCTAACAATGTAACTCTGGAAAGCCTGGGCTTTAGGCTGTATCTGGCAATTGCTCCTTTTCATAACCTTTTTAGCTCGTTTTTCGACTGTTGTGGAGCAGCTTTCTAATGACCGTGGTCGGCATAAAGCTCCTACATGGGTCCAAAAAGACATCAGCTGCTTTCCAGTGAAATTAACCCTCTTACAAATGTCTGTATCTGCGTTAGAAGCGATCTTGTGGTTTCATAGATCGTGTTGTTTGTTTTCCTCTGTAGTTGTTGCAGTTTAGAAGGCTTGACAGAAGGGCTTCAAATTACATGTTGGAAGCCGTTGCATAGTGGCAGGCCTGCAGTCCTTGCTGAGCTCTCACCCCCCCTGTAGGAATTGAACCCCCAAATGCCCAGTGAGTGGCTGACACCTGCGTTAAGCAGAGCCCATCGGGGGGGAGCAGGGGGTTCGCAGGTGTCTGCCATTGCCGCTTTGCATCCTTTTGGGGGCACTGGGTTTTGCTGACTTTGTTTCGACTTTGGTTTGGAGTGCCTGGGATCACGGGTTGGAAGTCTTATCATGAGGCAGCTGTTTTGGCAAATGGTTTGGAATAGTCATTTTGAAAAGTCGTATGAGCAGTATTAAATAAAAAAACCCACTTGCACGTACTGAAAGATTCTGAAGTCTGTCGCGCTGGCTGGCAGTGCCTTGGTTGCTGCAGCAGCTGTGCAGAAGGTCTCCCATCGCCCCGTCGATGGGCAAGTTACGGACGTTGTCAAGAAACCTGATTTGGATAATATACTAAACTGACCAAAACGAAGCTGGTATGTTAATTTTAGGCTCCAAAGGCTTGTCAGGATGCTTTCAGAGGAGCGCAGTTGTTGCCAAAAAGGGAAATAAAATATACCACATAGATAGGAAGTACTTCATGGCAGAGAGCAACACTTAAGAGACTTAATTTTCTCTGCAGCGAGAATGAATGTTGTCCTTTATTCTTTTGAATGTAGTCATAATGGCAATTTGCGCACTTAATTTATGACTGAAAATCCACTTTTTGCAGTATTTGGTGAACGTTTTGCTTAAAAGTGCCGTAATTAAATATTAATGTGCTGTTCTAAAGTGCTTTTTTTTATTTGGTACATTCTTGGAAAATCAAAAGGGTATGAAAAGGGATTTCCAGATGAACAGCAACATGCTAATCAATTCTCATTGATGGTTACTTTTATACTGTTAATGAATTTGCTCTCCAAATTAATACATGTTAGGTCTTTTACTTTGCTGTAGCACAGAAAATGTAATGATATTTCGTGTCATGGCTGTAAGACAGTATTTAACTAGTAAACTGCAATGGGAGAATGTTGCAAGCTGTTTTCTACTAAACAGTAGTTTTTCCAGGCTGTATTGATGCCAATAACACATCTTCTTCCCAGAAGTGTACTATAATTCAAGTAGTGAAAGCTGAGTACAAACTCAAATAGAAATTTTAAGGAAAAGTACCAGTCTGTGGCATAAACAAAACTTGCGCCCGTTTGGTAAGCTTTTTCTGGAACATTTTGGGATGATCAGCCCATCTTAACTCAAGGTGTCGTTACCGCTGACTAATGTGGTTATCCCAAACACATGGCATTAGTGACTTTGAACCACAGCTCCTGTTTTTCTTTCTCTGTGCATTTATTTGTACAGTTTTACTAGTCCAAGTTCAAGGATGTGGATTCTCCAGTGCCTTATAGCTTTGTAATTATTTACACCAGACAAAAAGAGATGGAAAATCTCAGTTAGAGGTGGTTTATGTGTCTCTTGTGCAGCAGAAAGCATACTACACACAGCAGAAAGCAGAAAACAGCAAATGAGCAGACCAAAGGATGTAATTGGAGTGCCAGGACTAGTTCTGCATTATAGGCATTTGTGTTGTTATTTGCCTTAATTAACAAATCTAGATCAAGACTCAGCCAGGTCCTTAACTCTGTGCTTAGGTTTAGGCACAGCAATAACCCTGATGAAGACCCACTCGCTAAAGGCTCTCCTCACGTGCTAATGTAAGATGCATGCAGAGGATGAGTTTTTTTCCCATTCATTAAAAACAATTAGCAGATTTATGAAAGCACTTACTGTGTTGCACCAAACAAGAAAAATAATTTTGAGTGTAATATGTTTGTTAGCCACAAACAACCCAGTGTTTGTTTAGGTAAAAGAAGCCAAGTATGTAATTGGTTTGTTTGGTACTTATCTGATACTTCTGGATATTTTGAGTTAGCATCAGTTTTGTAGGGGTTGGATAGTCATGTAAAAAATGCATAGCTGTATAGCTTCCAAGTTGAGATCGATATCAAATGCCACAGTGTAAGGTGGCCCAGTGTGTTTTACAGACCATGTATTGAATTACCAGTTCATTTGCTATCTTTGGGTCTGTTCCTGCTCCATTTGAAGTCAATGAGAGTTTTGTTTGGAAGTTGCTATTAACAAAAAGCGGCCAGACATCCAGCAGTTTTATAAATGAACCTTTTGTAACTTCTTGAACCCAGGTTGTCTAGCTTTTAGTCACTACATTTTATATTTGTGTGAGTCCAGATTTTTTTCTCACATTGCGCGGTGTTTACTGAAGACAGTTTTAGAAAGCTGATTCTACAAATGCTTCTTCAGTCAAAGTAGAAAATGAAGATGCTTATTTTCAGATAACAGCAAGCAGCCGTTCTAGGGGGAGAGAGGGATCATTCCGACCATTCCCTCAGTAGGGGTAGAGGCTGGACCAGCTTACTCTTTTTAAGACAATACATGGCAACAATACCTCCTTCTCACAAAAAATTAAGTCATTGTCTTCCTTTGTCTCCCATTTCCTTTACAGCCCTACTCCAGCCTGTGACTTGGACTTTGTCCCTCTTTTAGTTCCTTTCAGCTCTTGGCTTCTTTCTGCCAGTAATGCTTGAAATGCTATTTGTCTCCTCCTTATTTCTATCTTTGTGGTGTTTCCTGCTCTGCCTTATCCCAGTGTCAACTTACAGTTACCACCTTCCCCTCATTGAGATCCCATCTAAAAATTTGCTCTTTCTGTGATGATTACAAGTTGTGAGCAAACAATGACATGAGTAATAACTATAGACTGTTCCCTTCTCCTGTTTTCACAGCATGTCTCTTTTCCTGATGCCTGTTTTTTAGGCTGGAAGCCCTTTTGGTCAAGAATTACTTTGATTGTTTGAGGTTGTTTTTTTTTTTTCTTACAGGACTGAACAAATTGTGTGTGCTAAACATTATAAATAATAAGAAGAGCAAGCTTTTTGTGGTCATGATACTTTATAAACATCATCTGAATAAGAAAATTTTAAAAATACGCCTGTCGTGCCATGCGAGTGCTCATTTGCTGGACCTAATGTACCACATTCTCCTCATTTGGTTTAAGCCTCCACCAAGTCCAGAGGCTTTGCCAGTTTATAGCAGATGAAGATCTGGCCCGTCATCTCTGATTTGCAGTACTCAGTCATTTTTCTAAATAATATATATTTTTTTAACCCTCTGCTTTGTTTTTGGCTGCTGCGTGAAATTTTGATGCATCAGTAGGACGGTTGAGGGTGCTTTCATGTCTCCTGCCCCCCGAGGACTGTTTGAGCACCTGCGGCCAGTTGGATGATGCAGGAGGAGAACAGCCCTTTGGGCTTTCCTCCTAACGCTTAGGCTTGTAGATTTGTGTTCCTCTGGGTATCTTTTCCATCAGAAGTCAAGGGAGAAACTCTACTAGGTTAGTGGAAAAGAAGAGGCCATGAGGTACATGTGGCATTTCCAATTCTATCTGAATATTTCAAGGAAAATACCAGGTTTTTTAAAACTAATGGAAGAGAAATATAGGCCATTAAGCAAAATAATAATAAAATAAAAAAGACATAGAAGAAATATTGGCAGTGGGAACATCTTGTCATCCATATATTAGGAATAATATCATACTCAACTCCACAACACTCTCATTAGAGAAAGCAACTATTTAATTGCAAGGTTTTTAACCTCATATAACAAATTAATCTGTTTGCGTCATATTTATGACTAGGAAACAACAATGCATGGGTGAAAAGAGTTCCAGCAACTATTCACAGTGTATGTTCAGAGATACTCTAAACTCAGATTACAACTTTATTAACAATAGGGGTAATAAAGTAAAATCATTAGAAATAAAGAAAAACTGGTATTACGTACAGAGAACAGGGAGGTTAAATTCTGTGTGAGATGGTGTCTCAAGTCACAGACTGATCAAGCTGTAACTTTGAAGTGGCATCTTCACAAAATGAGATTTCAAAAAACCAGTATTTTCGAGGAAATTATCCAGGTAAAATTTGTTTGTATGTGGGCTGGTCAGCTGTAAGGCTGATTCCGGTGGAAAACCACAAGTTCTTTGTGAACAACTGACAGTAGGAAAACAGAAAGCTGTAACCAAGCTTCCTTGGTTTTGAAGAAGACTACCTCTTCGTAAACCCTGCCCTGCTGAGGAGTGGGAATTGCCGTTTCAGTGCCACTGCTGGGGGCCGGATTCACTGCCTGGCGGCTCCTGGGAAGACCCCCAGGTCCCTGCTCTGGCCAAAGCCACTGTGTTCTCATCATTACCAGGGAGGCTCCACACTGGGCTTTTGTGTCTTAAAATCAATGTTTAGACACCCGTTATGCTTGCTGGTGCTGCCTAAGGCCCCAGGAGAGCGAAACCAGACACTTGTAGTTTAATACCCAGGTAATAATCTATATAATTTCTGAATAATTTGTGGGTAACTACGAATTTACATTTAGAAGAAAGAGCGAATGAACTGTAGCAGCAGTTAAATGCACACAATGCCAATTATTAATATTCTGTGCTAAGTGTTTTATATGTTTTTTCAAAGGTAAAAATGCATAATATAGCTACTTATGTTCTTCTCTTACACCTTGGTATCTCAGCTTTCCCAATATTTTAAGCAAACAAAAAGTACATGTTAGTAACTTAAGTTGACTGTGTTTTATCCTCTTAGGAAGATTTTAACCTGCCTGTATGTACCAAGGACCTGGATACGGGTGTATCTTGGGAAATATGACAGTAGGAATGCAATTTAAACTTACCCTCAGAGAACCTTTATGTATTTTTAAAAAAATAAATTAGTTCCAATGCAGCAGTGGTGGTCTCAGCAGTCAGGAAACACTTAAAATTATGCAGAAGGGACCAGAAAACTTTGCTAAGAAGCTTTTTGTTGCTATGTTTTGTTTCTCAATAAAGATGATCCACAACTGTAAGTACTTAAAACTAAAAACAAGAGGGTTGTATCTGACAAAGCCGCACAACATCTTAATGTAACCCAGTCTTTCCTTGTGGTTGTTTTCACATGTTTCTGACCAAAGAAAGAGTCCTTTGTGGCTCAGCCTCGTTTGACTGAATGTCAGGAGTGGACAAATAGAGGGATGAAGGTGGTATCTTCTTACACTGAGTATGTTTTGATGGCTTTGAGCTGTGATCACTTCTTATTGCATGTACCGCTTTTGAAATCCGTCAGGGAGAAACTGGTGGCCTTCCTAGTCCATGCATTGCTGTGATGGGGCAGTTTAGGTGCCAAGGTGTGATGATGACCTGTGGTGGTATGAAAAATGCAAATATGACAGACAAATGGATCATGAGGAAAAAGCACTGTTGAAGTATGCATTTGCAGGGTTCAGATTCAGAAGTCATCCCAGCAGTGGTCTCTCCTACCATCCATCTCCCTCTTTCTCTCCTTGCCTTTTTTGCTTTGGTCACTGTAGAGTTTTTGGGGAGCCTGTTCTGATGTATGGGTGTTGGCAGATATCCTATACCTCCTCTGTGGGGGTTTAGCTTTTGTTCTAATGTTTCTAAGTGGTGTCTACCTCTAGCAATGCACCAAGGGAAAGTTGATTCTTTCTGTCATTGACCGCTTCTGATTGAGCAGGATGGTTCATCTCTCAGGTCTGTCAGTTTTAGGAGGGAAGGACGTAATTTTAATGTTTTTGTGCTCCTTTGTCTTTGAACAGCAACGACAGTAAATAGTTGAACCTCAGTCCAGAAAAAATGAACAGAGTTTGTTGACAGAGGTACTCTTGAGAAGATAATTATATTGATATGCATCCAATAGAAGACACTTTTTCACATTATTTGTTTCTGAAGTAGTCAGGGAGGGAACCTGTCATGTCATCAACCGTTTTTAAAGGACAAAGTAACAATAAAAGCAAAGTGTGCATTTCTTCATTTGTGTTTGGCAAGGAGAGTGTAACACTTTCTGCAGGATGATGACCTTGAGTTAACTAAATGTCACCAGTTTAAAGAGTAAATTAATGTTACAATGTGCTTTGTTTGTGGTTAGGCCCAAAGACTGTCAGGAATTTCTCAGTACAAAAGGTGATTGTGTGCTAGTCCATTTACTCAGGCTCCCTGCAAGAAAACCACCGTGATCCCAACTGATCTGAGTTAGCATCGCCACGTGGCCTTGCGGGTTTAGATGTACCAGTGTGCTTGCAGCTAGCTTGTGGATCTCGACCTCTTCACTTTCTAGGTGGGTCCAAAAGGGCCACAAGACCTCACATTTCTTCTAGGTCATATAGATTCATACTGCTGCTCTCTCAGACAAGATGAACTTGTTTCTAAGGAGTCGATACCTTCAAAACCCGGTCATGCTCTATCATAAATGTGGCAAGGGTTTGAGTTTTTTGTCATTGCTACTGATGATGAAAATCTGTTCCAAAACCATAGCATCGGTAGGAAAAAGGTACATATTTCCAGTATATGTGGCTTAAGGTGTCCATGGCCTTTTTGTACAGTCAATTCTGCAACTTCTGAGGTAAAATGGCACTGAGATAACCCCAATAAAGGAAAGCATAGATGAATGCTGTTGCTTCGTGATCTACACTGGCTTTTGTAGATCCAAGCAGAGTATTTCTTTACAACGC
Source organism: Rhinoptilus africanus (assembly GCA_013400135.1). Lineage (NCBI taxonomy): Eukaryota > Metazoa > Chordata > Aves > Charadriiformes > Glareolidae > Rhinoptilus > Rhinoptilus africanus. The sequence continues at coordinate 28,912 of VXBO01004177.1, forward strand.
TCTTCACAGCTTCACATTGGCCCAGAACCTACTAGCTTGGGTGCGTGGTTGCGCGAACATGATTACATACAACGTGGTAGGAACACAACCTTTTTTGTTGTTAGGAGTATATAAGTAGCAATATCTTGAACTAATTACAGCTGATGTAAAGTACATTTAAGGAAACCCATTAGCGGAGAATTAGAGCTAGAGCAGATTAGCTATTCTTTAATGGCCTTGACTGTAGATCTTTTGATGCCTTGGTAGCTTCCCTAACACTCATTGCTCATCTGTCTTGACTAAATGACTGAGAAGCTTCTTTCAAGTCACAGTCTGGTTGTAATGTGAAAAAATTGCTGTTTTCAGCTGAAAAAATGATTATCTGGAAAGGTAAACTCTACTGAGTTCTGTACTGTATTGTTGTTGAGATTTAAAGCATTATTTTAGTGCTCAATGTGACTGTATAATAGAAAGAGCGATCTCTAATATGCTTCCTTGGAGCTATTAATTATTTACTTTCTTGAAATACAGATCATAGACAATTCTACATGACTTCCCTTCTTACAGACTTTCTTGTCTCTCTCTCTATTTTTGTATGCTTTGCAAATGCCTGTAAATTCATTTTCACTGAAAGGGAAATAAGTAATTTAGACTATTGCAGCTGTTTCACAATTAATTAATTTCAATTTAAAACAATCAAGTAGTGCCCATCCATTGTTCTGTGTGTTTTGCTGAGACATTAGGATTCACAATATCAAAATAAGTTCCAGATGGAAGTGCATACTTTATAATCCGAGAAAAAAATTCTGGTTTTGTCAAAAACCTGAAGAGTTCTCCCTTGATCAAAACAGAAAGTATTACACTTAAGCACGCTTTCCAAGTTTTGAGCAATTACTTAAAGAATTACTTAAAAGTACCTATTTGAAATGTTATATAGGGCATTAACTTATAAATAGATAGAGTGAGAGAAACAGTGATGCAGGACTATTTATTCATTTGTTTCCTCAAATACTCCTGGCATCTGTTAAAATGTAACAAGGCTTAGCACATTTTCCCATTTTTGGCACTCTGTTTTCTATGATAAAGAGAAATATTTGCAATGATAAATCATCTCTTTGCTAATAATCAATAAATAACACATTCTCCTGAGAAAAAATGTATGGTAAAATGAAATGAAAAATATTGAGCAGAAGGAAAGATTATCAAAATGGTACACTGAGAAATTCTGTATGTTCCTGTACTTTAATAAATATTAGGGTTTGCGGGAGAACTTTCAATATGGCAGTTTGCAATAAGAATAAAAAGTCTTTTCTGAACGCGAAAGACACTTATGTAAGAGGTTTATATTATGTAAATGTTACTGTTATTGGTGATAGCCCATTATAAAGGAACACTTTATATTCAGAAAAGCATTTGCAAATAATGGGATAGATGCAGCAGTCTCTAGCTTTAGTCCTGACTTGGACAACTTTCTCTTTGAAGTCAATGGAAGTTTTGCCTGAATAAAGGTGGAAGGAATTAGCCCATTCATTATTATCTGAATTACATCAAGAGCTGACTGCTAAACAATAAAATCATGATTCATAACATAACGGCTTCACTTAATTCTTTTGTAGTCTTAATATATCTCATTATATGGTACTTCTGTTCTTTCCTCTCTGTGCAGTATTCAAATTAATAGCAACCACCTTTACATAACTGATGGTTAGACATGTTTTGCTGCCTTAGCAAGATCAAAGGATTTTATATACCCTTTTTGGATAGATACCAAGAATGAGGTGATCAATCTCTTCTGTAACCATTAAGCACAGTGTAAATATCTCAGGGTACCCAATTAGGCACAAGTGGTTTGCCAGATGCTGAGAGCATCACCAGTTGTCAAAAGCTTCCCAAGTCTGTGGGACAGTCCAGAATTTATTAGGGATTAGTGGTGGTCCGAGTTGTCACTCCACTGATTTGTGCTCATTCAGCTGTGCTCTGCTGTAAGCAGCCAGCGTGATATGTGGAGATAAGGTTCAAGCGACAGATACTTCGCTTCCTGCCAGGCGCCTTTGGGTGGCAAGGAGGCAGGGGTGGACACTGGTGTTCCAGTTCCTCTCCTGTGACCAGAGAGGAATGGGGGTTATAGTGAGTGAGATAGCGAAGAGGAGACTGAAGAGAACAGCCCGAGAAAAGGGACCCCCAGAAGGCTTTAATATGAAGCTGGAGTTAACCCCTCACTGGGAAGCCATCTGCAGCCTTCAGGCTTTAAGAATTCTTTTTATCTAGAGATGTAATTGAACCAAGATGTGTAACAGCTGCAAGATGTCAGGTTTGTCAAAGAAACCAGAAAAATGAGTTCTGTGACACAGTCACGCACAGCAAAGTAACCTGTAGCTAAAATAATAATAAAAAAGGATAAATTATCATATGGGTTAAAAAGAGGAAGGAAAATAGTCAAATAATGAAAAATTGGAGTTAATAATTCTGGAGCATGGATGATCTGAAATTAAATTACAATGAAGGTTTCCCAGAAGAGGTAATGTCCTAACTCTTTACCCCAATAGAAACAGTAGTGAAGCTCTTCATGTTCCTGTGTTTCACTGATGGACTGGAATGGCTAATGCTCTGCACTGACTCCAGGAGAGCGTGGCAGCTATGTTATACTGCCCTTCTGCCTGTTGCTGTTGTTACTCAGGTGCATCACCACTGGAGTTTGCATCTGTAGGTAGGGACCCAGATTTGCTGCACTAGATGCTGTTCAGACACAGAACAAAGAGCCAGTAGTGGGACCAAAAAAACTTTGCAGACAAAGTGGAAGACAAAAGAAAATGATGGATATAGGCAAAACTGGTCAGAAAGAAAAGAGAGAATATTTTAATCACCCAAATAAACAGTGGTCACAGCAAACCGCCAGCCTGACAGTGCTGCCAAATGCATGAGTGTGAGCATGATGGGAAAAAACCAGAACTTTCTTTTCAAGAACCTCAAAAAGAACAATGAAGTGATTTTGTGGATGTTTATGAGGACTCCTCCCAAGCATGACTGACAGCGCAGGGACACCCTGAAGGTGTTAGCTGGAAACTTGGAGAGTGAATTGCCCTAATGGGTCAAGAGAAGACTAGAATCAGCCTTTTTGTAATAACTTTTGGTAATGACTTTTCATAATGATGGGGATAGGCCACAAAAGGCCTTCATGGTGAGGAAAGTGGGAACCAGCAAAGAGCTGTAAAGAAAAGGGGCTCATAGTTAAAGTGTCCTGCCTGGGAAATACTGTTTGCTGCGGCATCTCAGTTGGAGAGGCTCTCATCTGTGAAATCCAGTTGTGCAAACTGAGGTTATGTGTAGCAGCAGAAAAATGCCCTTGCCCAAAGATCTCAGTTGATGAGTAAGCTAAATCTCAGTCAGTACTGCACTGTAGTTTAGAGGTACCATAATCCCAACGCATTAAGGTTCTGCAGGTTCCCTGGTGTAGGACCGTGTATCTTAGTGCCAGGGAGTTATTTGTGGGAAGGCTGGAGCCTGAGGTCATACGAGATCGAAGGCAATGAGTGCACTTGAGCAATCTCCATGACCTGACACAAAGAAATGCTGCCTCCGTGCACACCATACTGGAAGCTGGAGAATTACCTAAAAAATCTGCGACAGAGTCAGGCTGAAGGTAACAGGTTCAGCTGCAGGAACGGCAGGGTAGCCAGATGCTTGTGCGGTGGAGGCAGAAGACATTTTTCTGAGAGTGAATGAAGCAAGCCCCCTGCTCTGGGTAGGATCAGGAGGGATGGTGCCTGAAGAAGTGTCTCGGGGGTGTGGGAGCACTCCCTGGGGCCACGTCAGGAGGTGCAGGTAGCCTCTCTCTTGCCTGGGAGCCCTTCCACAATGAGTGAGGAGAGAGACTCCTCAGGGTTCAGCGTCCTGAAACGCTCATAACTGTTGGGGGTTCTTCAAGGCACCCCAGCACCTCATCAGAGTACATGTGGCACCAATGGGAACTAATTAAATATACCTATTGCAGTACTACTCTGGAGTACTACTCTGGAGTACTACTCCAGTACTGCTGCCTCAGATCAGAGCCAATCTTGGAGCCCACACCTGGATGCCAGTCAAATATACCCTAATTCCCACTTTCAGAAATGACTTGGAAACACACTTCTCCGTGAAAGCCTTAAAGAAAATGGAATTCCATTTTTTTTTTTGCACAAATACGTAACTCAAGCGTTTTCCTTTCCTCAACTCATGTTCACATGCAAAACCAGCTAATAAAATTTCAGTGGTGCTTATACTGTAATTTGGTTGGCGGAAGGAAAGTAATCTGTTAAAGCTGAAGTCATCATAACTCATTAGGTGCTAATGTATCTGCTGTGTGGTAGAGAAACAGGCCAGCTCTCCTGAAATGCTGCTAGTTCGCCCTTATCCACTCACAGGTCCCTCTCGAGGATTGAAAAGTACAAACAAGTTTTCTCACAATACACTCTTAGAGTATGCTAAAGTAGCTGCGTTTACTTTATCCCAGAAGTCTGACTCTGCCTGCAGGCAAGATCCAAAGTGAATCCAGAAGTTTGAGATTGGTTCCCGTATTTCCTCCTAGGAAGCCTCAGGAGAAAAGGCAATTGTGTGCGCTCGCAGATGTCCCGTGTACGTGCGGTAAATCCAGCATGTTCTGAACATGCTGCTGGCCTTGCTGCATCTGGTAATAAACCATGGCAATAAATCAGGTGATCTGCACATGCATAATAAATCTGATGCACCTGAATGCAGGCATACAGGATGGACATGCTGTGCAAACTGGCCATTTTCCAAGTCTTCTGGATGTCAGGCTTCTACCATGACTGGCTTGCCTGGGAATCCTGGCAAAACTGCTGACTTCCAATTTTCGTGTCAGAATTTCCAGGGCACATCCAGTGGGAGTGGGATGTATGGGAGACTAGAGCTTGAGCATCCTTTTTGAGTGTGCCCATAGTCATTCAAGCCACAATACTGCCCTGAAAATATAAACAGCTCCACACCTATAAAGGCGCTCTGTCAGCTTGGGCATTTTTTGCAAATTATACTTCATATTCTTACAAGTTCAAATCTGTTCTCCAGTTTCTTTGCGTGAAGGTTTTGTGTGTGTCAGGTGAATGCTTGTACCACTTCAGGGCACCAGCATCCTTAATGCCCTCTCAGTTTTCATCAAAACATTTACTTTTGTAGGAGAGCTTTAGTTTAAGAGCTGTGCGAGGACCTTCCTGAGGGTGGTGGAGGCCTAAGGCAGGGAGAGATCGGAGCCTGACAGTGCCATGCTGTAATTGTGTATTGTCCTGCCATCTCTGAGGATGCTTAAAGGTGGTGAACTTGAGGCCACAGGGGAGATACTAAAATGGGCCAAGGGTTTCTCTCTGCCCTGTAGGCCATCTCGCTTGCCACAGAGTATCTCCATGTGGTGGAAAACAGGGTAGCCACACACAAATTGCCTGTTGGAAATGCTTCCTTGCCAATTGGCTATTAGAAATGCAAAGTGCATGCACAAGGGTTTGATTTTTTGGGTCTGAGTGGGAGCAGGAGTGAGCCCCATTGAGAAATGGCACCAGAGAATTGCAACGCTGACTGGATCAGTGCTTCCTTTGCATTCGTTTGAGAGGGAAAGGACCTCAGCCTTGGAAAACTAGGTGACTGATTTTATGAAAATGAAAACATCTCCTTCTTCACTTTCTCTGGTAAATGAGCCTTCTTTACCATCGTGATAGGGGCTGCATAGAAATGAAGCTGGGGACTTTACTGGATTGTAAATCACTGCATTTGTGTTTAAATAAGGAGTATGTTCAGAGCAAAGAAGCTAGCTTGATTTCAATAAACCAGAAAGTGTTTAAGATGCTACTAGACCCTATTGAATTACAGTCTTGCATCTCCCTAGGACTTTCTCACAGTGGTTCTCCGTGCCAATTCAGGACACTGCCTTTAAGCTAATTAGCAATTCTGAGCAAAGTTGGAGGGAATTCATGTTTTTCTTCGTCTGGGCGACAAGCTTATCAAGTCAGCTACCTCCAGTCTGATACAAGCAGGCTGCCAACAGACTTGTCACAATTTATGAAGAGGGTTTGTGGTGAAGATGGAAAGTATAATGAAAACCACATCCACCAATTAAACACCTACATTTCCTTTTAGAGTGCAAACAATGGACGGCTTTCCTTTTGCAAAAGAGATTTCTCAAATCAAAGCAACTCATAGAAGAAATATAAATTAGGAAGGAAGCTTTGAGTAGATCTTTAATGAGTTTCTGGCACAATGACATAGTGAGGCGTGACATGCTCATGAATATGATCTACTTGCAAAGATTCAGCTCTCAGCAATCAAGTAAAAGTAATGCAACCAAATATGGGACATGTTCGGGTCAAGTCTTTAGTACCTGTGATATCAGTCTTTTCTGATAGGTAAAGAGTTCACCTGATGCTTTTCTTAGCATGTGATAGATGGTTTTAACACCAGAAAATTAGCATCAGTCATATTTTTACTCAAGTGAAGAGAAACTGACCTTCTCTTAATAATGGCAAGATATAGAAGAAGATCTTTGAAAATAAGCGTGGACTTGTTAAGCAGAAATCAGAGGATGAGGTAGAGCCTGAATATGACACATTCAGCAGTATTACAGCTAGAGGGGTAGCAACAGGAGCTTGGGGAGCTATTTTCTCTGAAGAAAATCACTGGTATCAAAACATTTCATTCCAAGGACACAGAAGAACAGAACAGACACTTCAGAGAAAGGGTGTCAAAATTAATTTTACATAATTTTACTGACAACACTCAATTACCATACAGTTGATATGGGCCAGATGCATTGAAAGACATTACGAAAATACACCGGGTGATGATAAAACCAAATGATATTATTATTATTAACACTGGGTTGTATTTACCTCAAGTAATGCTCTGTGATATTGGGCACCAGTTGCACCGAACTCACGTCAGTAGGTCTGTAAGCAGTTCAGCTGTGTTCTTAGGGAAGAACGTCGGAGTTCATCAGCTTTGTCCCATGTCTTTTTCAGGAGGAAAGACTATTTTGGACTCAGCATCATGTCAGTCCATGAACTCAGCTATGTGTCTCCTAGACCAAAGCCTATAGGTCTGCATGGTGCTATATGTGAACCCCCACTTTGGTCTCTGCCAGCTTGGGGATCTTTGCCCCACTGTGCTGTGTACATGTGCCCAAAGATTCCCAGAGGATGTGAGACAGATACACCTTTTTTTTGGTGGGGATGGGCACCTGACAGGCTTAAAAGGAAAGAGGTGGAACCAGACTGATTTGTGAAACTGTGTTTCCTCTGCACAATAGAAAGTCAGTAGATTGCTCATTGTACAATACTTCATACAGCGATGCATCTAAAACGGAAGTCTGTAATCTAAGATGTGCGATGACTGAGAAATTCAGTCAGTTTAGGCAAGAGACATAGTTTTATTGGTTATGGGGAGTACAAACTATGGAAGCACAGAAGTATCTTAGGTCTTCAGTGAGAAGAAAAAGCAAGCAGTTATGGAAGGTCAAAGTACAGCAAGTAATCCACAAAGGATGCTTGTTAGCAGGCTGGAGACATACCTAGGTTGGAAGCTGAATGCGGTACTAACTTATTAGTGGCTTATCTATCTGAACCACTAAAAATCACTTTCATTATATCTGTCATTTAATATGCCTAACGATTGCCACATCAGCCAGAAATTCCTCTGAGTTATTTGGAGACTGGATTTTGATTTTGTTCACTGAACCAAGCAGTGCAAGTTTATGCCAGGAGATTAATTTATCTGGTGGTGTGCCACAAAGCAGATCCTTACTTCAGTCTCTACAGCTCTTAAGCAAGGTGCAACATAGTGGTTTATGTGCGCAGTTTAGGCAGAATTAACATATCAAGCCCCATGATCCAGAAACCCCACACAACCCAACTGGGCACCCAAGATGCTGTTGTTTTCTGTCAGAAGCACAATTAGACTTATCTCCAGCTTTGTTAGGGCACGCACCTTGAGGCAGTTTGGGGATTAGCAGACCCATTAGCCCAGTACATAAGGGCCTGGAGAAGTCCAAGATATGCTATGGCCACATTCTGTCCGTACTCCTGGCAGGTCACACATTATACAGCTTTGGGATGATACCACCCAGGGCAATCATGACTCCCCTTTTCCAGCTGAATATTTCAGCCACTTTCCTCCTGGTCCCATGATCCCTCCATTCCCAGATCCACGCTGGAGCCAAGCTCCAGGAAAGGTGGTGAAGGGCTTGTCAGCCAGAATAGCCTTTGGCCACATAAGTAGTGCATGAGACTGCGTTTATGGATGTGAACCCTGTGCTAGGGAGATACTTGGATCTGGGCTTCCTATTTTCTTATGCTGGTGTTTTGACCACTAGCATGTTAGCAAAACGGTGTGCTTGGCTGTGTCCTATGGCTTTCTTTTCAAAGACACGTGTGCCCTCGTCTATCCTAAATGCCCAAGAAGACACATGAGTGGGACTCAGGTTACGAGTCCTGCTTTCATGATGGAGTCCAATCACAGCAAAGACCATAAGTTATCTTTGACATTTTCCTTTGGCAGGCATGGGATTTGGCTCCCAGCATGGCCTCTGGGTGTTGAGAAGCTGGCTGTTGGGTGCCAGCTTCTCCTCATACTCTGTACGGGGAGCTTTGGAACCCAATGCAGCACTGCAAGATCCATTTTGGGCACTGGGTGCCTGGCTCTGCACCCAGCTGTGCAGCTCATGCCTGTATCCAAGTCTGTTAGAAGAAGGTTTAAATCTTAATGTCATTAAATTTGTTAAGTTCAACATCACCCCACCAGATTAACTGAATCCAGCTGCTTCTCTCTAGTGAGCGCTGGTAAACGTTATTTCAGAGGAGACAGGAACATTTGTCCTATCTTTTAGTTTTTCAGGGAAAGCACGTCTGCGTGGAAAATACACCCAGTTTTGTTGTTAATGCCAAGATAGTCTAAAAAGACAGGAGGTAATTCTCATCTAATCTAATCTATTTAGAGTATTTCTTGAGAGCCCATTACTGGTGTCGGAGTGACAAATGAAGGTCTGGATTGCACCTGCCAGGTATATGCCTGGGGAAAAGGCATGTGCAGCACATAAGGGTAAAGGCACGCATGTCCTCATGCTCTCATGCAGGAACCATCCTCTATTCAGTATTTTCTTGTGAGACAAATAGTAATTCCCAGTAGACAGCAGGTCAGATTTCTAAAAGAATTATCAGTAACTATGGGCTGGCCTATATGTGAGCAAGCAAAATACATGAGGATGTAAACTGAGTAGCCTGCTGTACGGTCTGCAGGGTCCTGGCATTGGTATGTGGAAAATTACACACATATGTGCAGTTATTTAACTGAATTTGCTTATATAGATTTAAAATAAAGCTAATGTAATGTCCGTAACAAATTCTAGGCATTTCATGTAAGAGTGAGAAGTACTACTATGTGGTGGAGCAGTCAAAACTAGTGGCTTTTATCCAAATTTTGAAGATAGCCTTTATCTGTAATTGGCAACTTCTGTCATACCCCTCAACCTGGTGCAGACATGAGCGTGATGCACAGATTTCAGCGTCAGCAGTTGCAGATGATTTCCTTCCAGAAAGAAGATGGGGACAAATAAGCGTCCTGTTCTGTTCCTGTCGGCAAGAACATCTCTATCTGTTCCTGCTGCAGTCGCTCATTCCTCAGGGCCACTCACACCAAACAACACTCAGCAAACAGGATGAGATTTCATACCTAAGGCTTCAGCTGTTCCTCTGCAACCACCTCCGGGCTGTTGCAGGGAAGTCTCTAGCTGGTCCCGCTTTCTGCTCCCTCCATCGTCTTTTACATAAGCTCCATCAACCACAAAGGGCTAGGACCAAGTCTAGGACTGCGTTGTGGCCATAGGGGAAAAGGAGGATGCGGTGAAAAGGGTTCCCTGTGTGTGACAGAGAGTGGGAATGTGACAGCAGGAAATGAGGGTTGCTGAAGGCCATGCCACCACATAACTGCCTTGGAGAGGCTTCCAATCTGCCCTCCTTGAGGGAGATGCTGACAGCTCCTCACAGCAAATGAGCTCAGCTCCTCTTCTGCTGCCTCCGACCATGCAAGAACGGCATGAATACAGGAAGGGGTTTATTCAGGGTATGGAGAAAGAAAAAACGACTCCCCATGCCCTTCAGGATGCTGCCAAGCATCACTCGTCTGACAACCAGAGAAAATGGAGGAGTAAAGGAGGCTTCGGATGTTACACCTCATCTCTATTCTCCTCAGGCTCAAGAGGGGGAGGAGAGGATGGCTGCCTGCAGAAGGGTCGTTGTCCCTCATGTCCCTCACCTACTTGGCGCAGGCAAAAATGAGAGTTTCGGGAAGGTGGCTGGAGCTCAGGGGAGAATCTGGCACCTTGCTGCTGTGCTGTAGCGTGCCCCTTGCCTCCCACTCCCAATGATGTTTTCTCATCATTGAGAAGCAGGTAGGGAGCTGGGCAGCAGCCGAGCTTCCTTCCGGAGCTGTGTGCTGTCAGAGGGCTTCTTAGTGCAGCAACCTTGGTTTTTTTTTTTGCTGGTTGTGTCTGGTCTTTCTGCGTACAAAGCGAAACAGAGAATCTGGCTGTTAGCAGGCATCCTCCCTAGACCCCAGCCTGCATTCACGGACGCCGGATATTTCTGGAACCGGGTACAGTGCAACATGTATACATTAGCAAAATCAAGTCCTTATGCTGTTCAGGAAAATTTGGCTCTGAACCCTATAGCTAAAAAAACTATCTGTCTGAGCTACTTAGAGTACTGCACAGTTTTTGCCAGATGAATAAAACCAATAGCATTTCTCTGAACAGAAAGCTTTTGACAACAGTCTTTGAATTATGAGTGGCAAGAACCATTCTCTTCATTTTTAACTTTTAACCTATGATGTATAACTTAGCTTTCATTTGAGGATAAGAGGTTAGTATCTTATTGACTTGGCTTTAAATTGCATTTCATTGTATTAAAGAGTATCTGTCTTTTTTTTTTTTTTTCTGTGGAGCGAGATGTACTGTAATGTATGAAATATTTGACTTTCACATAGCTGTAAGGCTAGACTTTGGAAAACATTCAGCTACAAAGCTAAGATGGTATTTAGCGAAAACATCCCAGAAAATTATGATTTTACAATTACCTTATTGGTAGTTTGATTTTAATGTAGTTTTGCTGATAGCTGCCTTTGTACTTAAGGATTGTAAATTAATTAGACATACTGCTTCATCTACTCAGGAGGCAGGAGAAGAGCTGAGCTAATAGCTATGGGAGTGCTGTACCAATTTGAGACTGAGGCTAAAATGACATGATAGAGGGAGAGGTTAGTCCTCTCCCAAGGTTGTCACTCCTGGTCACATTTTAATGTGAATTTATTGGACTGAAAGAGGTTAAAGAGGTAATTCTGCACAAGAAGAGAGAAATTTCTAACATAAAATGTAACTCATCAATAGTCCTGGTGTCTATGGGGAGTTGTCAGATTCCATAATATTAACCATGTAATTAACAGGATATATAAAGTGATGTGCTTTCAAATAATTTATATTTCAGATGCCTTTTGATGTGCTAATAATACCTCTCTTTTTTTTTTTCCTTCAGTCTCTTGGAATCGCTGCATTCCTTTTTTTTTTTCCCCCTTCTGTGTAAAAACCCTTCACATCTATCAGAGAGTTCTAACTAGTGCTCATTCCCAAGGGTGACTTAATGGACAAAGTATGGATAAATCCACATGACAAATCCACTTTACAATATGGCACAGCTGGCATTCTCTGCTCAAGTTCAGCTCACAAATAAACTTGTATGGAAATGGCATTGATGCAGAGTGCAGGTCAGTGCGTATTGCTTCACTGTGTCCTGGAAATGACCTCTCATACGGGTGGTGGTGATGCACCAACCTTTGCATCTCCCTTTCAGACAAGTCGAGGTGCGAGGGGTCATTTGCAGAGTACTTTGCAAGAGAATGTGTGCTTGTTTTTGGCATTTTTGTTGCTCTTCAAAAATTTTTTTTTCCATCCTTGGGCTTTGAATACTTGTATGGTCTAATGGTCAACTGTTAGAACTCAGTTTTTTGTTTGGTTTTTTTTTTTTCCTTTTTTTCTTTTTAATGTCATAGAATCACAGAATGGTTCGGGTTGGAAGGGACCTTAAAGATCATCTAGTTCCACCCCCCTGCCCTGGGCAGGGACACCTCCCACTAGACCAGGCTGCTCAAAGCCCCATCCAGCCTGGCCTTGAACACTTCCAGGGATGGGGCATCCACAACTTCCCTGGGCAACCTGTTGCAGTGCTTCACCACCCTCACAGTAAATCATTTCTTCCTGATATCCAACCTAAATCTACCCTCCAATCATCTGTGTAGGGAAAAAAGCTTCCATAAGCAGTGAAATTACCAAAACTAGACCAGAGTTTTGTGTCTTGTAACCCACCCGCCCCACTGCATAAACTCTTTGCCAGCGATGGCATCTCCCTTGTGCTCCCATTCACTGACCTGGGGATAAAACACCAGTGGCTGGGGTGGTTCAGAGCCGTGGCTGAACTGCACGGTGCTGGTGTGCTGATGGACGCCTGGCTGCCATCAGCTGGCGTGGAGAAAGGACCGAGTTATTAGCACTGTGTAAACAGCTGCTGATTTTCAGTAGGACTTTTTTGAAACCTCTTTCAAGTTTGGTTGGAGCTGATTAGCAGGTTCAAAGTAACAGCCGGGGAAGAGGGAGCGGATGATGGAGAGACACCATGGTTTGACATTTTGCTTCCCCAGGATGCCCCACTGATCGTGCAATACATATCAATCTGTGCAACAGACTTGGGTTAAAAAGAAATTAAAAAAAAAAAATCTTTCTTGTTTCAAAACTGTGTTTACTTGGTAGATGGAAAAATAGCGCAGGTTGAGTATCTGGCGAGGAGCCCAAAACACATACTCGCAGGAAACTTCCTGCTGGAGTAAATGAGGTCTTTCAGGAAAGGCGGTGGGGGAGGCAGCTGCAGGCTGTGAAGGGCAGTGGCTGCGCCTGCGCTGGGCTTGGTGCAGCCTCTCGCACGAGAAGAATCCTGACCTCTGGTATTCACAGCTACAATGATACAAAACTGCAAGAAGTTGAAGGGGAGAGGGGGGTGAAGCCCAGACTTCAGTCCCAAAACAGGTCCCCTTTCCCAATACATATTTGGCAGCATGACGAGGGCCAAGTGAAATCTACACCTGCAAACTCTGGATGTCTGCATGTAACACACTGGATTTATAAGCCGACCTGGCTGATGGGTAGTCTAATGATTACCTTATGCTGCAATTGAAGAGGAAAGTGTCTGGTCAAGTTGCAGGACACTGGCCTAAACGTAGACCCATGTGGGAACATGTATCTGCTTAGTGGTATCTGAAGGGTCTCGAGCTACTTTGCCCTGCTATATATAAGTAGCATAGGGGAAAAAATACCGTTTCCACGCTCAACTACCATAGTAGAAACATACCCTTAATATTTAAAACTGATAAACATAACGTAATGGCATTTTAGACATATCCTGATAACCAAGTGTATTTCTAGCGAACGTTGTCAAAGAGGAATATTTTATAGTAACATTTATGGCTTATCAGAAATTGAAGCATTTTCTCCTCCTATATGCCAGCCATACTATTGTGAAAATTCACTTATACAACCACTTAAAGCAACTGAACATTAAAACATTTCCAGTCACCTTACAAGTTCATTTTATAATAATATAAAACTACTCGTTATAACCAATAACTTTGGTTCTGGAAACCAGTACAGCAGTTATAAAGTCCTGGCATATAACTTTTCATGGAAGGCAGTGCTTTTATCACAGCCATGAACACGCAAGTGACCTGGGGCATAAAATTACTACTCAAAAAAAAAAAAAAAAGATCTATCTTCAGAAAATGCTCAGATATCTACTTATAACAATTACAACAATGATGATTTCACATCTGTTAGGCAGACAGTTTTAATCTGTAAAAGGTTAAGTATTTGACAGTTACTTGTTCTTACATACAGATTAGCTGCTTGAAGGTTTAACCTTTAGATGTACTTAAGCAACTACTCTTTAAAATTTATTGTGCAAAACCACCCAAATAAAAACGTTCCCATCACTTGTAACTAAAGAATAGAGAAGATCCTTGATACTTTTCCCTCTCTTCTTACCAAATTGCTTAGCTGGCTTTGCTTCTTCCTTAGTGCTTGAAAATATTTACAAGCACGCTGCTTTAATTTCCACAGGCACCGCTTTGTAATTAGAGGATAAAAGGAGGATTCTGTGATTAAATGTGTGGAATTGGTTATTTTGACTCAATAAAGGAGTCTGAGGAAGAACAGGATTATTCCTGCACGTTGAAGCGCCCTGAAAAGCTGGGGAAGGGGAAGAGGGAAAGAGGGGAGGAATCTTCACGTGGCCTTTGCTCTTCCCCAGGAGTGGAGGCAGGGGAATTATTTATGTAGTAGCAGAAAGATCTCCAGATTTCTGTAGGCTTTTATTAATATTTCCTAAGTATTATAAAAACATGGGATGTTTTAAACCTTTCACATGGAAATGAATTAAATTAAAAACCATCACATGCAACTTGGATGGGTATATATATATTTTTTTTTTTTTTTTTTTTTTTTTCAGGCTGGCATTTACACAGCTCCAGCGTGTCAGTGGGAGGTGCTTCCTCATTCACAGGAACACGGCTGCCCAGCCCTCACTTTTTCCTTGAGTAGGCATATCAGACTATCTCAGTCTTCCTTTCATCCTGCTCACGGTCATGAGCTTCTTGTTCTCCTGAAACAGCCAGAAATTGGATCCCTGAGAATCTGGCCTTGGTGGCATTGTGGGGACAGTTTTTATGGAAAAACCCCACCTTCCTGAACATGGTTTGCGACATATTTGTCACAAATATATAATTATTTCTTGTATCAGGCACATAAATGCTCTACATCTGTGATTTGAGGGTGGGGGGATGTGGAGAGAAGAGACAAACCCTTCTTGTGGAGAGTGCATCGCTTTCCCTTTTTCACCTGCATGGCGTGCCGGGAGACAAATAGGACAAATTACACTGTGTGTCGGGCGAGTGCTCCATATAGGAAGCGGTCATGGTAGGCGTGCAGCTTGTGGAGTGGAAGCAAGCCCCAGCATACACGCTGGGCAGCAGCTGTCTTGCTCTACAGACCTGCTCCTCTCCTACCCACTACAAACACACTTCTTGTAGACCTCATTTTGGTCCTCCAGGCTAGTGGAGACTGGCCCTTTCCCCCCCCAACCCATCCATAATGATACACACTGGAGGAACTGGAGGAAGCATTTTTTTAATTGTTCTTGCAGTGGCATTAACCATTGTGTTTTTATTCCCCACTTACCTTGCGTCATTGTAAATGGGACTGCGGTAGGTCTGCCAGCCCCATAATACTGTAGACCGTTTCCAACCCATTAAAGTCTAATGGATATCTAGTGACTGCAAGTGTGCTGTGTGCCAATTAGAATATTTAAACTGGGCAATAAAAAGGAGTTAATAAAATCACCTTAGAGCTTGAAAATATGATTGAAGGTAATGCGCTGTTTTTTCTTCAGGTGTTTGAACAATAAGGTAGTTTTTAAAACAAAATTGATCTGTCATTTTTTAAAAAACAAGGAACATGCAGAAATATGTCTTCTTTCCCTATTTTCTCAATATATTTTGCTGTATATTTAGCAACCTAGAGAGTCTTTTCCCCATCACATTCTAATGAACTCTTTCAAAACTGATAGCTAGTGGAGTCATGTGCTTAACTATAGGTTTCATTCCATATATAGAGCAAGAACTTCACTGAAGGTACAGAATGCCAGTGGCATGAATATTTAATAGTTGCACTTTTAAAGTTTTTTTCATCTGTCTTTCTTTCTCTGGGATTGCCAACCCCATCTGTCTGGCCTCTAAACCTGTATACAGGTATCTAAATTTAAAAGTAAAAAAGACCTTAGTTGCAAATTCAGAATTTTAAGATGAACGTGGGGAGCGCTCACCTTGTTAACTGGAAAGTAAACAAAACAATTTATTTTTTGTTCTTTTGTGTTTCTGGTGGCATGGAGTATATTATATTTCAGTTCAATGTAAGAGATGCAGTTAGTGGAGACTACGGGCCAGACGCACACTGGTATAGATTGGTAAAGCTCCATTGACTTCCGTGGAATTAGACCAGGTGGTTGATGGTAGCTATGGCTGTGGCCCGCATCTTCATCAGAAATCACGAAATTCATACATTAGCTATAGATGTCATGTGTGGAAGCTATTATTTAGGTTAATTGAATTAATTAAAATAAATATTTATGTTTAAAGCAAAACAGTTTATGTTCTAATAAGATAACAGACACATTTTACGCATCCTTTTCTTTGGTGGATTTTCTTCCCTACAGATAATGATCTTTCAATCTCTGTTCCATAAATATGCATGTCATGTTCAGGTTTCTATTTAATGCATGCATGAGTAAGTAGCGCTGAATTTGATTAACTTCATTAACGATAAATAATGGAGAATACTATTTTAACTATTTTAGGACAAACACTTACTCACCTGGCTAATGCTACTTGCTTGAGTAACCTTGTTCATACTAATGGGATTGCACACAGGGGTAAAGTTACTCAGATATGTATGTGTAGGTTCAGTCTTTTATTATGTAGCAACCTTTAGAGCTTTTACTATCTGGCAAGCAATCATTTATATCCTTTTTAAAAAATATTTATGGCTTCTTTGACTAATTGCTTCTTACATGACTTAGAGCCTTTTGCATTGGTACCATTTGTTAAAACACATCCAGAAGCAGGCAGAGCAGAATCATTTTTCAACTTTTTAGTGTCATTTTTATAGACAAATAACACTTGTAAATGATGGATAATAGCCAGTAGAATGCTGTGTTGTATAAAAAGAGCATGAATTATATTTGCTGGGAGATAGAAGGTTAACTTGTCTATGAACTAATTGAGGAGCCTCATGGTAAATGCAAAGTGGTGCATGCACATTGTAAACATGGCTTGAACCAGCTAAAAGTGGGATTTAGGTTAATTCAGTATTTCGCTTTTTTGCATGCTACCTGGTGTTTTCTTAAAAAATAACCCCCCAAAGCCCTAACGAATCCTAATGAGCCTGTAGAAAGTTCAGAAGGAGAGACAGAGTAGGTGTGTTTAATAAGACGAGACGTTAACCTGGTGCAGTCTTGGGGCTGGGCTGTCTTGTGCTCCTTTCAGTCCAGTGTGGGCTTGGTCATTTCCATTTGCAGTTCTGACCTGAACATTTGTTTCTTGTCTTGTGAAACACTGCTTACTCGGCCAGTATTTGAAAAGTCATTACATTTTTTTGTGTTCTGCAGTTCATAGTTTACACTTATGCTGCATTTTATGGTGGAAATCAAAATAACTGCCTTTCCTTTACCCAAGTAATATATGCAGTTGCATACGACAAATGTGTGCAACTGAATAACTTTTTTATAGGGGAGTGCTTGACAGATGCCAGTTAACGTCAAGGGGATACAAATGCTCAGTGCCAAGTGATGGCAGGATATACAAATCAATCCGGTTACAAATCTTTTTCTGCATAAACAGTGCAAGACTGCGACCTAAGAGGACCCTGTGCAAGTGTTTAACTTGATGCACAGGAGGAGTTACAGTGATTTAAATGGAATTATTCAGGTATTTTAAATGTGCGTGCTTATGTGTTTACAAAATGGGGGCTACATGAAGTAAAATCAGAAGCTGGGCATGCAGGTTTAATAGGGATCTCTGTAGGTGTTCTTTCACTCACCCTAAAAATCCAAATATTGTGGTCACTTCCTTTGTTATTGGAGGGGCTGGATCCAGTTTGTCAGTGCTACCTTACACTTTGCAAGATGTTGCTGCAGAGTGGAGGTAGTCAGCCTTTGGTCTGCCTGCTGATGAGACACTCTTCAGCTCTTCTTTTTCTGAAGCTAGTGACTTGCAGGCTGTTTACCTACCTCATTGCATTGACTTCTTCAGGTATGAGAATGCAGAAAGCTGTAGACCATCTAAACTCTTCTGATGGTCTACAGCTGGCTTCTGTCTCAGGGGTGGGCGGCATCTCCTCCATGATAGGATCAAACAATGCCTCCAGCATAGCCAAAACAAAGGCATCGTTCTTGCATGACAGCCGTGTGCCAGCTCCTATGATGGGCTGAGCTTTCTCCAGCTGGGGCACACGTAGGGCTCACAGTGCGGCAGGTGTAACCCATCGTGTGATGGGGATGAGCCATGTGCCTGCTGTACCGGGTGGGAGAGGAGCTGCGTAGAGTCCTCCTGTGCCCACCCCGCTGGCAGGGGCAGGCACCGCCTCTGTCAACTCTGTCATCACGAGTCCTTCCTCGGGGAGTCTCTGTGCTCTCTGAAGCCCGGCTCAAACGGGGAGTTTGGGATGACCTCGGGTCTTTAATTCATGTTCCCAGAGAGTTCTCCAGTACTTTGATAGGGCTAGCTCGCCCTTGTGGGTCATTGTAAATACTTAACATTGTATTTACACATCCTGTCTTTAATTTTTGCAATGGTTTCAATTTAACTTTTAAATAAATATTTAGGGTGGGGATAGAAATTAAACAGTTGAGTTCTTGCCAGCATCCATTTTTTTGTCCTTTTTCAAAGGCACTCATGAGACTCAGATGTAAAACTCTGGATAATATCCTTCCAGTTATGGCATCTGGCTTCTTGGCAGCCTCTTCGAGAAGTTGGCAGGCTTGGTGTTGCCTTTAGATCCAAAACTAGCTCTCTGGTAATTTTTTTAAGATGCTTTCTCCTTCTGCTTGTCATTTTTGCCTGCTTTACCTTTGATTCGGAGGAATTCATGCATTATTAATCATCTGAGTCCATGGTGCTTGCCCAGTTTTCCATGCTAGCCAGAATCCTATGGTAAAAAGAAAAAGAAAAGAGGTTTGTTAATGGTTTTAAGATGGGCACTTTTATCTATTTTAAAGTGGCCTCCAACTGTGTGCAAGAATCTGTTGGGGCTTTTTTCTGAGTGAAATTGGGAATAAAGGTAATCTTAACTCCGCTGGACTAGGGTAGCCTGAATGTTGTGTTTCAGTAGCTTCTTTATCACTACAGTAGCACTCAGGTCTATGTTTTTGAAGTGCTAGCTCTTTGGAAGATAATGTAATAGTTTTAGTAAAAAAATCCTTTGCGGACGGAATATGTGAATACAGACACTTTTTAGATATATCCCTCCCTGTTTTTTTTTTTCTTGCCATTTCTTTTGTCTTTCAGGATCCCTGTGGATGCTGAGTATACCTTTCAGTATCTTGTAACTCCTAGATTTCTCGGGGTTTTTTTTACCATTGTGCGTAACATGCATTTGCACGTATATGTGTGTGTGTATGGAGCAGCATTGCTTCAGGGTAGCTAATGAGCCTGTGGGGGGAAGCATGTTTGTGCAAACACACGCATGCTGTGGACTGCTACTGGTAGCACCAAGTCGGCGTCATCCCCATACATTGCAAATATTCAAGAATTTGGTGTCTTTGGTTTAGTCTGTGCTGCTCCTTGGTGCACACCCTTGACTCAGGTGGGTCTATGGGAGGTGAATCCAGCATGGCACAGTTTCCCCCTAGTCTTGGAGAGAGAAGGGTTTCAAGCCTGTGGTATTTCCTTTCCCATCCAGGGAGAGATATTCCCATGCGGAGGTTGGTACTAATTGAAGCCTTTTGCGCAACAGCAGCAGGAGCGAGCACCAGGCATGCTCCCCGGGCAGCAGCTTTGCCTTTCAGGCAGTGTCAGATCACAGCCACGGCTTAATGGAGTTGTCCCTTATCCGGCAGCCCCAAATTGAGGATGAGTGCATTCCCACTTTGCGCTCCCTGTCTGTGTTAAAATATTCTTGCTTTGTATTTGGAGCAATAAAGAACATATGCCTGTGTCATGTATTATCTGGCTGTTTGCGGCGGTGGGTTTCCACTGGATGCAATACCTTCGGCTCATCCCCTTCTTCTTTCGGAAAAGGCAGTCACATCTCCATCCTTTTTTTTTTTTTTAAAGGGCAAGAGGAGGAGGAGAAGAGGGGTGTAAATGCAGTGCTACATACTCAGCCGGTTCCCAGTTGCCCCAGCAAGGCAGAGTGCCTGGCTGGCTAGGCAGAGCTGGGGCTGCTGTGCTGCTTCACACTTAAGTGAGCCTCAGTAAAATTACCTGCTGGATGTCAGCTGAAAGAAACCAAAAAGCTCTGATCTGGGCTAGCATTGCAAACATTGAGGAAAATACCAGGCTTTTCTATGTTGTGGGGTTTTTTGTGTGGCAAAATATGTTGTGATGAAGCAAAAAGAATTAGAGCAGGGGGAATGTATTTGGTCAAAAAAGTAGTATCGTTGCTCCTAATCAGTTGTTGCACATAAGAAAACCCCTTTTGGGGAATCCATATTGAACAAGCCTAGAAAGAGCCAGCCCACGGTTACAAGAAGGTATATGTCAGAGGGAAAATATTAAAATGAATCAATACATTTCTCTTATAAACCGAGATTCTTCTGAAGTCTGCCTAATTTAACCCCTACAGGCCCCTTTTTAAAAGGCATAAAGCTGCTTTGCATGTATATATCCTAGCACTTAGGAACTCAGATTCATTACAATTGCATGTACCATACAGTGTTTCTGACTTCAACAAAATAGTGCAGCCATCATTATTTCAGTTTTAATTGATCTTGCCTCTTCCCTGCTGTTGCAAAGAGAGTAGCCTAATTACAGGGGCAGTAGCAACATACTGTGGCCACCTTTTCCTGACAGTGTCCCAGCAAAGATTACTAAGTCCATCTCATTGGTTTCTTCTTTGGGAAAAAAACACCCAACATTTATAGTAATCCAAGATTTCTGAAAGCAGAGATATTCAAAACCAAGACACTTGAAGAAAGGCCAGAAGTTGCTTGTGTACGGGCTTGATTATGTTACAAAACACTGATTTCTCCATTTTAATTATTGACTTTATAATAAAGGCACTGTTCAGAAATTTTGACTAATTACATTCATTTTCAATTCCCATTTCTTTTAATTAGTTATGACTCAGACTTGATTTGTTATCTTACACTTCATTATTAAAGATAGCTAGCTATTGGAAATTGCCAGCGCCCTTCGCATAACCTCCCTTCCCCGCGCCCCACATGTAAATAAAAGAGAAGGCGCTATTAATGAAAGGTCAGAGGCGGTGTCCATTAAGTCAGCCTTCGTTACCAGTGACCACGTGGCGTGGATCAAGGCAATGCCATAGCAGGGGAGGCACTAAATGTGTGAAGTCAGTCTGCAAACCTTAAAGCATGTTAAACCCCTGCATGAAGGTGCCTGGGCTGGTCTCAGGTGATCTTACATCAGTACGGTTGATCCCTTTTCCTCTTGGAGGAAGGATAAGATGCCATAATATAAGTTCATCTGACTGGCAACTGACTTCATTCTCTCAGTTGATTTGCCTTGACTTTCCTGAGAACCCCTGTGAAGACAAATCTTCAATTGCAGCAGTATTTCTCTCCTCTTAACCTACAAAATAATTGCCTCAGCTGAGAGATGTCTCTGTTGTTAGCTTTTTTAAAATGCTGACTTTTTAATAGCAGATTTTTCTGAATTACATCAGGCTTTCTATTTATACACTGTTTTCTTTTCTGCGTTGCAGTGGATTAGGAGAAGGTAGGACTGTGGTCTTTGGACACACCAGATACTGGCTTAATTCTTATCTGAAGTTTAGATTTTCATCATTCTTGTTAGACTCTATATGTCAAAGAGAAATTTAACTAGGAATGAATTCCCTTTGTGGTGCAATGTATAAAACGTGGCCCAAGCAGTCCAAAGTGTGATGATCTAAATTCATGCACATAGTCATTATAGGTAGCATTGCTGATAGGCAGAGCTGTGGCACATCATTCCACAGGCAGTGGCTGCCCCTGTTCGGGAAGCTGTAGCCCTGTCGTAGCCACTGTGACAGCATCAGCTGCTCTCTTTGAATGTCATATAACTGCTGTGCTCAAGCGGTGACAGTGAGATAGTATAAATGCATTAGCCTTGATGGCTGAGGGAGGCAGAGCACCTTGCCATGTAGAACTCATGGGGGTTTTCCCCCTGGCTTGTGTAATTTCATCTTCAGTTTTGTTTTTCAGAGTACTGAATTTTGGTAGAAGTACTGAAATAATGTTATGTGAAAGCAACAGTATGTCGTACTACCTGCCAATATCATTTACATAGATTAGGAGCAGCAACTATCAATTAGAAATTGAAAACTCTTGTGTTTTTTTATCCTCACTTCAGATTTAAAACATAATACTAGGAATGAGCTTCAGGGGAGTAATTTGTAAAGAGTTTTTATGGCTCTCTTCTTTTTAATCTGTGAGAGTGGATAGATAATACCACTTTCACTGGAAAAAACTACTCAAAGAATCATATTTTGTTCCCCAGAAGTTTAAATTGCACTTGGTTTGCAAATTTTCAAAGTGCTGTGCCATACACCAGCCCAGCTCTAGATATCTGTGGGTGAATATTGGTAGTAGTTTCGCATTGTGCGAGTAACTGTGCGAGCTGAATGCTCGTCTTGTATTGATTCTGAGTTTATGAATGCTGAAGACGGTTCTCCATGTCACTGGTTTAAAATCTTTGATTAAAACCGTTGGGCTCGTTGTTTAAATAAAATGTCATTCAGGGTAATCTGCAATTACTGAATAAGCATTAGCAAAAATGGGAGAAAGCAGTGAGGTCACTTAGAAAGTGATACCCAGTCACCATATGTATTTATTAGTGTCACCTATGAAATTTATGAGGCAAAGTAGTGCTGAAAGAATTTGCTGTCTTTCTAAGCAGTGCTCATTTGAGGAATTGCCTAAGATAAATGGGTTTGGCTAATTGAATCATACACTTTCGTAGTGTGCTACATATAAAACTAGACTAGGAAATAAATATAATTAAAGTAAACATGCCCTTCTAATTAGTAATTGTTTCTGCTGTTTTAAGCAAATTTCAGTGGCACAAAGTAGCTGTTCCAGTGTAAACCTAATAACGGAGGCTTTAATAACAGGTGTAAATTAACACAATGGAAAACATTTACAATGTAACATTCTAAATTAAAAATGACATTAACAAGTCTGATTTTTAAAAAGCTGTATAATTAACATTTATTCAACCCCTGACAAATTGGTGAAATACAAATACTAGATGATTTTATTTCTATCTTATAACATTTTTCATGCTTTATTTTTGTTAAACAGTAAATGGAGCAAATGTGGTTCATTTCTCCAAGAACATGTCATATAAGGGCACCAACTAAGGAAAGGCACAGAAAAAGAGAAAGCAAAGATATTTACCCAAAGGCATTCATTTTGTAAGTGATGTGCAGGAATTGTTTGAATACTTAACAATATCACCCCAGTCAGTGTTCCTGGTTATGTATGCTCAGAAATAAAACATTGTGAATGGTTTAAGTTTGGAGGAATGCAAGTACAAACAGAACAATATCTATTGTGCAATAAAATACTTTGATTCCCCCAAGTGCATCCTCAAAAAACCATAATGTACTCTGCTAAGTGCTTAGCATTGATGTTTGTCTCTACAAATAAATATTGCGAACAGTATTTTCTTTTTATGATGGCACCTAATAGAATGCCATGAACAGGTAAGCAAAAATATCCAAACCCATACAAAAAAAAAAAAAAAAAAAGGTTTACCTTCATTTGTGACAAAAGATGCCATAATTTTCACATCATAGAAAATGTCTCATCAGATCCCAAAATAGAGTATAGCATATCTGCACCATACAGACAACTTGTTTTCCTCTTTTCTGATTTTTTTCTAAACCTGTCAGAGTAAAAGAAGTTTGTGAGGAGTTGTAATTTTTTTTCAGTTTGCCTGTCAAAAGAAAATCAGCATTGTTTAATTTAGTTTTTGTACAGTGTCTTCTGATGGCATCATAAATGGCAACACATGGTAGGAGAATTCAAATATCATGACTTCTTACTGCAAAAATGAATTTGTTAGACTGTATTTGCAAATCCTGAGAAAAAAGTTAAAAAGTAGTCCTTTCAGTGTACAGCCTGTGGTGAACTTCAGCTCCAGGACTCAGCTTTTGAGGTGGTTAACTTCTTGCCAGGCGTGGTTTTCAGCCATATGTCCTGGGTGTCCCCAAAGTCCACACTGATGAGACTCTTCCTGAGTTGGCTTTGAATGGCTGGTGCTTAGTGCTTGGCTTTATATATGTACATTTGGGCATAATTAAGATTTTATTGCATTCTTTATGCCATTCACATCACCTGAAGATGTGAGGAGTTTGAGTTTAGTGATTGTGGGAGCAGTTGTGACGTTTGGTCACAAAACCATCTTGTTTGCCCCTTACCTTTCTTCTTGTTGTAAGAGAGGATTCAGATCTTTTGCACACTGCAGGAAATTTCTAATAGCAAATATAAGCTGCCACGAGTAGCAACCTTCTGCAATTTTTAGTGTCAGAGGTTGTTTTATGTTCTTGATCAACAATGCAAGATATTTCAGAAAAGGTCTATTTGTTTTTTGCGTGTCTCCCTTCGCATTCCCCACATGCTTCTGTAGCAGCTAGGCATGGTTCATTTGGAGATGGTGGAAAAGATGGTCCTGCTCTCACATCTTACAGATGGGTTTCTGAATTCAGTGACGGAAGAAAGGAAAATTTCTTTTTTTTGAAAATGAATCGCTCAAGATTGCGGAGCAGCTGCATAAGGACTTCCATAGGTCTCTAGCCTATGTTTGATGTATGTTACTCCTGGAAAAGTGTTTTCATTGTTGGGGAGAACTTGTCTCACTTGGGTAAGCGCTAGCAGGCAGTTACTCGTGGAGGAGAGGCATCCCATACAGTAATGTAAGGAGGCACTGTTGCTCGTCTGGAAGGAGGGAAGGGTGTTGTGTTGTGCAATGGATGATCATTTCCTAATCTTGCCTATTTTGTGTATTAAACCTAGCTGAGCAGGAACAAACTTAACAATAGCTGCATGCTGGTGGGGACAGGGTCGGAGAGAGGACTGAACAACCTGTTCAGAAATTAAAAAATCATGAAGCAGGCTGTGGAGTAGACAGCCAGCCTCTTCCTGCCCTTCCTTTTTTAGTTAGATATCATTTCTCAAATCATATCTAAATCTCTCCTCTGCTGCAAATTAAGTCACATGACCTAGCAGACAGAGAAGACAATTCATCGTTGTCTGCTCTGCAACAAGTTTTTATAGGTGGGAAGATCATTATCAATGTGTCTCCCAGTCTTTTCTAAACCAGACAAACCCAATTTGTCCTTTTTCATACCTCACTCCTTTAACCATCCATCTCTTCTCTTTGGGGGTACTCCGCCTCTTTCCTACAGCAGAGGTCCCCAGGCCAGTGTGTGCATTTTCTCAGTGCCCAGCTGCAGGTCAGTTTGGGATGAAGTTTGTGATCAAAAATACATGGGTAACAGGAACAGAGTGAAAGGAAGACCTGGAGGACAGATGTTTTGTGTGCTTGGGTTGCTAAAATGGGACCCAAATGGGACCATGAATCATTCAGCAGGTTCTGCTGCTGCAGGATACTTTCTGGGTCATACTAGGTTCACAGAACCTACTGCCTTATACCTCCTCCCCAAAACCCATCTATTTTTTACATGGCTGTTGTATTTTAGCTGTAAGTTGTGCAGGCTTTGAAGCTGCATCGCAGAGAGATTACTCCTCCTTGCAAGCTTTCGTGACAACTAGCATCAAATAGGCTATGTGATGCGACGGTTCCCACATTGGAAGCGGGAAGCTGTTAACTCCAGTTAGTGCTTTCCAAGAATCAGCTAACGTTTGAGGGTTATGCATTTTCGCAAGCATTCAGGCAAAGCAGAGTCGTTAAGGGATATGAAGTTCTGGAATTTCTGTTTTGTGTCATTTGGCCCTGGGGAGATACACAGAGCAGGATGGTTTTTCTGTTTTGTGTATATAGAATGAGATATGTCATATGAGGGCAAACCTAGGCTTTTAAATCGTTAGAGAACAGATTAATTTGAAATGGATGTTTAAATAATACTATCTTCAGCTTAATACTTATGTCTACCCAACTAGTCAGTTC
The DNA here is from genome assembly GCA_013400135.1 of Rhinoptilus africanus. Taxonomy (NCBI): domain Eukaryota; kingdom Metazoa; phylum Chordata; class Aves; order Charadriiformes; family Glareolidae; genus Rhinoptilus; species Rhinoptilus africanus. The sequence goes on from VXBO01004177.1 coordinate 54,862, forward strand.
CTTTTAATTTAGTGCATTATCCATTCATGCTTTCTTTCCTGAGATTCTAATAAAGTTTTCTTTTGCTTTCTCATGGTATGCCATTAGTATGAAGTTAGGTAGGGTAGATATTCCCACGTCAGAAACAGAAAAATCTTATTTAGTATTACATAAAAAACCAGAAATCTTTGACAAACCTTTGTCATTGAGATACTAAGATACTACTTTGGTTCACAGCAAAATAGAACATGGGCATTACAATTATTTCCTAGTTTACCAAGAAACAAAAAAATTGAACAAATTCACTGAGCTTATTTTCTTTTATTTGTATTACAAAGCCCAAATGGAATATCTTTACAGAAGTGTTTTCCTTTCCGTTACCTAGAAGGAAACAATTCTCTGCCATTTCCTATGTTACAGGGAAGCTATATCAGGATTCCTGCTTAGGAAAGTTTTAAGGAAGGCTAAATGTAGTAGCAGTTTTCTGCTTAACACAGCATGCTAGCAACAAAATATTCTCTTGCTAATAACAGCTTCTGTTTATTTTTTGCACTGGGATATTCCAGTTACCAAGTGTGAATTATACCGTGCTTTGTTTGGTTTCAAATAAAAATCAAGTTCGCCCGCAGTGGTCTTGTTTTGTGCTCTCTCCCACCTTCATCCGTGTCTTTTTTTTCCCCGCAGTGGGCCCATCCAGCAGGGTTGGGAGGGGACAGCCAGCAGCTCTTTCACCTTTCTGTTCAGTGTTATTTCAGGTTTCTGCCAGCAATTAACACTGAAGGAGTAACTCCACCATTCGCCTGTGTGACAGCCCACTCCGGGAACACCACCTCTCCAATGTGCAGAGATGTGCTGCCTTTCTGTGGGGGGAAAAAAAAAAGGTGCTATTAGATCTGCCAGAGTCATCCTGTGTCTTTAAAATGTTAAACACCTTCCACGAGGTTCACATGTTACTTCTTAACAAGAATTTGGGTATCTGCTGCGGGGGTTTTGATTGCCATCACTTTTAAGAGTGGGGAGCCTGAGAGCATGTGAGCAGCTAAATCCAGACTGCATGATGAGCGTTCTTACAAGTGCTGCATTTTTAGCAATGTGAAGGTGAGTTTCAGTGAACTTCATGGATAGTGGTCCAGCTCTGGAGTCCTCAGCACAAAAAGGGCATGGACCTGTTGGAGCAGGTCCAGAGGAGGGCCACAAAGACGATCTGAGGGCTGGAGCACCTCTCCAGTGAAGACAGACTGAGAGAGTTGGG
>VXBO01004177.1:56264-240323 GCA_013400135.1 Rhinoptilus africanus
CCTTTAAAGGTCCCTTCCAACCCAACACATTCTGTGATTCTGTGATCCTATGGTCAGAGCGGAGCTTGCCTTGTCTTCAAAATCCTATCCGTTTCCATTCTGTCCCATCCCTAGAGGACTGTGGGATCATAGAGAGAAAATCTGCCAATGCAAAGATGCAGGATGGGTTCCTCCTGTATGGATTTTTTTTTTTTTTTACATTGCGAAAGATCTCCTACCTTAAGCATCACCATTTTGTTGGCTTTTCTGAACTGGAAAATCAGGGGAATTTCCTTCAGCCTTGTTTTTTCACCTTCACCATCCTTTTTTAAAGCACTGTGTTTTAACTCCTTTTCGTTATATTCCATTACTCTGGTGAAACAGGAGAAAATGAAATTCTGGCATTTTCTTATGCACAACCTGTCAGAGAAGGATTTTCGTCCTCCTAAGTTGTTGTCATGAAACCAGCTTCAGTGGGCTTCCTGGGAGGACACACAAATTTGATGTTTTTGAACGCTGGAATGAGAAAAGGTCAAACTGAAGTCCAATGCTTTGTAACATTTAACAAATTTGCAGGAAAAATGACCCAGAGATTTATAAGCTTCCTAGCATAATAAATGGGGATCTTTGCTGCAGATGAAAATAGAAATGTTGTAGATATTTCTGAAACCCATGCTTTTAGAATAATGTATACAATTTAGATCCCTCCTCATGCTTTTACAAGAACATATAGAATTTAGGTCCCTCTTACCTTACATTTAGGTCCCTCTTACTTTCAAAATTAAAGACTACATAATTTTACACCCTACACTGTGCGGGTAAATGATGCCCTTATAATTTGCTCTGACAGGAATCTGTGTTTGTGAACTCAGGCACTGGTAGAAATAGAACATTTCTCTCTTACAAGCTTTTGTTGTTGCTGCTAAAGCTAAAATTTGCTGAGAAAAAGCAGTCGGCTGTGAGGCAGCTGCGAGTGAGTGAGGAGACGATGTATCTGACTTTGTCAGGTCACTCAGTTCCCCACTTTGGACTGGAACCAGGCTGATCCCCTCCACAGGCAGCATCTGCCTCTGGCACTGTCCCTGCACACGCATGAGCTTCTGGGTAATTTTTTTGGTCATTTTTATGTCATTTCCTTCAGGTTTGGAAATATTTAAAGATATTTTAACCTTGAAAGTGAAGCACTTGAACAGTCACGCTGTTTCTGCGAGTTTATTATGTTTAGGGTTTTGTATTCCTGACATGTTGCATTTTGGTTTGGATTTGTGGCACCACCGTGTCAGCAGCACTCTTAAGTAAAAGCGGAGTGGCAAGAAAGGTACAAATAACAACAGCAACAAAAATATAAGTTTGTTTCAATTATTTTTTTCTGTATAAGAGATAAATATGAGAGAGAGATATATGATATCTATAATGAGAGATAAAATACCTCACTTCCCATTGCATACCCACTGTAGGAAGGGAGCACATGGGTGCTTCTCTCCGCAGCTCTGAAGGCGGGCAGCGTGAGTTATGATATAGTCGTCTTCATAGGCAGAATGAATTGGGACTAGTACATGTAAGCAGCTTAGATGAATTACACCAGTCACAGGGCATCAAAGTTTTAACTTTTTCATCACTTTAACATGTATACATTTTTAGTCATGTATGAGCATAAATTATTCTTTTATGCATGGGTATGCTGGTTTTGGCTAACTTCTCTTCCTAATTTTGACTGCGTAACCCTCAGGGATACATGTCAAAATAAGACAGACAGGGGAAGCAGGATATATTGAATAAGAAACTAAAAGTCATATGGTTTTGTGTGCTGAGCACTTTTCTTGTGCAGGTTCCAAGGATGTGGTGATCTTGTTATTTGGTCAGGCATAAACCTCAGGTCCAGTTTACATTCTCCATTTTCAGTAGAAAGAATGGGGAAGAAATTTGCTTTTTGCTGGATTTTAACTGTATACAATGCATTTTAGAGAAGCTAGCTAGCTGTATGGTGCAATGCAGTATGTTTGGCTAGTACTAGTTTCTTGTGAAAGGAGAGTTAAACATCCTTTATATAAGCATTTTTTCACTGTTTGTGGATTAAAGTTACATATTAACCACAATTTTCTCAGGTATTTGAACCCAGATTTCTTACAATGGTCCTTTTTGTTCTAGGAAAGCAAGTTGTTTATGTAGGCACTAGGTAGATAGATTTAGATTGTGATTTAGGTTTTTATACATACATATCTCTCGTTCCATTTTCTAAATGTTCTACCTCAATTGAGCAGAATGAAGATGGAACCTCGTAATTCCCCGTAATAAGATTTTATGCTTATAGACTCTGATACAAACAAACTATCGCTAGAAACAATCACAATTTCTTCATATAGTAAGCTACATTTCAGGTGTTCATATAAGCAAAAGCACAGGTTTTAGCGGATTTATTATTTGGGCATTTACAGTGGCCGATTCTTTTTGTATTTGTACAGCTGGCATAGAATTTAACTACTTTGGTTGTTGCTTTATCTTCATGTGCGGTTATTAACATCATCCAAATTTATTTTTTTCATGTAGACAAGCAAACATACATCTATTTAAAACTCAGTTCAGCTTTACCTGTATGTAGTGATGGCTAGTCTGTAATACATAAAATGCTATAATAAGGTCTCCATCTATCCATAAAATATGAAAGAAAGATAAATTAAAGCAAGGCATCTCAAAACATATCGATTCTATTTCTACAGAAACCAAACTCAGTGACTGTCTGCTGAAGATCCCAAGAAGTGATTTTCTGCAAATGCATAAAAATCTGATGACTTATGCACTGACTTGTTAATTTATTTTTTTTTTCTTCACACCGGGGCTGTTGTGTGGTTTCCATAATGCTGTAAATCATGATTAAACACATAAAAAAGATTGTCGGCCAAGATCCATTTTAAGCCAAGTGGAACATAATACGATATAAAATTTACATCATTTTCTTGATTAACCCTGATGAACCTTCAGTCATTATCCATTATAGTAAGAGCAAATTGGAAATGTTGCTTTGTTAATAAAACATGTATAGACGTTTTCATGAGTCATAGATTTGATGGTTACTAACAGCTGACACATTCATAATGAAATACTGTACTTTGGCTTTCTGTGAAAGTACAATAGTATAGAAGCTGCAGTCCTGTGTCCTGTACTTCAGTGCTGTATTTTGGTGCCTTTTGGACATCAGATAGTTTTGAATGTTGATCTGAAATCAAGCGCACTGAATATAGATATAAACAAGAGTTTTCACAACCTTTATATTTAGGTACTGAATCTCTGTGTGTCTTTCATTCATGTTTCATAGTGGCTCTACACAGCACCGAGAGCATTTAACAACTTAAATTAAAACTACTCATCTTTCTCATTCATGGAAGTCTGTAAAGTTTTGCTTCTTTTGATACTGTGCCAGGAATGTTTTCTGATAGACACTGTTGTTATCTCTGTAGTGGCAAAGTGCTCTGAGATCTGGCCTTAATGGTTCGTTATAATCTTTGCTTTTGCTACTTTAAGTCAAGTTGCACCAGGGTGAATTGCACCAGTTACAGAGTTTTCAATTTTTGTGTGCTATGTGAAGTGTCCTTTGGTGTACTTCTCAGTCCTGCAATTAGCTGTGGGTAGCTGGATCACTGTTCAGAGCCCCATGGAAAAACAGGCTTTTTAAGTTGCTAGAGAAGAATGGGAGCAAGACGGGATTTTTTCCTGAAAAAGACCTTTTTTCAATAAAAAGATCATCGAGGCAAAAAATAATTTTTCACAATTTTCAGGATACTTGTTTTCATCTTTTTTACTACTGAAACTAGCACTGATGATCTTTATTGACTGAAATCCAGTTTTCAGCAAACACATCAATATGAAGCTCAACAAACATTTTGAATAAAGTATTAAACACTTGCTGCAAAATGTCAAATAGATTTTTAAAAGGCCAGATTTTTTTCCTTGTGTTTAAAATGATCAGAACATCCCTAGAAATCACTCAATGATAAATTCATTTTATCGCCACATTCAGCCTGTAAACTCTTCAGGATATGCACCAAGACTATATGAATAATTTGCCTATGTGTGCAGGTCCTCTACAGTCATGAGCCAGATAGCTAATCAAAAAAACCCAACCTATCTTTTTTGACTAATTATGACTGTAAGGAACCTAAAGAAGAAGATTCAAGATAAAAAAATCACACAGCTTGGCAGATGATAACAGGAACAGTTTCCCATGCATAAGGATGCCATGGAAAGCAGAAATCCTTGTGGAGAAAAACAGACAAGTGGGGCGTTGTGTCTGACATCTCTGGCAGGGAAGCAATGTAAAAAGAAACCGGATCAGATATAGGTATAACCAAGTTAGATAAGGCCATGTGAATCCAGGGAATTCAGCAGTGTTAGGTTAAGCAGAAAAAAAGATACCTTATTGATCCCCTCAGCTGTTGTGTTTTTGAATTACAGCATAAAAATAACATTAACAAAATCAAATGAAAGAGCTTCACTGTGCTTGGTCTGGTTTGTGCTCTTCAGTCTTAGTAATTTGTCTATTTCCAGTTGGAAAATATGGATGAGGATACAAATGGAATACTTTCCCCTATCTGATCTACAGTGTGCATTTCTTGTCAGCTAGGATCTCCCATTTAATTTCTGGAGATTTTAAATATCATCTTGAATTGTGGAGAAAAAGAGGCCCCCTATTCCAGGTGTAAGGTTATTAGTAGTGCTGAATTTATAACTTGAGAATATACTTTTAAACAATATATTGTTACAGCAGTGCAAAATTAAAAGTAATAGTAATGTTCTTTTTCAGGGATAATGGTTTTAAACTGAAAGAGGGGACATTTAGATTAGATATTAGGAAGAAATTTTTCACTATGAGGATGGCGAGGCACTGGAACAGGTTGCCCAGAGAAGCTGTGGATGCCCCATCCCTGGAGGTGTTCAAGACCAGGCTGGATGGGGCTTTGAGCAGCCTGGTCTAGTGGGAGGTGTCCCTGCCCAGGGCAGGGGGTTGGAACTAGATGATCTTTAAGGTCCCTTCCAACCCGAACCATTCTATAGCTCTATTATTCTGTTTCTAGCTTGGCTTGGTGTTGTTATTAGATCTTCATCCATCTTTGGTATTTTTGCTAGGAGTTTTAGGGTTATAAAAGAGAGCAGCAGCACTTAATAGCAAAAAAGAAAATAGTAAAGCATTGAATATAGAATTACCCATTAATACTGAATGGTGAATTTTTTTATAACTGTGTACACTGTGGGTATGGACTGGTAGATTTTTATCATGTGATGAAGTTATTTTTCCTGAAACTAAAACTAAAAAAGAAATTATGTCTCAGTTTCTCTCGTTGGTCAAAACTTCACTGAGGGAAAAAAATGTGCATGTTTTGTCTGTAGCGAAGCTGGAAGAGCTGCTCTTGTACAAGCAGGTGTTGAACTAAATTGGATTTTTTTTTTATGTTCTTCTGTTGCAACGTTTACTGCTCTGACTCAACAACCTAGATCCCAGTCTCAATTGCAGCCCTTGGTTTTCTCAATATTTCAATACCTATTTAAAATGCACTCAGGTTGCATGCAAAGCACTTGCATTTTGTGGATGTCAGATGTGAGTGCCTGTAAGGGAGTAACTGCACCCGCAATTAGTCTTTCCTTGGCTCCTCCCAGTTGCCCAGCATGAGCCCTCAAGAGACCTGCCTTGACTGCTCAGGTGCTGATTTTGCAGATATGATATGTATATACACCTTCGTTTGGTAGATGCGATATATCTGCCTCTGAAAATATAGCTCCCAGTTTTCAGACTTGGAATTTCCAGGCAGATAATTAAAGCAATCTTGCACCTTCCAGCCGGCACCCGCCACTGCGCGAGTGGCCAGCCCAGCTCAGCTCCCCCTGATCATATTCATGTTTGGACGGTAGTGTTTCATGGTTAATACAAATCATAAACAGGCTGTAAAAGCTGAAGCCTCAATGAATCCTAGCTTTCAAATTGCTGGAAGCTAAAGTTTTAAAACTGATACTGCAAAGTGAAAAATGAAATTTAACCAGGCATTTTGGTGAAGGAAAAATAATTTATTGGATGTAGGATGAAAAGCTGTGAGAGTAAACATCAATCTCATCTTAGACACATGTCATTGATTGATGTTTGCTCTGTGCTGCTGCCTGGAGGTAAACTCTTTGAAATAGCAAAGTAGGTACTTTATCTGTCTGTGGATAGGAGCACAGTTTGTTAAGTTACTGCTTTTTTGAGACCCTGCTACATCTTTATGTTCAATCAAAGTGAAAACAGTAAATCAGAGTAATTGCTTTACCCCACGGCATTTCTGTTTGTAAATGGGAAAAAATACTGTAAAAATCCTCAAATTAACTTCTGCTGTTTAAGCTAGATAAAAAGTCCGAAAAAGTCAGTTTCAGCCTAGGAAAGCATTTTATTGATTATGCCACTTGTTCATCAAAGGCAGCCCCTTCATTATAATCGGGCCGATAGTTCAAATGTCATTAGGGAAAACATTTAATGCTCAAAAATGTAAGGTTGCCATCTCGAAGAGCTCCCCATTACCCATTAGCAATTAGTTCCCAAACAGGCATTGTTTATACTTCACTGAAAATGGAACTGGTACCAAGAAATTGGCCAGGGAAAACCATGGACAAGAACAGTAAAATCAAAAACAGGCATTAAATGATAACACTTCCATGTTAAGCACAGCAATTCAGCATGCAAAATAACCTGAATTGTTGTAATTAAATTGTCAGAATTAAGACTGTCTTCTAAAAATGTTTGGGGCTATTGCCTTTTCAAGGTCTCAGGTTGGTTAGTCCTTTTGTATTTTAAAATATTGCGGAGATATGGGAATGATGGCACATTTAAATTCTGAATTCAGTTTCCATTCCGAATTCAGTTTCATAATCACTGTCCTGCATCAGGGTTGGACTGGTTTTTTATTGTGTTGTATAAGTTTTTCCCTGGGGTTACTCTATTTAGCTGCTTTGGCATAAGTGTGTTAATTCGGGGGAGAATTAGACTATTAAATATTTAAGAAATTGTCCTCACTTCAGCCTGAAATTTAGTATATTGACTTGTGTGCCAGATCACAATTTGTGGGGAAATGTTGAGAATAATAATTTTAAAATTTATTTTCTTGACATATTGTCTGTTTTTCATGATTTTGAAGCAGTTCCAGCCTTGTTCATAATTCAGCCATGACCATGTGCTAAAATTTAATTTCAAAGATATATGTGTCCTCACAGAAAACTTGCTCACGGGTCTAGTTTTACTCTTGAAACGTGTGTATTTTTTGGTCACTTATGATGTGGGTTGTGTTTTTCATTGGGATTTTTTTTTTCCTGTTTGTTTGGAACATGATCAGCTCTGTATGCTCCCAGGGGATATTCAGGGGCTCCACCTGGCACCTTGGGGATGGTATCATTTCCAGGATGCTCGGAGTGGCTTATGTGGTTCAATGGCGGTTTTTTTACGGAGCCTCTTAATCCGATGGAGGAAGAAGAAGGGTCGATTTGGGCACAAATGAGGAAGTTGACAAAATCTGGGGAAGAAGCTCAGCCCTTGCAAATGGGATCTAGGTCATTCCTAGCAAAGGCCTGCCAGGAGCCCGTAGGAAACGTGTTTTTGGCATTTTAAGAAATCGCAGCATCTTAGCACGAGGCGTGATAGCTAGCTTAGCAAAAGCTTTTGTTATTAATATGTCTAGACTTCAGGTTCTGAAAGTTTTGTGCGAAGTGGCAAACGTAGCTGCTAGGGTGAAGGAGATCATCCTCCTGGGTCAAAAACATTAACTGCAAATAAACAAGCTGCTCCTGCTACATCTACACCACTGTATTTGTGTGCGTGGGGAGGTAGAAAGAAGGTGTGTGTGAGGGGGTGTGTGTGTGACAAAAACCAATCACGATTCAGAGAATAAAGAACTAAATCTTTGAACTGGAAAATGATACTGGGAGGCCTGGAAAGGCAAAGGCAAGATTGCAGGTTCCTATAAACTATAACGAGCTCAGTAATTGTCGCCAGGTGTGTGTACAGGTGCAGTAATGCCTTCCTCTGTCGTGCCCGCAGGGCAGCCTGAGTCGCTGCCCCCTTTGGCAGGAAAATAACCTGATGCGAGGCAAGGGGAGCACCAGTGATGTCTCCCTCAATTTTCCTACCCATGTCTTCTGCAGCCTCCAAGATGCCAGCTGTTACGAGGATGCTGATCTCGCAGCAAAATAACGGTATCCTTCCTGAATCTCCCTGTAGTGATGTGGCAATTCTGTGGTTTCTGAAAAGGTCAAGCAGCGTCGTTAATGCACACCGTACATCTGCGAAGGAATGTAATTCCTCAGTGAAGGTGCAGTGCTTTAGTTTGTGGGAAAGGACATCTTCCTCTGAATGCAAAACATGGGCGTTCCCTAAAACTGAAGGACAGGAAAATACTTTGCTGCGTTGTCTCCACCCAGTTCATCATGGAGATTAGACCTTTTTATTTGAGTTGTTCCAAATAGTGGTGTCTGAGGGAGGTAAGTTGGGCCAGAAATAGCGTGCTTTAAAAAAAAACCAAAAAAAACAAAAACCAAAAAAATACAAAAGAAGGAACCAAAAGGAGACTCTTCAGTGCTTAAAACTTTAGGCTTTTTATTTGATTGTTTTCAGCCTAGCCTGAGACTACATAACTCTTTGGAGTTTGTAGGAGATTAAATCCAGTCCCAGGTTTTTCAGGTAAGGTTATTGCTCTGCTCCTCGGCTGTCCCCTGAGCCGGCTTTGTCTATTACTAATTAAGGACTACACAAAGTAGTTCCTTCTGATGTCAGGAGTAGTGTGAAGGAAGCTCTGAGCATTTCTGTCAGTACTGTGGGGAGGCTGGTGCCGCAGCCGCCCTCCCATCAGGCACCATCAGCATGCCTGAGGTCTCCTCTTCAGGCACATCTCATGGGGAGACACGCTCACCTAGCACATGGCCAAAGAGTGGGTAGCCATCAAGGTAATCTCCCAAAAGGCATCACAACAGATTGAAATTTATTAAACATACCTACTCTGAGAAGTTTGTCAATCCATTGGTACTCTGATCTGTAAAATACCCGAGAGTGAAACTATTCAAAGTATCCTAGAAGAAGCAGGGAAGGTAGGGCTGCTGTGACCGTGTGGTGGTGATGGTGTGCTGAAAGTGCTTTGAGCCTGAGACACTGATATTTAGACATAATTCATTGGTAAGTCCAGTATGTCTCTTGGCAGATCGTAGGGCTGAGATAAATCACAGTCTGGTTTTAAACCGGTGTGCTAAATTTGAGATAGTGGAATTGTTATAATACAACATTTGTTCATATATAACTTCTGCAAGTGTTTGTCTTGTTGCTCATGCTTCAGTTCATGTCAGTTTAAGCATGAACTTTAAACAGATGCAGCATTTAAAAAATAACAATATACCATTTAAAAACAATTAAAATTAATTCTTCTGGAATTTGACCTGTATGGAACAAATATAAATTACACTGACTTTTGAGAGATGAATGGTTTCATGTTCTTTGGTTTCCAAGTCTTGCAAAACTGATTCAACATTTTGACCCATACTGGCAAAACTCTTTATCAATAAACTGATGTGCGAGCGTGCATATAACACATACATATGCATACATCACCCACATACGCACACATGATCCAGTGAGGACAAAATCTTGAGATTTTCATGAACACGTTCTTCATGGTTTAGCTATAGAAAAGACACACACTGTAAGCGATTAAAAAGGTACATGTACATCTAGGATTGTTTTAAATTACAAATTTAAAAAAGAAGAAAGAAGGAAGAAAACTATTAAAAAGAATAATTTTCCATTAACTGAAGTGTTTGCAATAAAGACAATTATAGCAGTTGGCAGTATTCTCCTTGAACCAAAATAAATAAATACTTTTGGCAACATACGTTCAAGGAAATGTGATTGTTGCAATGTTCATGCAAATAAGGAGCAGCCTCACAAATGCTAGAGATTTTGCCATCTGGTATTACCAAAGGAATATAGTCTCAACTTGTAGCTCTTCCTAAGTTGCTGCATATAGCTGGCATATCAGGCATTGTCACACAGTTTTGCCATTTGCATAATCATTCTGAATTACTGCAGGCTGTGCATTGCATTGCCAACAGTGAACTTCTCACTCAGGAAGGGGGTTCAGAGATCTGATGACTTGTACGTCTTCATCAACTATTTCTCCATCAAGTAAAGGCATAAAAATGTCCTTCCACTTTATGAGTGTCACATCAGTGCATTTTTAAATTTGTATGAGGCCTAGTGAAGAATGTTGTGCTTGTTTACTTCCTAGAAACTGGACAGAGATCAGTATTATAATTAATCTCAGGGGAGCTGCCCGTCTCTGACTGCAGGCAAGAGTACAAAATGCAAAGCATCTCAAAGAGTCAAGAGGGTCTGGATGGGGAAAAGTGGCTGATGATGAAGTTATAACTTGATCCCTGCAATTCCAGAAAAGCCCAACCTAACAAGAGCTATTCAGAGTGGCAGAAAGTCTACGTTAAGACACAGAGGTTGTTGTTAGGAAGTCTTTCATCCTGGCTTAACTGATGGGAGTATGCTCAGATGGCATGGTGTAGTAACTGAGGACCATTGCTCACCCAGCAGTAAATGAGAACTGCTCTGCCTCTGGCCTCAGCAGCATGTGCAGCAGATGATCTCCACTCACAAGGACGCCGTGGGGAGGCCTTCGTCATCCCCTTCTTCCTGGAGGAAGGCCCAAAGCTCCACCCCTACTATTGCCTCCTCATTATACTGCTTTTCAAAGAGAGGGTGTTGCATGAATAACATTCATTTCTCATGAAAAGTACAGAATAAACCCCCCAAAACCTCATCCACCTGTATGTGGAATAAAAAAACTGGTGGTTGGAAGCTACCTCCAACCTGCTCTACTGAAACTCTGTGTTTCACAATAAGCCCCTCTGCTCAGCATTTGGCATCAGCCCTCAGACCCATCAGAAGGGTACTCCGCGCTCTAGTTCGAGTTAGCAGGTTTGACAAGTAAACATAAGATTCTGCGTTCGTTCGGTGACTTCTAAGGCATTGTTTTTACACACTAATGGTGTCTAATATATCCTATGTATTTTCAGTGCTCTCAAGTCTTGAATTAGAATCAGATAGCTGTTGGCCTTTTGACTGCCTTGCCTGAGGCATACTAGGTAACATCACGTGGGCAGCCGATGCAACATATGTTTTGCTAACTGGGAAGCTGGTTAGCAAGACAACCTTTTTCTTATTAACACATGGTGCACTTGCACGACATTAATATATACTTCTACTTTACAGATTTACAGTGCCAGAAGAAAGGCATTAGCTGAGCTAAGCAAAATAGGCAATCAGCATACTCGTCACATTGTCCTGAAATAACACGTAAACCTTGTTAGACACATTGCTTCCCTTTGTGAGGAGAATAAAGCATAACAGACTGCAAATGTGCAACCCTGTGTTGTTCTGTGGAAATTCAGGAAAAAGATTCTCTGGTTTATGTTGTCATGCATTAAACTAGAATTGTGGGGAAAAAAAAAAAGTTGATTTTTATTCTGGATGTCTATATTTGAGACTAGTTAATTTCGAAAAATTAGTACTGTTGTGTAATGCAGTGATTTTATTGTCTCTCCAGCTACACTCTACCAGCCATACATACACTATCATGCCAGTATTCATTTATTCATGCTCTGAAGTAGTGATAGTGTCAAATCCATCAGAAAGAGGAATTGTTTCAGTAGTAGTTTCACGACTTGGCTGATTAACAGAGATCAGAAAAAGAAGCCTAACTGTGGAAACCACTACAGCATGTAGTTTTAACAGCTCTTTAGGGAGCTAGTTAATGAAAGAATCACTACAGAAACACATCCATGTGAAAAAAGGAGCATTCTCGTACAACACTCAGAGGATATGTCATAAGTGGAAATATGTTCATAATTTCTATTTACTCATAGCTGTAATTACCATCTGCCTTAAGAGTACTTTCAGTCTTTGTCAAAGTTGCTTAGATATTTCCTTTGTCACATTTCAAGCAGAGAAGTTCTGCACAGACTAGATCCTGCCCTGTGATTTCTTTTTTATTCTTCTGTAAGAATTTAATTATCTATTCTCTGTGTGAAGAAAGCACCAGCATTCCCAGAGACCTGAGCCTCCCCAGCCTGCTTGGACTGGCATCCATCTGATTCATGTTCTTGCTTATTTTTGCCATCTGTCTGCAAACCAGAGTTCTTCACTTTTAAATTCATGCTGGTTTGTATGTTGCCCGCTAATTTTTAACTCTTAAAAAGCTATTCCTCTTTTTTGCTGCAGTGTCTACGAGCCGGATAGAAACGTGCTGCGAAGGAAAGAATGGGAAAGGAGAAATCAGGAGGCCCAGCAGGAGGATGGCACGTTTAACACGAGTTACTCCCTCTTCAGTGAACCATACAAGGTAGATCCTTCCCAGCTGGGCGGCTCATTTATTTATTTTTTTTATTCCACAGTACAAAAATGCAGCCTGCAGAAGGCATTGTCCAGGTTTCAGCACCCTCCCACAAGTGCTAACCTCACAAAATTCACAGAGAACATTTATGGTTCATTGAGAATCCGATTTTATATATATGTATGTGTGAAAATATGCATATGTATATATATAAAAGCTTCTTATAATGTTTAGCAGCACATGAGAATGAAATAAACTAGAAACATCCTAACAATATTTGAGATGGAATTAAAACTAGGAGGTGAAGGTGACGGTGCCCTGTTTTTGCAACACTTAGAAAAAACCAATTGTGTTAGAATTGTGTGTGAAGGTCAAGCAATACAGTAAACATTATGCTCTGGCCAAGGTTAATGCAATGAAATATCTTGGTGTTTGCTTTTTTTTTTTTTTTTTTCTGTAAGCATTACCAGCAGAATTTGTCTGCTAGACATGTTTCGCCCTCACCAAAGGCAGAAGTAACTTATGAGTCTCAACTCCCTGTTTTATTCCTCCTGGTTGTTACCTCCTGGTTACCAACCTCCTGGTTGGTAGTGTGATGAGGCACAACTGTTTCTCCCCACTCCTTGTTAGAAGGGTCAAGCAGGTTCTTCTGCACTTGGCAGAAGCCTGCAAACTAAGCCCTTGTGAACAGGACCACAGAGAGGTATCCCATGGGGACTGCTCCTCTCCCCCAGCTAAACCAGTGACTTCCCCTGCATGCATCAAAGAATCATCATGTATAATCTACTGTGCCCTTCCAGTAATGTCCATGTTACTGTTACAGGCACCATGTTGTGAAGCCTTTCCCTACACGCAGCATGACTTGTCCTTGATGCTTTGGGTGCTTTAGTGCCGCTTTCCAGGAGTCTCATCTGGGATGTGGCACTTGGCTTCTGCACCTGACTTCTGTGCTTCCATGTTTCTGCCCATGTTCCAGGGTCAGCTTTTAGCTCGCTGTTCTTCCAGATGGTTGTTTCTTTCTAGTACCTAATAAAAAAGAAAGATCTGCCACTTTCAAACCATGTCCCTTGATAGAAGACAGCTCTGCCTGCCTTGAAGCTGACCTCCAGCTGCCCAAATTTCAGATTCATTACAAATGCATTTAGAAACCATGGGAAGTGTCTTGAACTCCTCAAGGCTCTTCTTGAAATGTCTACTGTGAGACCAGTCAAGGGCTAATCCATGGAAAAAAGCCTGAAAAGCTTAAGTCAGCTGTGTCTTGGCATTTCATGAGGGCTCTGCTGCAATGGGCACTTGATAATCTTCCATTTGGTATGTCCAATCAATTAGACCTCTCACAAAAAAGGCCTGTCCTTTTGCTGGGTCCTGTTTTGTCTGTGTAACCTAAAGTTGGTAATACTGAACCTCAAATGCCATTTATAAAAGTGGCATAGTTGGAATATTTCATGCACTTTGATTATCGCCTGACTGCCCCTGTACTGACTGTCATGGAACAGACTTCATGTATCATGGACACACCTGTAGTTTCTGAGTCATGATGTATGAAGGCAGCTCTATGCAACCATAGTATAATTCCATCAACTTTAATAGGAGTGGATGAAAATTCATTGTCCTCTTTAAAAGCAGAGAGGACAATGAGTGGGTGTCTTATGGGGAGATCAGAATAATGGCTCCATCCATGCTTCTTATCTTTAAACTCTATGCCTCTAATTTGGCCAAGCATGTAAAGAAGATGCTGCAGAAATACATCCTACTGCTGGCTTTGTCAAAGAAACATGGAGAAAGGTGGAGTCCAGGACGGCAGTGTAACTCACCCACAGGTCTGTTGGTGTGACAGTGACAGCTGCTTGGGATGACTGGTCATTCTGACAGTATTGGGCATCAAAACTTCATCAGTGGCCTATTCTCAATGTCATGTGTACACTGGCCATGGACCATTGCACTGTCTGAACTCATCCAAGCATTTGTGAACCTTCAGCGTGGGGGTGCAGAGCTGTCGCTTCGGCTTTTTATCTTATTGTGGAGAGAGGCTGACTGCAAAAGAGGAAACCTTTCTGCGAAAGCAAAACTGAAACCCACTCTTACTGTCTTTAAAGATCATGTTCAAGTTTTAGGTGTTTCCAGAGGGGAATTAAGTTACAGCAGACATTCACTGCAAGCTCTGATTAAATTCAGTATTCCTCTGCACAGCTTGAGAAACATGTGCTAAAGCCAAAGGATTTGCCATTCAGAAGGCCATATCTGAAAATCAAAGGCAGACTGGATATCTCTTAAATCTTATGTCCTCTCTCACCTTGACATATATCACTACTCCCGTAACATCAGATTTTCTGAAAAATCCTGACTCTTCGGGTTGCCCCTTATCCTATTCAAAGTATCCATAGCAACCCTTTATGAAAGATTACGGGAAATCCAGTATCTTTTACTTAAAATGCCTTTTAAAGGGGTTAAAAAGTAGGAGTTTCATTCCGGACATTTCCTGGGCAGAATACCTTGCCTTATTAACCATATCAGTATTTTTAATGAAGAAAAAAATTCTGATGACCTTTCATGCAACCATCAGGTTTATTTTTAGAAGCGTTGAATCTTGCAGTCTTCAAATGCATGGATACATCTTGCATTGCAGAAGAATATCAGAGCACTCTAAGTTAGAAATGTTTGCACAGAATGCTTTTCTTACATACTCATTTTGTGATCATGTTTTCCCCTATGTGAATGATTAAATAAGGCCAGCAATATTTCAGAGCAAATAATAGGACAAACTGTCACATCTAAAGCTCAGAACGAGTTACCTCAGATCCCATCTCGTTCCCAAAAGGATGTAGGTGAACTCTTCTGGATGAGATCAGCTCAACACAAAATATTCTCACCTCACATTGTCCCCAGTGTATCCAGAAGGAATAAACAGCATCAACCTGTTCATTCATTTCACCATCCCTGAATGTGTTTAAGAGTCATTTAGATGTGGTGTTGGGGGATATGGTGTAGGGACGAACTTTGTAGAGTGGGGTTGATGGTTGGACTTGATGATCCCAAGGATCTTTTCCAACCTGAATGATTCTATGATTCTATGATTCTAACCAGTTACCGGCATGTGCCATGATACAGGCATTAGATTGGTCTCCTGCAATTATTCTTGTGGTTATCCGGGATCTCTCAATACAAGGTGTCTCTGTGTGACCTTCACATCACATCTGTATAGAAGAAAATCTGCTGACTTCTCTGGGCTAGTGCTAGCTTACAGATCATCTGAAATTTGGCTTTTATTTACTTCCCATCCAACTAGCAGCCATCAGAAAGAGTGGACCTCCTGTTAGGGAAGTTGGACTTCCCAGGGGCAAAACTTGCCCATAAATTCTCCTACATTCATGGACCTAGAGGCAGCTGGGTGGAGAGCTGCCCCACAAACTGTCTTTGCTGTAGGAGACTTGTGGGTGTCAGGAGCTGCGTTCCATTTGGTGGTCCTTGTTGTCATGGTCTTGGCAAGGAAGGAAACCTCACACGCACAGGCTGGCTGAATCAGGCTGGATGCAGGCCCAAGGGCCTCCCTAGAGGGAAGCTGGAAACACATCTATCTACAGGTATCTAACAAGGTGGAAGATGTACTGGAAGCATAGAAGAAATCCACTGCGTAAAAGGAAAATTTTCTGTGCCTTCTGGAAAGTTAATTCTTCTGGTCAAGGTGATGCCGAATTGTAGAAGCTATTTCATTGACCCCAGGAGATACATGAGTATATCTCCGACCTTCTTTCTTTTCAGATGGACGTGATGCTTCCCACTTCTGAAGCCTCGTTAATAGTTTTCTGTTCTTTAGAACATCGATGTGATTCCTGTGAAGCAAAGGAACACCCTTTTATTAAGCCACTTGCTGTCTGGGAATTAATGTTTCATATTTCTTTTCATAGCAGGTTATTGTCCTTGTGACAACAGTTGCATATGCAGAGAGAAGATCACGCTCTAGGGGTTGAGCCGTCTTATTCCAAGTTTGCAAAGTAATTTTCAGATGCACCACTTTTGAGTTTTTCCCTTCACACTTCCCCTCAATATATATTATTGATATATTATCAACTTTATAACATTGTAACAAATGCATATCAAAAAGCTAGCTGTAATGTATTTTATGTAGCTACAAGGTAGTGTCTTTGAAATTTCAAGCAATTTCAGTTTTGAAGTTTCAAGAGAGACAGGACTGCTTCTGCTTTCTGACTTAGGAATGCTTCCACTGTGGTTCTCTGAAAGTTAGCATGTGGCAATGGCAGTACTCATTTACAGGGAATTTTTGCTTAGATTCAGGTTTTTTAATAGGAAACTCTAAAAAAAATATATCTAAACTAGGGAAGTTTCCTTTACAGTTTTGTTTGGGTCACTCAATTTTATTTGAAGGCTTAAAAAACAAAAATACCCCCAGTTTTCCAGTGCAACTGATGTTGCTGCTACATCTTTTGTATTTTTTATATAACTTCAAGGGGGTCTTCTCCATTCCCTTTACTCTCTTCTTTCTCCTTCTTTCTGTTTCTCTCTAAAACAGAGAGTCTTGAGATGAAAGCTTGGCCTTCTGAAGCCACCAGGAGTTTTCCCATCCAGACCCCATGTCTGGAAGAGAGAAAGGAGAACATCACTGGCTCATTACTGTCTTCCTCTGAAAACGTAAAGCAAAGAACATCACACGCCTGAATCTTGGCAGGGTTCAGAAAAATCTCTGCTGCATAAGTGCTAATGATACACCCTTTTGCTTACAGCGGCTTTTTAAAGCAAGAGTTTTCTGTCTTTTCCAGTATGTTTTATTTGCTTGTTTTATTTCTTTGTGGAGCTTCTGCCTTTTCAGTCAGGAAATAAATGAATGATTTTAAAGACAATGATTAATCTTAAAGGGGAGGGAAGGTGGCTGTGTTCCCCCTGCTGCACACAGCAAGCACTGAGCAATGTGAATAATTTGGGGGGTTCTGTTCACCTTTTTTTTTTTTTTTTTTTTTTGTAAAGAGAATGCCCTGGAGCAAGCATCTTGTCAGAGTATTTTCAAAGAAGGGACACAATCATCTGTAGTTTTCCCATTGTTCCATGTGCTGTCTTCAGATCACCTCAGAGTATTTGGTTGGCTTAAATTGGTGAGTTAATTCAGTGCTACACAGGATGTTGGGTGGCTTCCCAGCTGCCATGCTTAAACTTAGGCAGGCAGAGAAGGAAATTGGGAATGCAGTGTTTTCATTCATGGTTGAAGGAGAACTTGCACTGGGCTATAGGAAGAGTTTTATCATGGTCAGATTTAATCCAAACCATTCTGTGTAGTTGCAATAATAAATTTTCTCGTTTCCAGGTAATATACTTTAACTACAGCATGATACCAGTGATAGATTTCTTTTTTTATATACTCTAAGGCCCTTTATAGCTTTTCCAGTTCAGGGTAGATTTAAGATGTTGACAAGTGTCTTCAGAGACAATAAGGATTTTCGATTTCATCCCTCAATGCCACTCCTGAATAAGGCAGTGCTACTTCAGTAAGGATTTCAGCAGAAGCACGCAGGGAATTTTGCTTTTCTTATGTTGACTGTTGCAGAACACTTGGATTTTTGTTTTGCAGACTAACAAGGGGGATGAACTCTCAAATCGCATCCAGAATACGTTGGGCAACTATGATGAAATGAAAGACTTGTTAACTGACCGATCAAACCAGAGCCATCTTGTTGGGGTTCCAAAACCTGGGGTTCCTCAGACGTCTCTCCCCAAGACCGATGAACATCTTGTAGCAGACTCGAGACCGCCGCCTCCTCCTCCCATTTCCAGCACTACTTCTTCCACACCAGCAGCCCTATCTGCCCAGCAGAGCAAAAGCACCACGATGGGTTGGCAGAAGACAGGGCACAATGCCGCTTCAGATGGCCAGCAGAGAGCGAGCAAACACGGGCACCGGTCACTGGAGTCACACAAGGGTGACTTCAAACTGGCGAACCAAAAATCCAGTCTGGAGAAACTAAAACGCTATGCATCGAGTCCCACCTCCTCCTCCTCTTCCTCCTCCACCACTGCCCAGCAAAGCTCACTGAGGGCCACGCTAGGAGACAACAGAGTACAGCAGCCGGCAAAGCTCAATTGTAGCTCAGACGGAGCAGCTCAAGCGCAAGAGAGGCCAGCAAAGCATGGTGGTGGACACTGCGTCCAAAACTTCCCGCCCTCTCTTGCTTCAAAGCCCAGTCTGGTTCAGCAGAAACCAACAGCTTATGTAAGGCCAATGGATGGTCAAGACCAGGCTCCTGATGAGTCTCCAAAGCTGAAGTTACCAGCAGAGACAACCAAGTCGTATAGGGGAGTGCCTTCTAACAAGCCTGATTCGGCCAGGACCAAGTCAAAGATAGCAAAGTTCAGCATTCCTAAGCAAGAAGAGGTAAGTGTTTTTATGCTTTTTATGATATACCCCCTTGGATGGATGGGTGATGCCTTAAAATTGCAAATTGCATCTGTCTCTTTACAGATTTTTATCATATTAGTTTGCATGTTGAATTTTTTTTTTAACATTGACATAGTATATTGCAAATAGCAGCCTCAAAGCAATATAAAGATATCTCAACAGTGAAATGCTCACTGTCTTCAGGATCGTAACACTTCCTACAAGTGGCACATTTTATAGTAGTATATATTATTTCACTGTCTCTTTTTCCTGAATGTTCACATATGAAGTCTGTCTATTTTTAATTGTTTTTTTTTTTTATTGCTAGGCAAGCGTGTTACTTGTGTTCATATTTCATTGACCTCTTTCTCTTTGGCAATGATTAAATGAAGTACTCACCATCAGAAGTAGTTCTGCCATCCTCAATGATGTCAAAATAGTTTCACAATCCAACTAAATTGCTTAAACAATATGAAATTTGTGGAATGGATGAGAATACAGCAATAAGACTCTTCTTTTAGTTTGTAGTATGTATTTCCGTTTCAAACCAATTTCTGAGAAGACTGAGGTTTGCTTCCTGAAGAATTACTATCTGTAGAAACCCAGCCATGCAACAAGTATGAGAATATGTCTGAAAAAGCTTCTAGACAACATTTCTGTTATCAGCAGTAGACATGAAAGATTTCTGCTAGGACTTATTTTATGTTCATTTATTTCACATTCCTTCTATGTCAGTAGAACACCTTGCTTTATCACTTATACAGTCTGTGATTTTCTGTTCGATCTTTTTGGGCGGGGAGGAAGTGGTTGGGTTTGGCAGAATTTTGGTGATTTTTATTTCTTTTTCCTGGGATGTATCCAGAGGCCTGTATGCCAATACGAAGATGGTCACATCATCCTCTTGTGCAAATTCGTAGAGCTCCCAATTTATAAACAATTTATAGTATTTATAGGAAAAAGCGACTCTATTTGGCTGAATCACTGTGATTTTCTCTGAGCAGAGACAGTGACTGTTTACTCTTATTTGACAGTTGTAGTGTGTCTTGAGATGTTTTTAGTCTTAACATTGTTTCTGGCATTGTTAAAGCAGAGGAAAAATCTAATTTCTGGTGGAGTTCTCTGGCCTCTTAATGCCTGTTTTTCAGAAATGGAGTTGACTGTTGTATTCCCCCTTTGGTTCCGTTTGGGAAAGAAATCTCTCTGGAAGCAATTACTTCTCTCAGCTTTTTTAGTCATTATACCCATGTGGTTCTTCTCTAAGTTAAAGTTCCATCAGTTCCAAACAACACGTAGATGATATGTTGTTCTGAAGAGGGGTTGGTTGTTTTAGGCTCTTAAGCCAGATTTGATAAGCAAATTTAGCATTCACCAACTGCTGTAATTGTGCACATAGATCAGGTAATGGCAGATACTAATATCCATTTAGCTATTATTACCTCTTTCAGACTTGTGCTTCTATCTGCAAGTGGGAAGTATTGTTAGAATTAAAAATGCCTGTGGCAATTGTCTGGATCTTTCAAATTTTCCCCCTTTACATGTATGCAATACTCTAAGGACTAGTTTGGAAAGGAGTTTTGATAGGCAATCATTTGTTTGTCTGAAATTCAGGATTTACCATTTGCATTCCAAATTCTCCTACCTCAGGAAAGAAAGCTTTCATTTTTGTATGTAATTCATGCTGATGCATAAAGATAAGTTTATACTGCAGTTTCTAGACATGCAGATGTACTTGAGGTGATTGCTTTAAACTGACTTGCTTAGATACTGCTGGCAATGTAGGCTACGGTAGGAAAGAGGGGACTGCAGGGTAGCTACTGAAGTGTTCACCAACATCTCTCAGATTTATGAGATGTGGTATTAATGAAACAGTATTTGATAACATAAACATTTAACTGAAGTTGAAGGAGGTGGACAAAACCCATTATCTGATAGGTTAAAAAAGAGCTAAGTGATTATAAAAAAATATGGACAAATTATGCAGAAGAAAAATACTAGGTACTATAAGTGTTGGGGTTGGAAACTGGAGCTAATGAAAGACAATGTTTAGATCTCATGTTGGAGGGCTGAGAGTCCTGGTGATAAAAGTGCTCAGCTTTTTGTCCTTTATCCTGATATTTCCTTTGTTCTAACATTTTCCATCCCAAGTGGCACAAAATGAAATTGCTAAGCCACTGGTATTGCTACAGGGAGAGATATTGACCAAGACTGAAAGTTTTTTCACTCAATGTTGCCTAATCCACCCTCCCTTTAATTTTTGATTGTATTTCTTTTTATTTCAAAATATTTTTCCATTCTTGTTATTTGTATCATACATCTCCTAGTACAGTTTTGTAAGAATTTCCATGAATTTTTTAAATTTCTGCTTTCAAACTCATAAAACTTCTTTGCATCAAATGTTCATTGTCCCCTATTAGGACAGAAGTTTTAAGCTGCTCTGAGCACAGAAGCTGTCATGGTCCCTTGAACATTTGCAGGCAAAAGGAGGCCTCTCTGGGAGTAAAGGTGATGGCAAGGAAAGAACCTGTATCCCTAGTGGCCATGGGAAGAGAAGACATGCCATATAGCATGATCGTGAGGGAAAGCAGGCTGACAAGTAGGCTACTACAGTGTCTGGGAAGCTACATGGAAACAGAAATAAGAGCAGCAGAAAGCTGCCTAGGAGCAGCCAGGAGAATATAGAATCATAGAATCATAGAATCCTAGGGTTGGAAGGGACCTTAGTAGATCATCTAGTCCAACCCCCCTGCCAGAGCAGGGCCACCTTAGAGCAGGGAACACAGGAATATGGGTGGCAGGAGAGGGGCAGAGAGCTTGGGGAGGGGTTATCTGCAGTACAGGTGGTGGGATGAAGCTTTATGTCTGCTCAAATGGAAAGTATGTGGCTGAGATGGGCTAGGTAGGGCAGTTAGCATCCTCTGGGAGTTTGTGTAAAAAGCCCCGTGAGTTGTTGCTGGCTCATGGTCAGCTTGTTGGCCACCAGGACCCCCAGGTCTTCCCCTGAAAAGCACATGTCCAACCAGTGAACTCCTGGCCTGTACTGGTGCTGGGGTTATTCCTTTCCCTGTTCAGGAGTTCATGTTTCCTCTTGTTGAACTTCTTAAAGTTCCTGCCAGCCCATTTCTCCAGCCTGTCAAGGTCCTTCTGGGTGTCAGCATGACTCTCTGGTGTATCAGCCACTCGTTTCAGTTTTGTATCATCTCCAAACTTGCTGAGGGTGCACTCTGCCATGATGCCACATCCCCATCACTAATGAAGATGTGAAACAGTATTGGACCCAGTATGGGCTGTGGGGGTACACCACTAGTGACTGGCCTCTAGTAAGTCTTCATGCCACTGATCACCATCCTCTGGACCACTTTTATAGCCTTCACTTTCTGCCTGCAGGTCTAATTTTGTCATTACACCTTTTTTTTTCAGCTCGTAAAATGTGTTCATAGTGGTATCATGGTCCAAAGCCTATGCTTTTCAGCTTGGCCTAGGCAGCTGCTTAACTGAACTGAAAATTGAACTGCAGGAGGCTGTAAGGGAGAAAGATGCAAATAGGGGAAGCAAGATAAGAGTGCAGAGTGTAATGTGATATAAAACATGAGACTCAAAGGAGGAAAAATTGACTTCCTTGGGGCAGGGGAGGAGCTGCCTAGCCTGGCCAAGCACAGAAGTAAATGGCGAGAAATGACCATTTCCCCAGCCCCGGCAGAGCTGGGGCACATGGAGTGATAAGCACTTCTGTGTGACATTTCAGTTTTATTTTGAACATCGTGTCACTATAGGCAACTTCAAGTTCCATGGAGAAAACCATGAAAGAAGAATATATTGTTATAAATCCCCTGATTTGCAAGTCCACTTACTAATGCATTCAAGTTGAGTCCTCTGTTTCTATGCACTTGCTTTTAGCTTATAGTACTTTCCAGAGTCTATCAGTATATCTAATACCTCTGCACTTTCATTTGTTTTTACCAGTTTGAGGGAACCATCAGTAGAAAAAGAAACACATAATGAAGCAAAGTTAAGCCTCCCTGTAAGAACCAAAGAATAAGAAGCAATGTCATGCGAAGTGTGCGTCTTCAGCAGGATACAAAATCCTTTTCTGTACATCCCTTGAGGTTTTCAGAGAAACAGGGCACAAAGTTGGCTGCAGTACAATTATTATTCACTGGAAATAAAATCACTTGAATAAAAATTATAGACCATTACTTTCCAATACACAAAAAAGGTTGATTTTTAATGTAGTTCAATACCTCATTTAGTATTTTTAATCAGTTTTGGAAAGCCTTCAATATCTAGACACAAACTGAAGCTTATAATTTTTTTTTTAATTGTTTTAATGAGAATAACTCAAATAGACCTGTATGTAGAAAGGTAGCAGTTACTCATTTGGGAATTTAATCTGTAGGAGCCAGGTTCATCAGTGTTAATTAGAATCCATACCCAACCTCCTGGTCCTTCCAAAATTATCATACTGCTCTGTGGAAATGATAGCTCGTCATCTCAAGTACTGTTATTTCACATTTTGAACTACTTAGAAATAATACTGCTGTGGGTAAAAACCGACTGTATTGGATAGAAGGGAAGAGAAATTTAATACTGGGGACAGAAGAAAAGAGGCAAGGAAATCAAGCACCTATCTTTTCTAAAATTTTGTTGAGTGAGACAATACGAAAAACCTAAGATGTCAAATCATGTTCTTTATATCTGAGTTTTGTTGTTGAATTTCATCTTATAGGCTGCATGCTGCTTTTTTATTACATTGAAGAAGCCTTATCTATTGTCCTTTGCTTACTTCTCTAAGGGTTATGGAGCAAGGAAATCGAGGTTGTATTCAAGAGTGACTAGCAGTCTAATGGTAAAAAGAATAGATTTGGTTCTGTTAAATTTGGGAACACATTTATGTGAAATGTAGATAAGGTCATCATGAGGACATGTTCTTATTCCACTTCACAGAGTACTTACACAACTTCTTCAGCAGCAGAAGTAATGTACAATAGATTAAATGTTGAATTATTTTTTTTGCCACCCATTTTTGCTCTGATCTTACTCAGGCAAAATACTATTTGCCTGGATAAGATACTCTCTGCAGTTATTCTCATTTGAGTGGCTATATATAGCTATCAGCATCTGGCACATGCGCTAGCAAGTATTCTTTAAATCTGCAATCTTTTTTTCGCCTATCAGTTCTATCCCCATATCTTAATGAAAAGCAAAAAAAAACCCCACAACTCTTTCCTCCCGTTCTTCCCTCCCTCTGAAAAAACCCTACCAAACAGGGACTTGATGTCAGTAATTTGTTCAAACCCAAACCCTCTTAAGGAGAACTTTAGTGCATAGCATGTATAGTAAGTAGTTCCATTCCAGTTTAAAATTGAAGGTGGAAGTTCATGTGTGAAAAAGCAAGTGCAGCTACATCTCATTTGACAACAGAAGCTCCAGTGTAGAATAAATTAGGAAGATGGTCATGATTAGTGCATGCTTCCCCTGGAAATACCACACATCTGGATCTACAGGAAAGTGGAGGGGAAGACAGCCCTCCTTCCTCCCCTCACGAGGAAGGAAAAAGGTTTAGGGGAGATCTAGGTAACCTTTTCCTCAGAGGCACGATGCCACCTTTCCCTTGCTGTGACGGAGCCTGTTGAACTGTTGCAGGACTAAGTTGAATCTGGGTTTTTCCTTTCTGCTTTCCAGGGTGTTCAGTTCTGTCCCAGAAAGGCAGAAATGGGAATAGAAGAGCAGTTGAAGATGCTTTAGATAAAAAGGGAGGGAGAGATTGAATGCATTACCGAAAAGGTCCAGACTTCTTCCGGCAGTGTTCTAGGATGCACCCAAAGAGTCTGGAGACATAAGCGCAGAATTAAGTGTGTTGTTTTTCCTCTACCATTTATCAACTTTATTGAAGAATTGCAGTGCTTGAGAAGACAGTTAGCAATCACAGCACTCAAGTACTGTAAGTGCTGCAAGTACAAGGCAGTTGTAGATGTTTTCTTTCCCAGATGTTCATGGGAATGAGTTAGCAAGCTGCATTTACAAGAAGACACAGCTCAATTCATCCCTGTAATGGTACCACTGACCTTCCTCACAAATAAAGGATGTTTTCCCACGTTAAACAGGAAGAACTGGACAACAAGAACAGTGTGGTGCAAAGATCCCTGCTAGTCATGGGTTATTCAGGACCTTCGAGTGTGTCTGTGGGAGGGCTGTGCATTACTGCCTGTTTTTATGTAGGAGAGTTCATCAGACTAGGACTGCAAAGAAAGAGGGCATTAAATAGACAGGGTGGTGTTTGAAACGCTCTTAAAAAACACAGCAGAGGCCACAATGTGCAAAGATGGATTTTTGGTGTAGTTTCCAAATCGTGACACAAGCCTCTGCCTTTCTCACGTTCTGCTGTCTCCGAGGCACACAGCGACTGCGTGTGCGGGCAGTTTCACTGAACGCAGAGGGCCTCATCTCTCTGGTTATTCTTGCATGGCAGCTCTCATGGAAGGAAAATACTGTTTAGACGCCTTTACTTGACTTTTAGAGCCTCCCTAGTTTTACTGTTTCTACCCTCAGGGAAACAAGTTTCTTTTCCGTTTTGAATTCAATAGCAAAATCTCTTTCTGGGAAAGCACTAGCTAAACTCATCTACAGGTTTTTGAAAATAAAGAATTTATATACATAGACCGTAATGTTTTTTGGTATGGACTGATTACCATATGGTATGTGCTATGCATTTGTTGCTATGGTGAATCACTTGTTGTTGCTCTTTGTTTTTCACTGGTAGGTTTACTATCATCAGGGAAAAGTCTCTTGAAACTGGATGTAAACTTATGATTGTCGAGGGAATTCCTCAATGCATGCACCTGTCATTTTGCAAGTTTTCCCTGAGGTTGTTTTTTTCTAATTATTGAAAAAATATTTTGAGCAGTTCATTGGGGTCTCTCATAAGTCAGATCCTCCCTTTGATAAAACTGGTCTTTCTATCTTTTCAAAAGTTGGAAAAGTAACCACTTTTGGGATAAGGAGAGCTCAATGGATGTAAGAATATGGTTCATTGTGAGAAAAGTGTATTCCTCTTGCCTTTTTTTTTCCCCCCAGAGTAGATGGTTTGGTTTATGAATCAGCTCTCGAGTTGATACAAAAGCGCATGCATAAAAATGTCCACAACCCTGTATAATTGCTTCTTTAGTTCCTTTTGGTAAGCACTAAAGTTATTGATAAAGGAAATAAGATTTCTGGAACTACAAAACCCAGTTTTTAATTGCACATTTTGTCTGATTTTTTTGAATGCATTGTAGTGCTTATGGTGATGATAACTGGATGTAATAAAAATCCTCCCTACCAGAAACAAAGTAGTCTAATAGACCTCCTTTGTGAAACACGCTTCAGAAGATACATGGCATCGCTATCACTTTTCCACCTTTGTCCCCATTAACATGGATTGCTCCCAGGCCTGGAAGGCTATTCAGCAGTTGGAGAAAGCATTCCTTTTCTGGATGCACGCTGCAGCACGGCGCTCCTGGAAGCACAAGAAGCTGTCCTCAGCACAAGGTTTCAGCTCAGCATCTCCTCCCCATCCATCTGCTCCGTGGCTCCTGAAACAAAGGGGTGCTCAGAAAAGGGTTAGGGCACGGACAGAGAGCGAGGGTGGTCTTGCTGGGGATTTGCGATTGCCAGTGAAATACGTAGACACAGTCTACTTCTCAGACCTTGTGTTGCACCGTGCCAGAGCATTGTATCGGTGTGCAGTCAGGTGTGGAGTCCAAGCCCTCGTTGCGCCTGCAGAGCAGTTATTAATGCCAACTCACATTCTCCTTTCCAATAGTTATAGCAGGGTAGAGCATTTCTGCCTACTCTTTGTCTCCACAGCAATCTACAAGGGATCATGTAGGATGTAAAGGTGGTTTAGGATTTATTTTTTTTAAATATCAATGAAAAATATTTTACTGCTTTGTTCTGTAGTTTCCCCAGTCTTTCATGAATCAGAGTGACGTGAAACTGTCACTGCTGAACATACTCATGGGGGTCAGTTAGTTATGACTGATGATCAAGAGAAGCAAAGGAAAATACAGTGAGCTTCACAGATCACTGTTAATTCCAGCTAAATAAATAATGTATGTGTGCCACTTGATGTATAAGGTTAAAGAGGTCAGACCTCCAGTAATTGTTGTAAATGCATCCAGCCAGGCTAGAAGCAGTTAAATTCTTTATTGTTGGTCACATATTCACTTACAGTAAATGAAGACAAATATACCCTTAAATATCTGCATGTAACATACTTTATTCACCCTGCATGTCTTAAAGCTGTCATTTCCGTAGCACTTCTGAATATGGAAGATCTATCCCTGTGGTATCACAAAATAGCTTCCTAGAAAAGTAATTAACAGAAGGCTTTTCTTTTTTTTTTTTTTTTTAAGTTCAGAAAAGATAAATAACGTAGGCGTCTGATTTCCTGTCACTCTTGGTTAACTTTGTATGAAAATGGATAGCTTCCAAATTAAAGCAGGCACCGGCCTGTCTGGAGAAAAATGCATCTGTAAAGAAATGTGTACATTACATATTCATGTAGTTCCAAATCTCTTAATTGCATTTTATATATAACTATCGCATGTTCTGAAATATGGTACCCTTTTTACTTCATGAGTTAAAACTAGCATGCCAGAAAGACTGAGGTTGCTTCTCTCACAGTTTAGGATAAGCATTTCCTTTCCCAAATTCCCTCATACATGCCCCACTCTCTTCCCTCCCCACCAGCATGTTCCTCTGAGCGATGGAGGCTCGGTGTGAGGGGGCTTTGCACCACGTTTTATTCAGAAGATAAATACACAAAAAGCATTCAGGCCAGTGAGCCACCGCGTCAGTAATATTGAGATCCAGCATTGTCTCTCAGAACCAAAAACTGCTATTCATAATCCTCTGCACTTACTGCAAATGGCTGTAAGGGAAGTTTGTGTAGCTAGGAAGAGAGGAAAACCAAGAGTATTTCTTGTTAACTCTTATCACTAGCGCGTGTTTAAGGAGAGATGAGATTTCAAACACTCTCTGCTTTGTAACTATTTTGAAATGAGATGTTGAAGATGATGGGGTTTTTTTCTTGCACATGCTAGAGATTATTGGTATTTAACTACCAGCAGCATAATACACTGTTAATCAGATTTTGCATTTATTGAAAGCTAGTTGTACAACTGCACTCAGATGCAGAGGCAGGTGCAGCTTTATGTGATGGCTACAACTTCTAGACGTGAAGTAGAAAAGGGGAAAGACAGCTGCAAGATTATTGATTACAATCGTGGTCAAAAGCAGTATTAATACAAAACGTATAGAATGGCCGTTATTTGGAAGTTCTGCATTATTTTCTAAGAGGCCTTCTCCAATTTTAATTATAATCTCGGGAACATCTGATACAAGAAAACATATTAGCTGGTTAATTTCTGATTTCATGGAAGAACCAGTGCAAAGTGGAGGTGGTATGCAGTCTAGAAAAAAGACATAGGATGAAGGACCAAGTGCAATGTGAGATGGACAGTTTCAAAAATACCGTAAGCAGATAATAAATGTCTTTCTTGCACCAAATCACAAATTTTTAGCATGCAGAAAAAGTCAAATATACAGAGATAGAGAGGACATAAGCACGAGCTGGGCCCCGTAAGAGTGGAGGAGTCTAAGAAAAGAATTATGTGGGAGCCTGAAGAGAAAAAAATGAAATTATGCTTTGAGAAACCCACCGAAAAGGAGGTGTTAGTCATGGTCTAAATTTTGTCCTCATGGGAGGACCAAGTGCAATGTGAGATGAACAGTTTGAAAAATACCATAAGTTACAGTCATAATTTATGATAAAGTCCACATGCAAGATCTCTCAGTAGCTTGGAGATGGCTGAGCAGGCCTCAAAACTTTAGTTTATTGCTGCAGTGTGTTTGTTCCCATGAGGAGCCTTTGGGAGCACCCTTCCTTCCCGTGCAGTTCCTGCTCCCGTAGAGGAATGGAGCTATGTCCAGAGGACCCCCTGATGAAGAATAAAACTGCACAATTGTGATTATTTCTAAAGAAGCTTGTCCCCTCTTATTAGGCCAAAAATTTAGATGATGACCATCAGCTTCTTCACAGATGTGAAAACACTGTCTCAGAAGGAAAACGCAGTACTCATCCCCACAGAAGTTGTATGGCAATATGCACAAAGCTGGGCTGGGATGTAGATGTAGCTTCTGTGGGAGGTGGACAAGGTGAAACTTCACACTCATATAAGACATGCTGAATGCCTGTGAACAGCCTCTTACACAGAGCTGGAGTCTTCTGAAACAAAGCAGGTCTTTGGGGCTTTTTTCTTCCTTTTTCCTCACTCAGAAGGTTTATAGCCTCTGCTAATACTTGGTTGCATTCTCGTCAATAAACCAAAAACACTGCATCTTTTACTACTGTAATCTCTTCTGTTTAGGAGTTTCAAAGCTCTTCCTAAGCATTAATGACAACTCTGAAAAGAACATATTAAATCTGGTTACAGAGCAGTTATCTGAGTTGCAAGCAGAAGGGGACACCTTTCTCAATGGCGTCACCAGCAGCTACTCCATGGACCAAGCGTGCACCTCTTGGCCTTGTTTGCCAGTGGTCCAGGCTGAGGAACCAGCTGGAAAATGATGCGGGATGCTGGGGCAGGGGACAGGATGGCACACCTTATCCTGTCACCAGATCAAGGCTGGGCACACTTGTGGTTGGCCACAGGCGCAGAGCAAGCACAGCAAGGATGGATCGATGTCAAAGCAGAGAGAAGTGAAGAGACTGAGGTCCCAGTTCTGTGCTCAGCTATTTGCGCTAGAGCTCGCCAGGAGGCAGAGTGGCGCATGGAATGCTTCCATAACCTTTGTGCTGGAAATGGAAGTTACGCAGAAACATAAGTAAAGGCTTCTTGCTAAACTCTGAATTAATGTTTCTCGCTGTATTTCTTCCTACCATTTAGGTCACTTGTGGCAGAGACAGTTCCTGAGTGATTATGTCACTTATGGTTTACCACTTCCATCTGAGTAATTCACTGCACATGCTCCAGTAGAAATTAATAGGAGTTTTGCCATTGCATTCAGTGGTAGCGAGATCAGGGTTTGACAGGGATGAATATTTATTTTCTACATTGTATGAACTCCCTTTAGTCAAGAAGATATTGCTTGAGAGAAGATGGTCTTTCTTCTTCAGTCTTTGTTTTGTTCCAGAAATGGAGAAGTAATACTTGTGGTTGTTTTTTGACATCATTAATACTTTGAAGAAAGTCAGCAATAGTAATACAGAATAACAATGGGTGGCAGAAGGTGGCACTTGAATTCATAAATGCTGGGCTGTGTTAATCTATTACCTCCAGGACATATCTTTAGAGCATCAAAGGAGCTTCTTGACCGGTCCGAGGTGCTGGAGTCATTTTTTCTCTCTTGTAATTAAAATTTCTAGCTCACTGTTCAGAATCAGTTTCCTCACCAACTCTTCAGTGCATAAATCTACATGAGTGATTTCCTGACAGTTGTACATTAGGAATTATGGCATTTCCCTGCACATAATTTACAGAACTATCTCAATACACAGAGAGGAGACCATAAAACACGCCGAATGGGGATTTCTCAGATATGCTAATTGCTGCTATATAAAGAGCATGGGATGAAGAGCTGACACAGAGGAAGTTCAACTAGAAAGTACCTGCCACAAATCTTTGAAGGTTCACAGAGGAGTGAATCCTGCTGCTGCCACTTCACAGCAGAGCTCCACTGAGCGCAGCCTTTGTAGCTTGGTGAGCTGGAGCACGGAGGGCTGGCAGCTCCCTGGAGGTCATGCAGGGACTGGGACAAGGGTCTGCCACCTCTGGGAGCTGCCCGGCACTGGGGGGCCAACAGTCTCGGCAGTGTACCGGCATGGGGAGCAACTCCTACCTTCTCGGCTCTTCAGTGCCTGGGTGCGGTGCCCAGGCTGGGTTCTCCTCTGTCCTAAAATACCCCCAAATGCAGGCCTTATTTATTTCTCTTGAAATTAACTGGATTGCCTTTCCCACTCCCATCTTCTCGTCTATGAGTTTGGTTCTAAAAGTAAAGTTGCTGTTTTCCGTAGACTGTATTTCTGTGTGTTCAGAGCGTGGGCTGGTCTCACTAATGGGCATCCACTACCTCTTCTGTGGAGCTTAGGTTTGCCATTCAGTGACAGGAAGATGCTGTCCACGTAAATGATCCTCCAAACTTTTTGCACAATTTGTGCTAAATTGAAATCCATGCCAGACTTTGCAAATGAGCTCCATATTTGTGTAAAACGCCACAAAAGAATTTACAGTGCTGAGGGGAAGAGATACAGTTCAGCAAATGTGCTGTAACCAGGTGTGAGTTATATTCTCTTGTAGCTTTTTTTGATGATACCCTTTACGCACTGACTACAGATAGGTATTTTTGCACTCAGTGGAATGGGGCTAGATCACTGAACTCATTTTAAGTAGGCCATTAAACATCACTGCTTAATACTGATTTTTAGCCATTGCACTTGAACCCTTTGCCCTATGTTGACCTGGCAGACAGAAATCAAAAGCGTTGCACCCTAGTAGCTAACAGCTGCTCTGCTACTTCTACCCATACACCTATACACTTTTTTTAAAAAAAGCAAGTTTTCTGTACTATTTGTGAAATGTACGTCCTACTAAAGATAATAATTAATGCGGAAAGATGAAACCAAATAGTTATTATACAATAATTTTAATATAGAATACTGTTCTAAAATAAATCAACTAGACAAATCAAACAGTATAGAAATGAAATGTGCCTTTGCAGGCCCTGTGGGAAATTCAGCTAATGAACTGAAGAATATCAGTTTCTAGACAGGCAAGAAAGTCTGCTTAATTTAAATAAATAAATTCAACTATTTGCCTCCTTATTTTAAAATCATGGTTTTGGGCATGATCACATAATATGAACAAAGTAACTTCAGTGCAGCCTGTGTGGTTTGAAACACCAAGCAAAATACGATTAACTTTAAAATGGCAAATTGTAATGCTATTAAAAAAAAAAAAAATCTTATGCCTCCTGGGTGCGACTATCTTTTAAATGTGATGATGTCACCCTGTGAGCTGTTAAACCGTTATCAATGAGCAGGCTGTGCATTTTCTAATGATTACTGTGGAGTTGAAAAAGACTCTATAATGTTCCTTCAGTTTGTTCATCATTTTTGTTTGATAATTGTCCTAAAAATCAATGACAGCTACAGAGTACAGAAATTTGATTGAACCAAGTATAAATATAGGCAGCAATTTAGGCTGTTCTTACTCAATAGGAAAATGTCTTTGGATAATAAGTGGATTCCTATCTAAATTCATGAGTTCTTTTATGACATTTTGGGTTAAGCCTGAAATAGATTAATCTTTTTCTGATAAAGTTGCATAAGCTGTGATTTCTCCGGTGACCACATTTAATTGGATATTAAATAAAGTGCTTATCTTTACACCAACAGGTTTTATAGGCTGGATTTTTTTTCCTCCCCAAACTGTATTTCACAGATTAAGTAACAAGTAGTAGGCACACACACAAAACTATTGATTAAACCATGATATGCTCAGATTAAAAATTAGACTGTCTTGATTCAGGTAGCCTTTTGAGGTGCGTGACTGCAACTGAGGGTTAAATGCACAGGCTAGAGGGAAACTGCAGTTTGGTGCCAAGAGCCATAAGGACAGGTCAGCGCTGCATATTCTTCCTTTCCCACGTACTCTTCAGCAAATGTACAGCAGGATGGTTTTCTGTTGGGTGTGACAAGAAGCTTAAATTCCTGATAATGTTTTTGAAAAGCTTGAAGTCAGGATTCATTATGCAAGGTGCTGTACAGGCACACAGGGAGAGATATCCTGTGATAGAGCCTATCAGCCCTGGAAAGGCACAGGAAAGGTTAACAGGAACCTGGAAACTAAATTAACCTATCACACCTGGAGAAAGGAGATAGAGACAATGCTAAGACAAGTACCCAAATGGAAAAACATTGATGGTGTTCAGGAGGAGGAAATCTTAATAGGGTGAGCAATAGACCACACTTGGGAGGAAAAGTGTGACAAGGAGGAGAGGATGGAGAAGGTGAGGCTGAAAGCACAGCCCAGATGGTACAGGAGATGTTCATCTGGTACTCTGTTTGCAGGAGAAGGTAGACCAACAAAAGGGCTCCAAAGGGGCAGAAGATAGTTAGGACTCGCTGCATTTCCTTTAATGATAATGGAGGACGCTCGTTGGAGCTGAAAGGACACTTTTGTCCCAGAGAAGGTCAGGACCTTGAAGGAATCTGGCTGGATGGCTCGGGCGCATGTGTGAGATGGGTGGAAAGAAATACAGCAGCTGTGCAGAATAAGACAGGAGGGGAACCACCAGTGTGAGCCAGAGGACTTACAAGGGGAGGAAATAAATGAAGACATTTGTGTTGAGTAAGCAGCGCTAAAGCAAATGGTGTGGAGCTCACACCAATTGCCATTTTTTTCCCACTGGTATGACATATTGTGAATGTGAGAACAAACTGATGCCTCCCTATGTAATCAAACCTACTTTTGACTTTCTGGGCATAGAGCTGACAGCCCTGTGATAGCATTTTGTTGGTTTTCTCCTCAGATATGGGGCAAGAGAATTGCAGTAGCACTCTGCAGCCTGCTCAGGAGCTTGGACAATCCTTTCCTGGTGGAATTGTTTTGACTTTGGCAAGATCAGCTGGGAAGAGGTGCTGTAGGGGTTTGGGGTTTTTCCCCGCCCCTAAATAAAACATACCCATTGCACAAAGCATGTAATTGTCACAAAGCTAATGTCAGACTTGGAAATTGTAATTGCTCACAACTGTAAAGCAACTTGCCTCCTACGGCGAGTCAGCGGAGGCTGGCAGTGCTACAGGTGCCGTTGCCTCGCCGGCTGCAGTGACTCCCGGCTGCGGGCATCGTTTGGCTGAGAATCAAGGCACAAGGTGTTAAAAATCCCAAGTGTGTTACTGAAAGATAAAAATGGAAAGTAGTTCCACCGAGTAATGGGGACATGCCTAATGGCCTTGTGCTAATTTCAGTCTGGGGTCACTGGGCCCTCTCTTATTTTTGTACAGTTGAAATAGCTGTGTCCAGATGATAAAGATGTTGACAATTATCTTCTCCATCCTCCAGAGACCACGAAAAGCTAAGCCTTTTCCTTTTACTTTCTCCTCATTTTCTTTTATTCCTGGCTTGTCATGCCTTTTAACATTGGCATGAGGCTATTTTCTAGAGGAATTTCCTTTGCCTTCTTGGCTTTTGGTAATGTAAGCATTTTGTTAAGATTTTTTTCTTTGAAGCTGTATTTTTTGTTAAGACTCTTTAGGACAGTATTCTCTTTTCTGCCTCTCACAGAAGCCAGCTAGTAAATTAGCAGCTGTTATTTCCCCCTAGGCTTCAGAAAAATGGTAAATTACTTAAAGTTTTTCTGACTTGTTTTATTTCCAGTAAAGCAAGCATTTCCAATGAAACACCAGGAAAGGGATGAGCTTGTGTTGGTTTTGGATGCCAAGAGCTGGGTCAGGGGCTACATCATCCCTCAACCAAGTACACTGGTTTCTGCAGCAGGGAAGGTTGAGTGGGGAAGTCTGGTGGCAGCCACAGCCTGCTCTCAGAGATGAGCTGGTATGCATCCCGGTGCCCAGCTGGGAATTCCCAGGGAGGTCTGCAGCCTCTGCTGTTTAGCAAGACAGTGGCTGTGCTCCCTGTGCAGTCAAGGCAGTGGTGAACTATTATGTGACCAGCTTGGAGACTCTGTGACATTTCTTGGCAGAGCTGTATCTGGTTTTAAACCTTGTACAAAAGCATAGAATACATGGGTAAGCACATAGCGTACGCTTAGGGGCAGGGTTTCTAAGCTGGCTGTTTGCATGTAGACCTCATTTCTCCCCTAATAAGTAAACCAGTGGAATTGTTCAAGGGGAGGCAGACTTCTATACATGTCTCTGCTCTGTCAGCGTGGCAGTGAGGAGATTGAAAAGGCAGCATCTAGACTAGCTCAAAATGTATGTATGTTGCATTTGTACATACCATGGACCAAGGACTCTACAGGTATAAATGCCACCAACACTGGCGATTTACCTCTTTACTTGTTGGTCTCTTATTAGATGCAAAGAAGTCACCTAAATAAGTTCCCAGTGCCTGTGCACCCTAACTGTAGTTTAATCTCTGGTTTAACAGAGGGTCTTTGTAAAGTTCATGTACACAGATAAAGCGTTTCTAAAGTGCCAACACAACAGCAGAAGCTTAAGTGCAATTTTTATTCCAATAAAGATGTGATGAAATTATGCCTAATGGTCTGCAGACTGCACTTTTATATGCACTTGCAATGCTCCCATTGACTTCAACTGCTGTTGTCAAGGTATTTCAGTACTACTGAGCTAAGGATCATTACCCTGTGCTATTACAATACATTAAACTAATGCTACCATTTTTCCATTATAACAACAATACCTGGCGACTGAAGGCTACCTCCGACCCAATAACTTGCAATCAAATATTTGTTTCAGATTTCAAAATGCATATAAATTGTGAGGCTTGACAAAAATATCCCAATTTGATTAGCCCATACCTCCACCCTGGTCTTTAATTCTTTGCATAGAGACAAAAAAACCCCTTAGGACTGACGAACAGTTTAGCTACATTAATATTTTTAAGAACATGAGGATTTTAATTTATAAGTCAGTTGAGTAAAACTAGATTTGAACTAAGTTTTCATTGACTTTCATGAAAACAGTGTTGGTATGATATATCTA
The DNA here is from genome assembly GCA_013400135.1 of Rhinoptilus africanus. Taxonomy (NCBI): domain Eukaryota; kingdom Metazoa; phylum Chordata; class Aves; order Charadriiformes; family Glareolidae; genus Rhinoptilus; species Rhinoptilus africanus. Next base: position 91,744 of record VXBO01004177.1, read on the forward strand.
GACTTTACATATCCCAACTCCCAAAGCCTGTGTCCTTCAAAAGCAAAATGATTCCCTGACTGCTGTTGATGCAGCATGCACCAGAGAGTACTTATACAAGTGTCCTGGAGCTGAGCTCAATTATCTGATTTCTGATATTAAAACCAACCCACCAATTTTTCCTGAATCCTGTTTGCTCTAATATAATGGAAAATACTGTACTTATGTGCTGCAGGGAGACAGGGAGATAGCTTTGGAAAAGGTACTTTACTCGTTGCTAAGAAATTAATAATTTTAAATACATAAAGGGAAAGAAATTCACTGATTATGTAGCCTTTGCTACACTTTCTAAATGTTTACTACTTCTTTATCTTTTTTTTTTTCCGCCAAAAAAAAAAAAAAAGAAAAGGATCACCTGCAAAAGGCTTGGACAGTTGACTGATACTACCTTTATAGTAAAGTGGACCACAGACTAGATGGAAAAAAAAAAAAAGAAACCATGACCCTGAGTTCCCTTGAAAACCTCTACAAACTCATCTTAAAAATGTACACACATCTGCCAGACAAACAGGAATGAGGACTTGATAACCAAAACAGAATCCAGATGTGCACAAAAATGGGCTTCTTGCTGTTTCTCCTGTATCGCTTTCACTGCATATCTACAGCTAAGAGATATGCAAAACCATAGTTAATTCGTATAGCAGGTCCTTTTGATATTGTTTACTCCACAAAATCCTGGAGTTACTGGTTTATTGTTATGTGTTGATTGCCATTAAGATGGGAAAGACACTTCACTGTATTGAAAGCTTTCGACACCATTTTCTTGTCAGAACCACATTTTAAGAGCCATTCTTCAAGATGAAAATACTGTTATGAAAGAATAATAAAGTTATGCACAGATCTGGAAAAATGTATTTTTCAAGATATCAGGCCAGCTAATTTCACTGCAAAGGTATTTCATGGTTCAAACACAGAGCTTACTCTAAAATGCTGAAGAATTTTGCTTGTGGAACAGATTCAGCCTTGATTGCAGAAGTCCTAATTTGACCTCTTTTTTTCTATGCATGCAAAGTTACAGATGCGGAATCATCTGCTTGTGCACCTGTGCATCAAGGCTGATGCCCGCTTATTTTAAGTCACAGATTGTCAGCATGTAAGACGTAGTACCCACCACACTAGCCTTGGCATCATAGATATCTTGAAACATAACATTACCCAGACAGTGTGGCACCTCTCATGTCTCTTGCTGAACACACAAGTAAAACAAGAAAGAAGAGGGCTGGCTGGTGCAGGATCAGTGTAGTCCCACGCAAGAGGACGCTGAGTTGCAGCCCTGGTTAGGTTCGGGAGACCTGGGTTCCTTTTTTGGTACAGTTACTTTCTGGTGGGTATCTCCCACTGGCTGTGGAGGTCATGGCCAGCTCTCCGTATTTCCAGAAATCAGCGATAGAAAACGGTCAGCTGCTGTCCTGGGGGGCTGCACAACTCACCTCATCAGTGTTGCCGCACTGGGTGAGAGTGGTAGAGGCAGCTGGAAGGTTAAGGGCAGCATCTTGTGTTATTTGGAGGCCCTTGCTGCAAAACACGAACAAATCGTACATGGAAAAAAAGCAGACATATTAGCACCACTCTGCTTTCCTGGCTATGTAGCCCCCTCATTAGTAATGGAGATTTCATTTGAAGTCTTTGCACACTAGTTTGCTGTTAAAATCTTGACATTTACCATTTGCAGATAGTTATATACTTCTGCGAAATAGCGCTGATGATGCGGTGGCATTAATTACTTGCCTTATAAAGGTGTCCACTGTCTAGAAACTGGTTCTAAACCAACAACCTTCTTTTATAAGCGTGCAAAGATGTGCATGCAAATATCTACAGGAACACTTTACAAATCCCAGCACCTCCCTGTAAATGTGCATGTCACTGAAACGTGTGGATTTTAAATCCTTCCGTCTGCAATACACAGCGTATCAGCTTCTGAAACGAGTACCAGAAGAGGACTGAGTATGTGGAGGTTTGAGTACCTACAGTAAGAGTTATATTCAGGCTTCTTTGGTCAGACATGCATCCATCTCTTTGAAAAATAACTGTGCTCAAACTTTATCATCTAGTTCTGCACAATACTTAAAATAAACAAATGAATTCTGCAGAGGGATTTAAATTGAACAAACGTATTCACTAGGGAAAGCATAGTGGCATGACTGAATGGCTTAAAATACATCTAAGGTGAAACTTCAAATTATCAGCAAATCTGCAGGTTTGCTCTTTAAACAGACTACAGACCTTGATAATCACATTCTCTTTCTTTAATTATCACAGATTTACAGACAAGAAGCGATTCCAGAATACTGTTATGAGAGTTTGCATAAAACAAGCTAGATTATTTAGCTAAGAAATAGCCATGGCTCAGAAATTTGTATCTTTGGAGTGAGGAGAAGAGAAGCCGGAGGGTCTCTTTGTGTTATAGGAGAGGCTCTCAAGACATTGCACGCAACTTCTGATGGACATGTTGCAGTTGTGAGGGTTCAGCCACTGTTGCATTAATAATCCCACCCTCCTTTCACGGGGTGTGATGCTATACCCTTTTTACTTTAAAAGGGTTGCATTTCTTTTCTATTAGATGATGCTGGGTGACCTTTTAAAATGTGTGGATAAATGAAGGAGCAATAAATTCAGTGTGTGTCACAATGAACAGAAGTCGCTCTCACATTTCCTCCTTTTTTATCTTCTTTTTTAAACATGTCATTTACAAATAGAAGTGCTAGTGGACAGTTCAGAAAGTGCTTTGAAATTTTATTTTATTGGACATGATAACAAATTTTGGTATTGGATTGCATGACTGAAATGTGGACTTATTAGGTATTGCTATTGCATTATATTTCATATACTGACTGAATGAGTTTGATGAGCAAAGACAGAGGATTAGCATGCAAACTACCCCAATTGTTTCATATTAAAAAGTGAATATTTAAGAGCTGAAAATGCAAATTTGTTTCAGTTACATGGCGCACATTTTTCAGTATGCAAATGTGCCACATCTGTGTATTTGTTTTGCTGCAGACACAACCAGCAAGAGTTTAGTGATGAAATCTGTTCTTAATTATGATAGCAGCTGTTGGAGCAGTAGCCATTTTTTTCCTCCTGATGTGAAGTTGCCTGATTTACTCATTTTTGTCTGCATTTGTCAGGGCTGCCAGTGCAGAGAGAGAACTCTTTGTGAGGGGTTGCAATTTGTTTTCTGTGCGAGAGCCAGTGAAAATTGACTAAATCTGCACAGCGGGGTAGTTTTATCTTTTCTTTTCCTGCATTGCAAGCTGTTGTACCTCTGCTCCAGCACAAGAGGCCTATAAAACCACCAAACAAATGAGGGAGCTGTTAAGTGTTCCAGCAAGTATCTTAAGCAGCAGTTTGTGTAAACGAACTATGCCTTAATGAAGAAGGGAAAAAATGTCTGACATCATAGCTGTGGGACAGATGGCATTAATATAATGTATTGATAAACAGTTTGGAAGCTTATTTTTCCTTCTTCAATTATTTCATTTCCATATATGAGCCTAGTAGATTACTGAAGTTTGTAAATGCCGGAGAGTTTAATACTCTGTTTCCTCAATATTTTGATAATAGGAAGAAAGACAAAGAGTGGGAAGATTATAAAAGGATGATAAAACCTCCTTTCTGAATACACGATCTCTTACAGTAATTTGTTAATGAGGCAACGCTGTTGCAAATCAACACAGAAAACGACTAAGAACGCTTCATAGCATAATGAAAAATTGGCCCAAAATTGCAGTGCAAATGAAAACAGAATAAAAAGAAGACATAAGTTATTGATACTAAAACTTCTGTGCTAAGAGCCTACTGTATGAAACATTTATGGTCTCCCTACAATTACAGACTAATAGGCTGTTTCACACTGGATTGTTTCCACACCAATATTTTATGCCTTGGGGTTTTTTTTGACCAAAGCAACACTAGCCCTGCTCCTTTTTTGGTTAACTTTTTGGTGCCTTATTCTGCATCACTGAAACCAATGCAAACTTGGCCCCAGAATATAGTGAGAGCAGGTATAGGCCTTAAAAGAATATGAAAAATTTGGCATTCTTTATTGACAGAAGCAATTTGCTTTTGCTTCCACAAACAGAAGCAGTTCAGTGGATTGTATAGTCTTCACTTCAGAGAAGGATTCTCCCTTTATTTTCTACAATTCAACTTTTCTGCTTTCTCTTTTGACCTTTAAATGTTGCATTTAACTAAAAGAAATGCAAGATCATAAGAAAACAAGAGAGTGCAGGTAAACTTTACCTTACTTATAAAAGGAGGATGTCTCAAAGTTAAGCTAGCTGAAGTAGTAAATCTGTAAATATAAAATGAATTGGCTGATGCTTTGTTTCTGAGTTGAAGAACATGCTTAAATATCATGGGGATGGGCATACTGGGAGTTGATGTGTGGGCATGGGTAGGATGGGGCCTTTTTCAGGAAATCCTGCCCACAAGTAGTTGTTTAGTTAAAGGGAAAAAAAAATAGAAAGAGGATGACACAGTGGACTGGTGAGGAACTGGAATAGTATAAATGCATAGTAGGAACACAGTAGAAATGAAGGAATACATAGTGCTTTATCCAGTGACAGGTAAAGCATACCATGTCAGGGCTCCCCTTGGGCTACCATTGCCTCTCTGCTGCCAGCGCAGCCAGCTTTGAGGAGGGTGACTGCAGGACATCATCACTGGAATACATGGCATGTCTTAAAATTTGCAATTTCCTAGTTTACTTTATTTTTCTGAGCTTTCCAAAATGCCTGTGCATGGCCCATTTTATTCTTTTGAACTCCATACATTGTTTCCAGTAGCCCAAGTATTAGAACGCAGCCACGAATCTCTTCAGTTCCCCATATTTTCCTTTAAGCTTGACTTCCTTCAGGAAGGTACTTCGTCTACTGTCAGGAAGCTTAGATGCTATAGCTACTGGAATACAAAAAGGATTTTTTGGGCTTCTTGTCTTTGTCATGTGCATGTTTTCATGAGAAAGAGTGTTGGAAGGGCAGTAAGAGTCATAATGCAGTGACTGGAGAAGCGAGGAAGGTCTGGATTTTCCACTGAAGTTACATTTACAATATGTCTTCTCTGCATTTTTGTTTTGACCATTTTTTGTCTTCTGAGTGGACCTACCATTAGATGTTTCTAATACAGACGTCGTCATGTGAACTAGTGACTCAAGGCTCCCATCACACTCAGCTGGAAGTAATTGACTATTTTTAGGTGCAATTAATCTGACCTTCACAAATGTCCATTTAGCATAAGATAAATCCTTAAAAGCATGTAACCCTCCCCATCAACAAGCAAGGAAACATAGAGCAGTTAGTTTACGTGTAAATGTCTACAGTTAGTCAAATAAATCCCTTGGTTTCTGTGTCGGTTTTCTATTGCTGCTGTGCCAAGCATGTTGCATACCTAAATAATTACTGTAGTTTTGAACAGTTGTCACTGAGCCTGTAGCTGTAAATTGCATGTTATTCACTTAGTGGATTTTTTTTTCCCCTCAAAAAAGCACCATTTACAAGAGGTTATAGGTTTTAGCAGGGTGTCTTCACGCTTTAGTATCGTGATTACAGTAATAAATACGCAGAAATGTTGCTCTGTAGCATTATGTCACTGAAATTTGCTGACACAGTAAATTGAAAATGGGATACAGTGAATTATGACTTATGACTTCAGCATATGTTACAGAGGGTACTTTAATAGAAGAGGTGCATATGATACTAATTACACTGTGAAATCACACTATAATAATACTTCAAGTAATCACACTTCAAAGTGACAAAATTTTCTTAGAAGGCATCTTCAAGGGGATGCCGTCTGTTACAACTTTTTTTGCCTTTTCCTTATTACATAAGAAAGCACTTAATTTTGGGTTGGCAAATGTTTTCAGATATATTCTGTATAAAAACCAAAGGTCTGATACTGCATTTGGATCTGCGCATGGGGTTGTAAAGCACTTGGGGCAGCAAAGTCTTTGATGATGACTTGGTGTGAAAATAAGGGAGATATGGTCTTACCTTTTAGGCAGAGAAAAGTTTTAAAGATATTATCTAGATGTCACCTCCTGCTGTCCAGTAACTGGCTGGCTATCAGCCAAGGTAAAGGAAAAAGATGTCCTATATTTAACACCCCAAAACCGGAATGGTTAAGAAACATGTTCTGTCAGGAATTTGGAGAGGAAACCATTCCCAGCCCGTGCTGATCCCAGGAGCAGCTTGGTAACAGTCCCCCAGGGCTAGGGATGAAAAAGCAGGACATTTGCTGCACTCCTGTTTCTCCACTCCACCACCCCATGTTCCCACAAATGCAACACATTTAGGGATAAAGGAAACAGGCTTGTGTCCCTGATGGAGGGGCACATAGAAACACCCCGCCAGTCACCTCCCTCATCCCACTCCATGTGGGATGTGCTCATTCTAACATTGGTTATCTTGTAAGCCCCATTGCCACTGCGAGATGTTTGTAGGGATTTTTTTCCTTGGATAACATGAGTTTTTTCCTCACAGCTGATTTGTACAACTACATGACTCCTGGACCTACAGTTCAAAAGATAACAGATCACAGAAAAGTGCATAATGCATAAAATCTACATCAATGTAGCTTAAAAATTCAGAATACACGTTTTGCTCTCAGTCCTTTCCAGAAAAAGCACATTATCTTTACTGTGTAGATAAAGACAAGAGGAAAAATCCTGGCTCCACTGAAAGCAAAGGTAAATTTCTCATGAGCTTCAAGATTTTTTTAAAAAGTTTGGCTTATTTTTGATAGAGCTAGGTTAATTTTCTTTTTGTGAACAGTGGATTCTCTAAAGCAGTTGGTGTAGAGACAAACAGAACTTCTTTAACTGGAGAAAATAAACAAAGATAAATGTTGAAATAGTTAATTGCAAAATTTCAGTCAAACATTTCAAATTTTTAATGTGGAAGAATTCCCTCATTTCAAAAATTTACTTCATTTCTTACTTTATCAAGTAAGAATTATCATAAAATTATCATAAAGTCAGAACATTTGGTTTCAAATTAAATAAATTGTTTTGACTGATGCAGTATAATAAATTTACTATTCCTTCTTTCCTTTTTGAAGAAACAATAAACCAAAAATATTCAGCTCAAACAAGAACAGTTTTCCTTACAATTTTCTCTTCAGCTACCAACCCAGAAAATCCATTATTTTCACATTTTTAATTCATGGTAAAGTCTTAGAAGCTATTTTGGCCTGTCATTTGATGGGTATATTGCATAAAATATCTTAAATATTTATGAACATATCAAACTCTATGACACAAGTAGCTTGACTATCAGATTTGTTTTCTGAAGTAAACTTTACAGATATAACTCTGTATAATGAAGAAAGTGTTGCTTAAACTGATGTCAGAAAGATTTCATTATGAAACATATGGCTTAAAATTGAAGGGGGGCGGGGTGGGGCAGAAGGTGTTTTTTGTCCTTCCTATCTTGGGTCATTGTAGACTGAACTATACTAAATGTTTAATTCATGTACAAAAAATATGTGATTTTTAGTAGGTTTTCCTGCTGGAGTACAGCTCTCTGTGACTTAATTGGAAATTTAATTTAATTTAAATTGAAAAGTGTTTTTCATTTGTGAAGTATTCCCATCAGAAATCTGGGATATCTTGCAGAATTAAACTCTGTATCATTGTTAAACTCTTACTTGACTTTTTCCCATCTATGTTCTCCCATAGTCATAAGTCTCTGTGCTTGAATTTTGCATTGTGTGTATTTGATGAGACATTCCCTTCTTCAATGCATCCACTTTTTCCTAGAGAAAAAGTGACAATGCAAATAAATAATTAACAGTGAAGTTGGAAAGTGATTCATTTCCTGAGCATTTGCTGAGAAAGTGTTGCAGGAAACCCAGAATATAGGTGTTTTGAATAAAGAACAAGCTAATACGAAAGGCCCCAATTTTGCCCTGAGGGAACGCACTGGCACCTCTCCAGGAGCATCAGGACAGTATTTGTGTTATATGGAGTGGACAGTAATTGCCATTTTCTTTAATATGGAGATAAGAGCTGCAGAAGTCATTGTGTTTGGAGTCCTCCATCTGAATCAGAGCTGCCGCCTTCTACTGAGGTGGAGCATTGATCCTTGGGGCCAGTAGTCCTGAAAGCTGCATCAGGCAGAGGAGACCTGAAGTTATAGCTGTTGGAGACGAGAGGGATACAAGCTGCATGAGAGAAGTGTATGCCTTTCGTCACACCTCAGGAAGTTCTAGGGGAAAACCAATGTTTAATCGTCATTTAAAAAAAAACAAACCCAAAACAACTACCATTTCAGTCAGCAGTGTCCTCTGGAATAAATTTAGTATATCAAGTCCTAGAATTTTGGCTGCAAAAATTGTATCCATCGGTGCGCTTTATGTATTGTTAAGGGAGTGATGGAAGTTAAGGGAGTGATGGAAGGAGAACAGGACAAAGTAGCAGGGGCGATTAAAACTTAAAAAAAAAAAAAAAATAAGCGCCAACTACTACATTGCTGGCCAGCCATATTCCCACTCCCACTCAGATGGTTATTTCTGTCCTTGCTGGCGGTGGGGCTGCAGACGCAGGGACGGCATTGCTGACCGTGTCGGTGCTGTGGTGCTAGTTCAGTACCAGCTCCTGTAGCAGCACGGGAGAAGCTGGAGAAAGGTGGCTTCACTCGTAGGGTTTGTATTTCATTTTCCATGGGGCTGGAGGAAAACGTGCTCAGAGTGGTGGACCAACATCAATACTGGCAGCCCTTGCTGCTGCACAGTATTAACATTTGAAGACCAGGCCCAGGTTTTCCAAAATTGGGAAACTAAGTACTCATCTATAGGCATTGACCTGATGTTCTTCTGTCGATTTGCCATCGCACCCAGTGACCACTGCTGATGTGAAACGAAACTTTGAGTTTTTTTGCAAAGAGCAGGAAATGCTAAGAGGATTCATGTTTGGGAGATTGCTGCTTTCCATGTTAATTTGACAGCTCTTGCTGCTGCTTTAGTTAGTCATAAGCTGGAGACAGTTTCTGTGGGTCTAATATGGCCTGAGACTTTCTTGTCTGCACTGAAGCAGCGGGGCCCAAGGGGTGTCACAGCTGGACTGGGGAGGAGCTCAGGGGGCTGATGAGTGCCCAGACTCGAAACCAAAAACCACCAGACCCCACACATTTGGAGGGTCTAATTTTGACAGTCCTGGCTCAGACTTTAAAAACAATAATCCGTGAAATTATTTTCTTAAACATGATGCACTGAAAAAAACAAAAGGTGGGAAATGGGTGGATCAATCTGAACTATATATAGCCTTATTTTTATTTATAGTAAGGCCTCTTTATCTTGCTTTTTATCTACATTATAAAGAAGACCTAAAATTAGTGTAGAAATTGCAATTTAAATTCCATTACATTCACTGTAAAGAGATTCACTGTCAAGATGAAGGAGGAGAGGCATGGTTTAGTGATAATGAGAATCAGGCCCATTATTCCCAGGAAATTCATTTTGTTTGAGTGAGAGAAGGGGAACTTCTAGGTCATTTCAGTAGTTATTTTATTCTGTAAAGAATAAATAAAGGAGACTCTGTACCACTGGCAAATTTGATCTATAATGCCTCGTGCACAAATCAGATTGTTCAAATGAACCTTGATGGCTGCAGAGAAGCGTAAGAGAGACTGACAGGGAGTACTTGGTTTGCAGAAAATAAGTCTTTGCTCTGCAGCTGATTGACTTGCTCACCTCTCCTGTAGATCTGAGAAATGTATTTTACTGGTGAGTTTGCATTTACTTTAAGCTTTTTTTTTTTTACAAGGTGCATTTGACAGACAGTATTTGTGTGTGGATATCCACACACTTTGGGAAATACTGTACTTTGTTCCTCAGTGTGCTTTTCTAAACCACTTTGACTGTAGTTTCCTCAAGTCAGGAGCACTTACTGTCACTGATAAAAATGCTCACCATGTTTACCAGTGTTTCAAGGGCTTTCTCCCTGTTCAGAAAATAATAGTAAACTATATTTACTCACTTTTGTTCATGGCTTAAAGATGGCTTAAGGGATTTAACTGAAGATAAGGCCAAATGTGAACCATATTAGCCCAAATGGTAAATATTTTGAAAAGCTGTGAGCTCACAAAAGCAAGAAATTATTATAGTGACTCTTTTTGGATTAGATGCAAGTTGATGACCCTTATGAAATCTTGTAATAAAAAATTAATTTTCTTTTCCCATTCATGACATATTGGGGAAAATTAATAGAATTTTTACTTTGCCTATTGTATATACACTACCACTTATTAAAAAATATAATATTACTACACAGTAACCTATTCCAATGCTGATTATATTAGTAATGTATTTGTGTTATTACGCTCTTCTTGCATTGCAAATAATGTCATGTGGATACAAAAAAGCAGGTGTACCTTTCTGAGTTGTATATTCTTTTCTTGCTTTTAATTCTGTAAGAGGTGTTAATAAAATTGGTTGGTGAACATAGAAAGGAGAACTTGCATTAATGGTTTGTAGATAAGTCTCCCGATCTCCCTGGAGGATTTTATCTTCTAGCTACAGTAGCATGATGAGGTATATGACTGGGTTTTGTTTTAATTAATGTTTTGGTCTCCTCATACCAGAGTTTGGATGGAGACAGTGTGATCATATTGCACCACTGTGTCAGAAGTGTTGAATAACACACTTATTTCTCTGCTTGGAAAGACTTAATAAGGAGTTCACAGGTGTTAAATTAGAATGATTTCAATCTATTGTATAAATTCAGGCACCAGTTAATTTCTCAGTGTTGCTTAGGGCAAACTGAAGAATAATCAGGTAACAATTTTAAAGTCCTTTACTAAATTGCTTCATTACTCCAGAACACTGCAGCCCTATATATAACAGGGTTTGAGTTTTTATCTCTAAAGAAAGAGTAGCCTTATAGATAGGAAACCCAATCGGTATATGACACAATAAATTTGACTAACTGCATCTCTCACTGTAATACATAAACATCCTTTCACCGCAAATCACTGCTAAGGTTAAATTCCTTTTGGAATAATATTAAATGCAATGCAGAAATGGTGGCCTCTGGAATTAATGAATGTTTCTGCTGGTTTGGGTGTCTCTCGTGTTCTGATTACAGGACTTGACGCAAGGCTCTTATTAAGAAAATGTCTCATTAATACACTACTTCTAGAAGGGAAGAATCCTCAGCAGACGTTCCCTCCCATTCAGCAGATCGCAACACAAGGTCCCTGCCACAGCCATTTAAAAATGAAATGGAACCAAGCAACCTAATTAAAATAATATCTGCAAAAGCTCTATGTGCCACCAAAGACCCATACATGAAGTAATCATTTTCTGTAAAAGCTTTCATAAACAGAAAACAAAAGAAGCATCTAGTTTCAAAGAAAACAAACAAACAAACAAAAGATTCCAAAGGAGGGAACAAAATGTTTATTTGTAATTAATAACACGTAAGACTGGCCTCAACCAAAACTGCATTTAAATTAAGCCAGAGAAAAGAAGATTGAGAGTGTGTCTGTTTTTGCAATATATATCATCCCAGGTAATGTTTTCCAAAAATGTTGAATGCTACAAAATTGTCAAAGGCTATCTAGCAACTTTGACAAGATCCAAACCTGTAAATATTCATCTAAACAAGGACCAAAACAAAATAGTAGTGGATAAAATTTCCCCTTCTCTGAGCAGCGTTGTGAGAAGGCCTTTTAAACATCTTTTAAAACCTGTTTAATCCTCCTGCAAAAGTACATGAGACTTGTGCTGGATTCAAGCAAGGGTAAAATCAGCTAGTCTGAATTAGCAGTATTAGCGGCGCTTCAGCACAGAGAGAGATGGGGGAAATGATCCTTTCAGACCTTGTTTTAAGAAAGCTTGCACTCAGTGAATAAGTAGTTTCTATTAATAGGGTATCTGTAAAAAAATCCCTCCTTTATCTATGTTTGCATTCAGTTAATACTAATGTAGAGATAAGCTGCAAAACAGAGGAGAGGGCTTACTTTCGAGAGTTGCTCGGGTAGCTGATGACAAGACATGATAGAAGTTCTGCCAGCGATGAGCGCGGGTGGAGGATGCTGAGAGGAGCAGGTTTAACTTCACTGAGCAATCAATATATGGCATGTGAAGGTCAAAGGAACTTGAGAGCATTCGAAAAATATATAAGGTATGTCAAGAAACTTGAGGGGTTGCAAACTGTACATCTTTCTTTAGGTCATTTTCTGGGCAGACATGGAGTTGATGTGATTTTTTCACAGCGTGTGTAAGGATGTATTTTGGTAATGATATTAAGGCCAGGTATGACAGTCATTACCACTTTTGAATAATGGTGCCGGTGTAGTGATATGTTGTGACAAAGCAATAGCAGGTGGCTTATTGACTTATGTGGCAGCACTTGTTCTGTCCATTGCAATTGATGTGACTAGCTTGGCCCTTTAAGGAGTGATATCTTAATTCCACTGGCAGAAGGTCTGGAAATCTGAAATCACTCCTCAGGAGCACAACTGAAATCCCCATCTCAAGTCAGACTCTGTGTACCTGGTTGAAGAACCAAACTTGTGTATCTGGTTGAAGACAGGACTGGGTGATACCACAAGTTTCCAGTTTGCAGTAAGTTTTGATGTTTCAAAAATTTGTTGTGCTCCTACCCCGACCGGATTTTTTACACTTCCGATAACATAGATATTCTATTGGCATATCACAGCTCCTCCAACAGGGATACAGGCAGTTCCCCAAGTCCCTGGCTCATCTTGAGGCCCAGTAACAACTGCCCCCAGCTCATCTGCCCAGCATCATTCCACATCATGGAGAGATTTTGGAGAACTACATGGTCTAGCAAGAAACCAGTCCAGCTTCAAGCAAGCCTGGGGACCTCCGCTTGGGAGATAAAAGATTCACAGTGTATTTTGAAAGTAATGGTCTACCGTAAGACAGACTGCAGCACTCTGAAAACATGGTCTCTCTTCAGATAGATCGTGAGCTGTAGCTGAAGCTTGAAATGTACATTATTAATTCAAGTTGCCTTGTTCCAGCTGCTATGTATAAAACTGGCTCCATAGTTATTATCAAATATGGATGTACTTCTAACAGCTTCCTCTTAAGTGAACTAATGTCATCTGAAACATACTTATGTCTGTGTCAGATACCTGTGGTTGAAAGAAATAATTTCACCAAAAGTCCTAATGCATATTATTTCAAGTAGTGTTTTCCAAAAATGTTGCATTTTATAGATGAGCCAATGATTCATCAATACCCTTCAGACTGTCTGTTTCTTTTCCTGATCACCTTTTCCACGGTACGGTGTGGCTTCTGTCCAGTTCCTTTCCTTCCCTTCCCTTCCTTTCTTCAGGAAATGGAGAAAAACCCCACATATCAGACATTTGCTTGGCTTACAAAGGCAAGCGTTTTGGAGGATCATTATCTGTAAAGTTCAGTGCCAGGAAAGGCGAAAGTGTGCTTTGCATATATACAGGCATATGTTATATGCAGTTATTATTTAAAGTAAACCCTTAAAAGAATAATTTAAATACATGGTAAGAATTTTAAATGGTTCAGCACTAGACTTAGTTCCCACTGACTCAAATGTGAGCAGAGGAAGGTTGAATTCAGCGAGAGTGCTGTTGAAAATCTCACCCATGTGTTTTAGGTTGTTTTTTTTTTTAAAGAAAAAGGCTAGATTGGAGATGGGAAAACAGTGAGCATGTTCTGGTCTTTGTCAAGCAGCGTTTGCTGCCACTAAGAGCAGAGAAAGTAGCAGAAGCAAAGGATATGTAGGGAATGCAACGAAAATACCTTCCTCCCCATCAGGACTTTGATGAATAGCGTTCTGCTGTGTTTCTCTCGCAGGGCATCCAGAAGCAGTAAAATGACACACATACACTCATTTTGTTTATATGACAAGCCTTCCGTTCGGAGAAACTGATGAACGAAATGCCACATGTACGGCAGTGCAGGAGATTTCATTTCTCTTCAGGCTGGAAAACACATATTGCACTGAAATCATGTAATTGTACATACGTGTGTGTGTGTGTGCATCGGTATGTGTGTGCAAACAGCTGGCTGCTGCGTCGGATGGCTGCGCACACCTGGGAGCTGTGCTGAGAACGTGCCGCTCAGGCCTTTGCCGGAGTTCCCTGGTAACACCTCTTGCCATGAGGCGGTGGGGACAACATGTTCCCAGCCTCACCACCCCTCTTCTGCAGGAGGGGTGGCCTTCACAGAATCACGGAATTACAGAATCATGGAATTTCAGAGTTGGAAGGGACCTCTAGAGATCATCCAGTCCAACTCCCCTGCCAAAGCAGGATTGCCTGGAGCACATTACTCAGGACTGCATCCAGGCGGGTCTTGAAAGTCTCCAGAGAAGGGGACTCCACAACCTCCCCGGACAGCCTGTTCCAATGCTCTGTCACCCTTCCTTTGCTTCTGCCACCCCCAGTGGCACCCTTGCCTTGCAGAGCAAACCCTGGCCTGGCCAGTGTCAGGGGCTGTGTACAGTTTCTCTGTAGCCCCTTTGACATAGGTGAAGAGATACACCTGCTTTCAGGTTTTGGGCTCCTGATCCTTCTTTCTGTCACCCCACAGCTGGTTAATCATGGTAAATCATGGCCCCTGAGCGGCATCAGCTCCAATGCAGTTTGCACATGGCTCCCAGGCTGGGGTACATCCCGTGGTGCCCCCCGGGCAGTGCCAGCAAGGGTGGCACAGGGGTAACCCAAAACGAGTTACCTCCCTCCCTCCAAGACAGACAGAGGGCTCAGTCACACCAGTCCTGTCTGCCTGGTGGCCGGGATATCCAGACAGCTTCTGAAGCGGGTGGTGCGTGCCTGGCGGGCCAGTGAACTGTTCTGTAGGTGGCCCAGAGAGGCAGGGAGGTTGATAGCACTGTCAGGAACAGCTTAATGAACATTGCACTGAGCTCCTGCATTTCATTTAGCAAAGCTCTGGTTCCAGCTTTGGCATATGATGTCTGGAAGGCGCTGCCTAAATGTTCTGCCATGTCATCTCACCGCTTAACAGACCAAACGTTCTGGCCAAAGGATGTGGTCTTTTTTGCAGGTGCTTGTCCTTCATCTGGCAGGCATGCCCAGCAGCTCATGCTTCCCCCGGATTACTGTGCCAGGGGCTCTCCTTCACGGAGATCCTCTCCGTGGTTATCTCATTTCTCATGCCATCTCCTCGACTGCCCGTAAACAGTTCATTTCAGAGACTGGGACTCCTTGCCTGGCAGCTCTTTCAAAGCTCCACATCTCTGTTGCATAGAGCAGGATGGAGAGCATGGACGCAGAACAGTTTCATTGTTGTGTCTCAGGAGAGTCCCTTGTCTCTCCACATAGGCTTTGTGTTTCTCTGGTGGTGCCAGCGCTGTCCTCCTCACAGTCCCCTTGGAGCAGTCATTGTCCTCCATCATGACGCCTCCCAATTAGACAAAGCTATCTGCATTTTTCATTTTGCAGCCTTCTGTTTTAGTGTCTTTAGCGTCTTCAGTGTCTGGTTGATATGTCTGGTAGAGGTCTGTGCTGTATTGTATGCATCTGACTGAGGTAAAATCCTCCAGGCTTAGCTCTGTTTTCTTTTGATACCTGTCTAACCATTATCAGGCACATATGCAGATGTGCATTTTACTATCCTTTATTTCTATTTATGCATACCTCTTACCTCAGGTGCAGTAGATGGGTGAGCTTTTCTCCCAGGAATGATCACAAAGTGTTGCCTCTAGATGTTTTGGAAGCTGACCACGTAAACCATCTCAGCGGTACCCGAGAGGACGTGTTTGAGTGTACTCCCTATGCCTGTGCTATCTGCCTCACAGAAGCTTAAATTTATGCAGGTTGATTATCTACTTGGGGCAAAGGCACGTTGGGTCAGTGAAGGAGGAAAGGGGAGAAGTTTGGCAATTTCTTTCTGTAGCGTACGTGCTCTACGTGAGGCCAGAAAGGCAATGATCTTTATACTTCGGGAGCTTCAGTTGACCCTTCACGCTGGCTTCATGTTGTCCAGGGTTAGTGGCACCAGCTCTTCTTTTAATCAATCCATGTCCAGCATGGCAAGGCCCCTCCTGGGAAATGGGCTTGAGGCACCACTGGGTGGATGCATGGTAGCACCGTATATCCCACCTGTGCCTTCTCTCCAGACTACCGGGAAGAGTTTAGGCCCACGGCCCACTCAGCCCTAGCTCTCGGCTCTGTATGTGCTTGGCCTCATGGCAGACAGCTAGATTCAAAGCGTATAGCTGAGGCCCCCTCCTCCTTTGCTACAAGAGGTTGTCTCCATTCTCCACCCCACGCGTTTCTGTCTCCATCCAGACTCTGCATCCCATCCCACCCTACCAAGCACCTCTGTGAAGGCCAGACACAACCCTGTGAAGTGTAGGAATCGTCTGCAATAACAATCACCTGTACCCTCTTGACCACACCAAGAAATGCTGGGAGTGGGGAATGGAGACCACCTCTTATAACAAAGGAGGAGGGGGCCTGAGCTATCAAGCTTGAAACTGGCCAACAGCTGTAAGAGGTTAGATTTCATTTAGATTAGATATTAGGAAGAAATTCTTTACTGTGAGGGTGGTGAGACACTGGAACAGGTTGCCTAGAGAGGTTGTGGATGCCCCATCCCTGGAAATGTTTGAGACCAGTCTGGATGGGGCTTTGAGCAGCCTGGTCTAGTGGGAGGTGTCCCTGCCCAGGGCAGTGGAGTTGGAACTAGATGATCTTTAAGGTCCCTGCCAACCTAAACCGTTCTATGGTTCTATGAAGAGAAGCAGAAACAGTTGTTTATTGTGACGGCGTCATCTGAGATGAGGAAAGGAGCTGACTGATTGTGGCTCTACCATGAGTTAAATTATTTGTTTGGTTTTTTTCCAAGTGTGTGCTTATATTGTGTTACCTGCTCCTTCGCCTCTTATTTGTCTTCCTGCCTTCAGTCTGTGAGAGACTCAAATCCAGGTGGCATCTGCTTGTTGTTTGGCAAGTGCCTGGTCTGTTGGAAATGCTCTTGAAGTAAACAAATGAAGACAATGGTAATGGCAGTGTAATGTAATGTAGACAAGTTGGGAAGCAAAATTACTGATTCCCCTTAAGAACATCAAGGTCTGGGTCAAATTTGACTCCTCTTACATACACATAAGTCATGGGAGTGTCTTTGATTGTGGGGAGGCAGAAATTTGATTTTTCTGGGCTCAGATTTAGATTGGAAGGAAAAGCAAGAGAACTCTGCTCCTGATTATGCTGTAAATCAAATTAACTTTACACGTCTGCTACATCTTTCAAGTTTAGTGTTCTCTGAATTACTGCCTTCATGTTTACACTGCTAAAAGTCTAATGCATTAGTAAGCAGCAATCACCATGGCTTTGCTCTGCATTAGCAAAAAAGCAAGGGGAAAAAAAAAAGTGCTCTTTACCAAGAAGGACTGTCAGGGATTACTGTGTGTGCACGTTGTGACAAACCAAACAGCCTCTGGGCTGCTTATCTCCACTGCTGCTCACTTCATGTTTTATCCATTAAATGAACGTGATGACGGTATTTTTTCTTCTTTCTTGACATCACTTTTACCACACTGGCAAAATTTAACATGCAGTCATCTTGGCTCGCTAAAAGCAGCAATGTCATACAAATTACTTTTGAAGAAATAATTTTCTTGTTAATAATGGAATTTAAAAAGCTCCCTTGGTCATTGTGTGTGTTTTGAAGAGAAGGACTTGGGTTCAGCGGGTTTAAATTTCATGAAATTAAGACCAGCAAGGCTTTTCTCACATTACCAGATTTTTATTATTGCCCTGTTTTTGTGTAAGTATATACATTTTGAGCTTATTTCAATATAATTAATTTAATCACATAGATAAGTCAACTGTTAATATAGTACTACTGTGATCTATAGCTATTTTTAAAGGGTCATTCAAAAAGAAGAGGAATTGTTCAAGGAAACGGGTTAATTATAAATGTATTGGGATTATGTTCAATAATGGAGTTGATATTTCCTGGGAAAAAGCTTTACCCTTCTTCCTTGTTGTATGTCACTCCTTATTTGCATTTTTAAAATATTTTCTTTGCACTCTGTTGAGTTTCCTTGCTTCTTCTTTTAAGATTTTAACATAGCTGAAAGTGATATTTGTCTCCAGTTTCTCTGGGAAAAGAATAACAACTGCTACCGAGAAGACAGAGAATTTCTGATTGTTGGGTTTTTCCATAAAACTAATTACAAAATTGCATATTGCCTGGCATAACGATGTTTGAACTGTGACCTTGGTTGGTTGTGGCAGGATGAGAAGGCATACATGCCCAGCCTGCCAGATGGGGTTTGTATTAGCAGGAAGATTCTGGTTTCGTCAGGGCTATCGTAGCGTCCTGCTGCTCGCCTTCCTCAGTATTGTACAGACTGCTCTCTTCTTCAAAGACTGGCTCATCTCTTGTATTTCTGATGTAGAAAACACATCAGACAGAGCAAGAACTTCCCAGATCCCAAGGTGGATTTCCCCTGAAAATGGTTTAGCTTGCTGCCTTTATCTTCAATAAATCTTGGCAGCCAGACAGCACGATCTGTTGCCACTCACATCTTGCTTTGTATGAAAGTTACCCTTAACCTAACGGGAGCCATTTGATCCTTTTGAAAATGCAAGCTATCTTTGGTGAGGTTCTGCTTGTCAAATACTGCGCTGTGGCTGCAAACAATTATTTTGCTCTTGTTGTCACCATCATCATCCATTGTACTTTTTTTACCCAGCGTATTTAATCTCCCATGTCTAAATCCAGTCTTAGATGTAAATAAATACAGGAAAATTCTGTTGATTTAGTTGTGTATGATAATGTTTAATAAAAAACAAATGTCGTGGTAGATAAAAATTTGGGAGTGATACAGGAGTACATTTAATCTGAGACTCATTTATTGAGTGAAGAAAGGCTGTAATACCTTCCTGACCACGGTGTTCTGTAGAAACAGACCTTTGCTCAAAAATTACCAGTATCCTAGAGGAGAAATCAAACCGATTTTAGAAGAAAAAAATGCTTAAATTTGTGTTGTTTTAATTCATGTGGATATTATTAATGAGGAGATGTTGCCCATAGGTAAAGTTGGTTTTGTTGGGTTCTGTCCTCTAATCCTGGTGCACCTTTGTAGGGTACAGAGAGTGCTCTCATCCCTGGTTGTGTTAAAAATAATTTTCAAAATTAAGAATTAAAACCTCAATTTGAATTAAAATTGTGTCATTCCAGATCGAAGTAATTGAGGATTGGCTCCACAGGCCGGTTTGCAATTGTTCTTGTCTCTGGTTAGCGGCAGAAAACATTTAAAAAGCCAAGTCCATATCCAGTAGGAATGCAAGCTAATAAAAATTTGTTTTAAAAACATTTTTTTTTAATGAAAAATCAGGGGTTTTGCCTAACAATAACATCTTTCTTCAAAATTCTTTGTTTCATTCTTTTTGGGCTAGAAGAGCCAGAGTCTGAAAAATACTTCAGGTATTATATATGAATAGATTAAATCTTTTTGCAGAAACTTTGCAAGCCATTTGAGTAGCAATACTGAGACAATAAAGCTTGCCTGGAATTTTGGATCATTAATCAGTATTCTTTATACAGAAATGTTGCTTGAATTGGCACAGTCCCACACATTGATGGGAAAGAACTGCAGAATGAAGAAGTCCTTTTATTTAAAAGCAAAAAATAACACTCCAGAAGCTTGACTAGCAATATTATACTAAAAATAGTTGCTTTCTTTGACTTTTTAGCTGATTAATTGGTTATGTAAGAGAAATATTTATAGCATAGGAGCAGCCCAACCTGCTGCATGCCCAGAAAGTGTAGCATGACGTGGAAAATTTGAGGAGAATAGCTGAAATAAAAAAGACTTTTCATTCCTTTCTTGCCATTGTAATGGTATGGTATGGTATGATAAGATATGATATGATATGATATGATATGATATGATATGATATGATATGATATGATATGATATGATATGATATGATATGATATGATTTAGCACTGAGGCCAAGAGACTTAACCAAAACCAGGATCCTTTTAGCCCCTTCAGTGAGTTCTTGGGATGGCACATTTTTCAATGAATGAATGAATGAATGAATGTCCTAAAAGCAGAGAAGGTTGGTAGATGTAAGTTTGATTGGTGGATTGTAGTAAATTGAACATAGCAATGATAATGTCTCGTAGTAATGACAGTTTCTCAGATGGCAGTGTCATTCCTTCACAATTTCATGAGACTTTACCTTGCTACATTTAATATTTTTCTTGTAGAACAAGTGAAGGCACCATATGCCAAATATGTTTCATGTCATGACATCTCCACCAACTCACAATGATATATCTGCCTTATAGAATTGACTCCATTTTAGTAGTCTTTTTATGTAAGAATGCCAACATTTTCTTAAAATGAGTGAAGTCATTAACTTACCAAGCTGTTGCCAACACACTAGCAGTAGAGAAGTAGAGGCTAAGAAATATGTGAAATGTATTCTTTTTTCTCTTTCTGAAATGTTCAATGCTTCTTGTTTCCTTGATGAAGGATAGGCTCAGGAAAATAAACTTCTGTGTTCAGCATTTTGTCTGTTTCCACTCCAACTCTTCAGTGCGGACTAGAAAAAACTTTTCCCAGTCAATAGAATATATGAGGTTAAATGTGAAAGATGAGAGATGAATAGACAAATAACTAGTAATTTTTGGCTGCAGCCAAAGCAAAGGAGGAGAGAAGGTGATGCGAAGGGAGTGAATAAGTACTCCCAGAGTGAGAACACACAGAAATGCTGTCTGCAGTGTGTCAAAACAGACTCATGCAATCTTCATCGTTATCGTTGCCTCTTCTGATCATGCCCTGCCATTAGCACTGCCCCTAACTCAAGAAGATTGCATTCCATGTAAACGCTCACCTTTTATTTTTCTTGAAGGCAAGTTAAGAGAACAAGCTCTTCACAAGGGAGTGGAATACCTATCCTGCACCTTAAAAGTGGAAGTTAAAATAAAAAAGCATAAAGCTTTTTTTCAGGAGCATCTACGTTACTGCCCTATTTTCGATTAGGAGTTGCGTCTGAAGTCAATTTCTTGGTCATCCCCACTTACCAGACTTTGGTTCACCTCACAGAACAGTGTTACAGTGTGCAAACTAGATTCCTTTCAGGTGAAAGTGAACCAAAAATTCATTCCAGAGACACACCTAATGCACTCCAGACACTAATGGACACTCTAAGGAGCAGACCAAGTGCTACTCTGAAGTCAAACACCCTGAAATACAAGTAGGGGGGCGTCCTCCACATGAACTGTTTCAGTCTAGAGCTCCACTTTGGCCCCACTTGCCGATGAAATACTCTGCTCTACTCAGGCTCTCTTTCACTCGCTGTGACCTTGCTTCAACCAGTCTGTGTCTCTCCCCCAGTTCTGCCTGCATTGAGGCAGTTCTTTCCTTCACTGTGAAAAATCAGCAAAGCCTGAGGAAGCAAGTGAAGTGAGGTAGCTTCACACCAGCTGAAGATCTCAGCTCTTCTGCTTTCATCTGCCAGCTCTGGCTCTCTCACGCTCAAAAGATTTTTAGAAAGAAAATGACGGAAGAAGGATGACTTGTTGGGACACATGCAGCAGCATTTTTATGACAGCTCTAGCCAGTATTACTTCAAATTTACTTCAAGCAGCAATGCACCTTTGGTTTGATTTTCAAATGGCAATGTTTACTTCTTATTAATATCAAGACTGCCTTATAGTAGACAGTTTTGGACCAAATCTGTCCAGTGCTTACACTTTTAAATAGTCACAAAAGAATTTTAACAGTTGCCTATAAATTTAATTGCTTCATGGCAATTACTATGTCTGCATTACAGGATGGTATATGTTTTTTATTACCCTTAGGTCCCTTTTTAATAGGAGTGCTGTGCTTTGTACAAGTCAATTATTTTTGATAGTTACAGTAATTAATGTTTAATTATATTTTATTAGCCTCATTTTGTTCAACTACTTTGGAACCAATCCAGGCATTTTTAAATGCTATACTTTGTGTGTGCATGTGTGCACACATCTGTATACTCTTCATATGTCCATATATGCAACCAGTGAGTGCATTATTCTCACAGAGGGGGAAATATGAGACTCATCTCAGAAGACTATAGAAACACATGTGCTGTCCTCTTTCCATGGCTATCAATGGTATCCCTCATGCTCATCTTACAACTGCAAAAAAATCTCCAAATTTTCTCCTACACAGACACAGATCTGATGTCTCCCGGTAGGTACTTCTGATGACTTTAGAACTGTATTTTCAATGGCTTTCTGTAGGCACAGGTATGAGTGACTTTTTCTCTCTTATTCCTTTGTTTTTGGTTTCTCCTTTTTGTTGGCTTTCTCCCTCCTTCCCCTTTTGTTTCTCTTTTCCCCAGGAATGGATTTTTCCACTCTTTATTTCTGATCCCTCTTCCTTAATTTTTTTTTCTTTTTCTCTAATCTTTCATTGGTATCTCCCTTTCCTTTTCTTCCCCACTTCAAAGGGAGTAGGAAACTTCTGTCCTCCTCTGAAGTCTCTCTCCGAACTCTCATGCTCCACTAGGTGTATACCCTGTCTCAGAAGCTATACAGCTCTAGCATTTTCTATTTTGTTTCACTTTTTCCGTCTGGAGTGATGCTTCTGTGTTCCTCTCTTTCGTTCTTTCTCTGTAGAATTTTGTCACTCTTTCTCTCTGTATTTCATTTTTCTTTCAAAAATGCATACTTTTTAATTTCTGAATTTTCATTGAGTCTTCATGCCATTCATATGTTTGTCAATATTCCTGTGAATGAGAGTAGCACCACAGAACTGGTAATGATTGCGTAATCACTTATTGGAATTTTTTGTTCCTAAAAGGAGGTAACCACTATTTGAATTGCAGTGATCAATCACGATTTCCCAGCAAGTTCAGGAGACTTGTGACCTTCTGAATGATTCTCAAGTCCCAGAGAAGGCTCCACAGTTAGGGAAAATCTGTTGGCTACGCATACATCACTATCTGCTCTCTCTCTTGTTTGGTTTTTCCTAGTTTCCATGGTTGATCTTTTTCCATCAGCGCAGCAGCTGTGACTAGTTTTGTTCCAAGTAAACATTTATGTTACAGAAGTATCATAACCTGGGTGTTGTACATGCGTGGAAAAGAAGAGTCCTTCAGCTGGAGGATCTACTGCTTAAACGGCTGCAATGCAAGTTTGGCTGTGTGCTGCTTTCAAAGCTAACCTTTTAGTGTATTTACCCATATCACAGTGCAGCAAAAGGCCACTGCACATGACTTCTCGAGGCAGTCATTCCACTGCCAGGTGTTTTCTGTTCCCTTCGGTGATGATTAAGTTCACCGCAGTGAATTTTGCACATAAATCAGGGATCAGAGCGGCCAGTGAAGAGGGGGAAAGGGCCTGAGTTATCTCACTTATTAGTTTCTCATCACTGATACAACCATGGTAAACCAGTGTTGACATGTCAGATTTGGGGATGCCTATATACTGACCACACATTAAAAAACATTTTAGAACCGCTGAATGGAAAGCTGTTCTACATTGTGCTCTACACAGATAGAGCCATGGAAACTGAAGAAAACGATCTCTTCTGAGAGATTAGGAAAAGATAAATCAAAAATTATTTCCAGCAGTATAAAAAACATTGACAAATGCCACAAAAAGGTAGGGCTCTGAAAAACAAATCACATCTCAGAAAGACATCCAGAAGTTACGAATGGACTGTAGGACTCATTGAAGTGCTCCTAAAGGCAGACAGAGAGTGGTCCTGCTGTCATACAGATGCTGTGTCAGGATGGTGGTACAGGTTCACTTTGAGACTTTTTGAAGATCTCTGTGATGGAGCCAGATGTCCCTCCAGGCAGAATACTTTTACTAGTACACATTATCAGATCAAACCAGATTTGCCTAATATATAAAAGTTCAGATTCTGCCCCTATAAAGCAGAGTGGGGCCTTGGGTGAATACCTAATTATTCATGTAATGCAAAGTCTTGCAATTTTTCATCACAAGTCCATTGTGCCATTAGGAACACTTCCAAAAACACTTAACCGAACCCAGTATGTTCCCATTAAAAGCTTGAACAAATCAGCATTTTCCATGGTTTATCATCAAAAGGTAACCAATCGGCTCTAATAGCCAAATATAATTGCCAAATGCCAATAAGGGTGTGTAGGGGGACTAAAAGAGAGGATCGTTCATCCACCCTTAGTCCTTTGTCTGAAAAAAAACCCTGTAGAAGGCGTAAACAGCTTTGGCAAATGCACTGGTGGTCCATTCTACCAAAAGGAACCCTGATGGCAACCTGCTTAGAGATGTTCTCCACCGCATAAGGCTGTGCAGTGAAGTACTCAGGGGGGTTCTTCAGGCACATAACACTATTCAGGAATTATTCAGCCGACTGAAATGGCCTCTTCCCTCACCTCACTGCAGTAATGCTCACAGGCATGACATTAAACAAACTCTTACCATGCATCTAATTAAATGGGTGTTGAGTACTCTGTCCCTCAGTGTTTTACCGGAGAGTGTGGATTCTTCCGTGGCTAACTCGCATCATGCTGGCGATAGCTGTTCTTTTAATGAGATTACAAGACCTGATAATAGCTCCCCAGTTATTATCTCTATGCCAAGACATTTGTAACTGTAAAAGGTGTTACAAAGAGGAGACTGGAGAGCATACTCCAAAACCTTCTAACTAGTAGATGGGAAGCAGCTTTACAGCTTGAGCAGATTTGCTACTTCCCCCAAAGAAATCTCTGTCTTCCAAAACTGAGAATGAGAAATCACTGGAGAATGCCTAGATGTGATTGCGTGCAGCCACTTTTGCTCCCATCAGCTCCGGTCCCATGCATCTGCTTGCAGAGTTGAACCCAAGCAGCATCAATCAGATGAGCTGATACGACACATGAAGAAACACCTGTTCTAAAAAATACATGGGAATTTTATAACTTCTGTTTCCCAGCAGAAGACTTTAAAGAAAGACTGAAAACATTGATGTTTCCAGTGTAGTTGGTACTAATCTAGAAGGCAAAGACAAATTCAAACTAATTAGAAGAGATAGCACTTAAAAATAGTAAAAATACCAAGCACTGTACAAACTATTTCTTAATCTTAGTAATAAATGTAGACTGTAAAATATTAACAAAGATAATGACTAACAGATTAGAATTTATTATGCAAGATTTGATTCACCATAACCAAGAGGGATTCATTAGAAATAGATTACAATGTACAGTAATAATAACAGACAATTATTGAACATAATAAATCTATGTAAAGAGCGGGATGAGTTAATGCCTGCCTTCCATTAGAGGAAGAAAAAATTAATCTGATCATGTAAACTTTAGTCACTCTGCTCGTACTGTCCTCAGGTTTTCCAGCAAGAACAAACAGGTCTGTGTGACACAAGAGAGCCATGAATAAGCTGAAATGGGCTCATGTCTCAAGGAGGTGTTGTAGAAAGAGGCATAAGCTCAAAATACCCCTCTCCTCTTTACTTTTTGATTATTTTTTCCGTATTAAAGTCTAGCCTTACTAGCATAACAGCCACAAATAAATGGCCTGGGTAAGGATAAAATAAATGACACTGGTAAATAGTACATTTATATTTCTGTCACAACCAACATATGCTGTTTGTTAGTATTCTATTTGTTTTAATATTTTTCTTTCTTATTCAGTTCAGTTAGATGGTAAAAAAGAAGGTTGTGTGGGGTTTTTAACACAGCTTTAATTAATATTCAGAGCATATTGTGGCATTATATTTCTAATATTAAAATTTTGATGTCATTCTAAGTGTTTTATTAAAAAAATGATTCCAATGGGAACTCTTTTATAGTGCTGCAATATGTCAGAAATAACAATTTTCGTTATCTGTGGCAAGCTTTCTTTGATTCCACCTCCAGGAAACATCTGCTTTGTAAATTGTTCAAATAGTAAACAGTTCTTTCTAGTTTCTGTCATCTTTATTCTGCTTTTCTTCCTGCCTTGCGGTCCTGTACCACTCAGAACAAGAGCTAATCTCTGAATGATCCAGTGATCATGTTATGCCATTTATCGTAAGTCTAACAGACAGCCTTTTCTGGATGTTTGCCAGCTGACTGTGTTGGGACTCAGTATGTTGGGCTTAATCATGAAGCTTCATGGATCTTAGAATCGGTCGTATTTGGCATCCTTAATATGGGTTACAGATAGGTGGACACTGTCTTTGTCTTCTGCTGGAGAGGGCAATCCCTCTCCAGTCTTTTGGCTGGCAAGAAATACTATTATTCTTGTTATTTCTGTTATTACTGATAATAATTGTAGTAATAAACATCTTGCTAAGAGTTACTTATTTAAACAAATGTCTTTCCTTCTGCTTTTTCACTAAATATGTGTGCTCTCAAAATGGTCGAGCTTGGAGTTGGGTTTTTTTCTTTTCTTTTAGAAGTTAAATGCTTTCATTTTAATGAGGCAGTCCAGATCGGCTGTCAGAGACTCACTGTGCCTCAGAATGATTGACCTTAAGCAGGATGGAACATTCGTAAATTTAAGATTAGAAAAATCTTGACTTTGCAAACAAGGCTTTTGAGGTGATTGACTCCCTCTACTCCACGCTTATGAGACCCCATCTGAGTCCAGCTCTGGAGCTCCCAATATGAGACCTTGTAGCAGCCTTCCAGTATCTGAAGAGGGCCTACAGGAAAGATGGGGAGGGACTCCTTATCAGAAAGCACAACAATAGGACAAGAGGTAACGGTTTTACACTGAAAAAGGATAGATTTAGATTAGATTTTAGGAAGAATTTCTTTACTCAGAGTGGTGAGACACTGGAACAGGTTGCCCAGAGAAGCTGTGGATGCCCCATCCCTGGAGGTGTTCAAGGCCAGTCTGGATGGGGCTTTGAGCAATCTGGTCTAGTGGGAGGTGTCCCTGCCCAGGGCAGGGGGGGCTGGAACTATGAGAGCTTTGAAGGTCCCTTCCAACCTAAACCATTCTATGTTTCTATGCTATCCTGTGAATATTACATCTGAATCTGAAATTCTGATCTCTGTAGTAAAATACAAGTAAAAGTTGAGGAAAGCTAATGAATCATTCTTCAATCTGAACTGATTCTATTAGAAAAAGAAATTTGTTGCTTATAATGTACACCTTGGCTCTCATTAAAACCTTGTAGAAATGATACACTGTACTTGAAAAGCATAGATTGGAAAATAAATACATTCAAGCTGCATTGCTGGCCCAGCGCTCTGTATCCCAGGGGTAAACTTAGCCTATTAATGGCTAATGCTTTAAAGAAACACAAAAGCCCTAAGGCTAGACTTGTATTGCATTGTAGCTGCATAGTAGCTGCAAATATTAATCAAAGCTTTTGAACTTGTGAAGTAGCGCATTGTCATTGATCATCTGTAACTGAGCCTAGACCAACTTTTGACATGGTTTGGATAATTGCTCCTGCCTGAAAATGTCTAGCAGTTTTTCTAAAACAGCTTTATTCTCCATTTAACTGCCCAAATAAGAGAGAGATGCTTAACAGGACAAGCAGCAGCATTAGGCACTGAATGTTGGGGCCCAGATTTTGCAAATGTAGATGTCCATGCTCATCTGCTCCATTGAGGTGACTTTAGGCAGCCCCACAGAATTCCCCTCTCACCCCCTGCTCTCACATCTCCATCCCCACCTTTGCAGTGAGCGAAGAGACTCAGCACTAGACCTGTCTTTCTAACTTTCTTCCCTCGCTCCTTCCCTTGCCTTCCTCACACCCTTCCTATGCAAGCTTCATCCAAGGCTACTTGTGGGAGCAAGATCTCCTACTGCCCACTGAGGCTAGAAAAGATTATTTGCAGCTACAGAGAGTACAAGAATGTCCTTCTTCTCCTTGTCCCTCCCTTGTAACAGAGCAAAGGGCTCTGGGTGCTTTCCCAGGGTATTGACTCTCCCCAGAAGCTTCTGGCAGGAAGATAAAATCCTCTCCTGGCCTCTCTTTGCTGAGACCCTTGTACACAGAGACAGTGAAGGAGATTTTCCTTCCACCCTCATGGTCCATATGAAGCACACAGTGACAGTCAGTGGATACCATACTGGTTCTTGACTGGCTCAGTAGAGCCAAGAGCTCCTGGCTCAGATCAGTCGTCCAGCCAGCTGACACATATACTACGCAGCATTCAGAGGACCAGCACACAGAACCTGGTATGGGAGGGCTCCCACGTTTTATCCATTTTTTGCATGTTTTATACTTTTTTGCATGACATAACTACATTGAAATCCTAACAAGCAGGAGTGCTTAGGGATGAGGCAGTCCCTCACTTCCAGAGCTTCCTCACAGGGAGTGGTATACTTGCCACCTTGTGTGTCATAAGCGGCTGCAAGGCTGTTGTGAATGAAAACTACGGTAGCATGGAGAACTTGAGTTGCGTCACTGTGAAAAGAAAAAGCTCTAGTGACGTGAAGTGAGTCACCTTGGAGTGGCTGGTAGCTGATTGAAGGCCACAATATGCTCTTTGGGAAAGTAATTGCTCAAGCACTTGCTTTTCACTATCTCTTATTTGAGGAAGAAGGAAAAATAAAAGTGTTCTGTTCACTTTTCAAACTCCAGTAAGGATGTCAGTTAATTGACCTTTATCAATTTTGGAAGACAAGCAAGCAGCGAAAGAGTTGCTCTCCCACCCTGATCTATTTGGGCGGACAGCAGGCGTAGGGTTCTTGCAACCCCAGACTTCTTTTTCTGTGTGGGAGCTGTTTGGCTTGGCTTGAGTCTTTCAATGATTTTGGTTTTGTCATAATTTACTCTATTTAAATCTTGTTTATGGCACTAAATTGTTGGTGGTGTTGCATTGTACATTCATACCACTGTAATACATTTCTTTTTAATTTTAGTACTGCTTGCCTTCATCTGTATACAGCCATTTATCTCAGGATTTACAAATCTCCAGTGTAATTTCTTCACAGCTAAGGCTACGCTGACTACAAGCGAGAACTGAGAAGCAGAAGTTAGATTGCTGTCAGAAGACACACCAGTATTTTCAATATTCTTTGTACAAAGCCAGTTTACTTTACCCATCCAGCATCACATGGGAGAGTGCTCAGAAGGGAACTATGAGGTAATATGGTGGAAAATCAGCTTGGAAGGGATGTCTTTCACTAGTTAAGGAAAGGCAGAGTAATATAATTTCACCACCTTGTTCCATGTTCTTTTCCAAGACTTACTTGTTTAGATTATATCATTGTATTCAGACATGTACAGCAACAGCCTGTTGAAATTTCCTGTGACCATCACCTCTGTAGTCTCAAGATGAAAAACTGGACAGTAAAAATGATCCAGAAAATTTAAGTTTATTTAAATGTATTCATTAGTAAAAAAGAGCACACGATAAATATCTATAATGATAAAGAAAATATAAGTAGAATCCCTGAAGGACTGAGCTTATATCCTGTATGAGTGACATGCATATTTGCCTTTGAAGCAGGGGGAAAATAAAGCTGTTTTTTAAGTTATAAATTAATAAGAAGAATCAAGGTAAACCAGCAAATAAGTACAACAACACATGGTTCTGCTCTTTTCCAGGTTTATTTGAACTGATTAGGGAGCACAGTAAACCTATTTCACAACTCAGAGAATGTGAACAAATGGTTTTTCAGAGCTGTAAGATTAAATTTCAGTGATTCCTTCTCACATTCAAGCACTAGCATCAGGCTTGAGAATAAACATAATTATAAGAATTAGTAAAATTAGTTGGGGGACACACCATCTTCCTGAAGGTTTTCACTGAGCAGAAGTATCCTCAGCTGGTATAAGTCAGTATGGCTCCATTGACGTCAAAGGCTCTGCAGCAATCTGCACCGGCTGGGGAAGCAGTCTTCTGTGGCTGAGTGTGTTTTTCCCCCATCCGGACCTGCTGCTTTACAAATTTTAAAAAGAACAGAAAAATGCCTCACGGTCTTGTGACAATTGCTTGTTACTGTTGGAGAAAATATTGTACTCTGTGTGCCTCAGCACAGGCTGCCGGAACAGAAAGACACCTTCATTTGTGAGAATTATATCTGAGCACTTTGGACATTATTCAGTTTTAGTGGGCTGTATTTACTTTAACTGGTTTTATTTATTTTCTTTCCGCACAAGAATTTACTGCATACATATAATACTTTCTTGCTTCTCTATGATTGGATTTGCTTTATCAACTGATCTCACTCAAATTTGTTTTGGTTATAACTGAGCTGTTACTTTTTACATATAAACACTGAAATGCAGGAATTGCCATTCTGGGCAAGACCAGCTGTCTGTCTGCTCCAGCATCCTGCCTCTGGCTTCAAGGCAAGGACTGAGGTACAAAATAAGCTGCCTGGGGGGAGCACTGCCACCCCAATCTCGAGGGTTTTAGTTGCTTTGTACACTGAAACATGAGGCTTTACACTTCTCATTAAGAAAACTGTGAGCCAACTAAGGTAACAGAATGTGTTCTTGTTACCTATATAAAGGTCCGGTCCCTCTTTAATCCTGCTAAGCTCCAGGCTTTTCTCATTATTTTGTGACAGTGAGTGCCACAGTTTAATTATGTTTCACCTAAAAGTTAAATCTGTCTTCAGTTCCCTTATGTTGGTATTCCAAGAAAAGGCAAATGGCAGCATCCAATTGACTTTTGCTGCAATAATCCATGACCCATCCTTCCCTCAGCTAAGCCATTCAAATCTTTTCCATCTGTCTTCATCTGGAAGTCCACCCATGCCTTTTATCATTTGTATCAGCTATTTCAACTCCTATTTCCACTCTACCCTCATTCGGTGTCTGTCCTAATGGTGGGGCAGTTGTGTTCCTCGGGCACTTCACAGTCCTGATCTCCCAGTTATCAGAGGGATTTCTGGAGAATATTTTGACTTCCTTTCTGCTTACATACCTACTTTTCCACTAGAAATCTAAGCACTGGATGGTGTTTTAAAAATCTAAGCAAAGCTTATTGCACAACGGGGTGTTAACAGGTCTTCTCCTGTCAAGACACAACTGTTGGGACCTGAGAGGTGACAAGTTCTCACACAACCCAGAGTCAGACAGCAGGAGCTAAACACTGTTCCAAGGAAAGGTATGTCACCGTCATATGTCAAAGATATTCTGCTGACACTTCACAGGACACGTTTTATTTGCCTGTCAGTGTGGCATTACAAAGCCAAAGTCCTTAATTACACTTTTCCTAGGCACACTGACATTTAGATTTTTTAGGGACCCTGTTGTTTTTTTTTTTAAATTAGCATTTTGTTCTAAATTATAAGTAAGACTGTAAGGAAGGACACTTCCAAACTCAACTAGATTGTTGTTGGCTTATTTTTCATATGAGCATGTGTCAGGGAGAGGAGCAGGACTAGCTCAAAGTCTTCATGTCATTAGTTTCAAGTGTACTAGCCTGATCTCCTCTGTTTGGGAGGATGGAAGGGATGTGAGATGCAGGATCTCACTAGATGTGACCTTTTACCTGTACCTTGTGAGATGTGTCCTTGTACCTGAAATTAAGCAAAACTGAATGTGGATTTGTGCTGGCATCTTGGCATCTTCACAGCATGGTGACTTTCTCTTAGGTATATTTAGCAAACGTACAGAAATTGAAGTGAATAAGCTAATGATATGACACATTCCATATGACACATATGACCTAGATGTAAAACAAAAAAAAAATTACCATTACAATGAGATCAGTGTTAAAGCAGAACAGAAAATGAAAAGTTTAAAACCTTTAAGATTACCTAGGCAACATAAATTCCATGAAATGACTTGCAGCAGTTGAGAAAAAAAAACCCAAATCACCATGCAAAATAAAAGATAACTGCATGGCAGAATTATAGCCCTTAAGCCCATACAGTATTTATGTATATTGTTTTCGCTTGTAAACATGTAAAAGAGAATAAATGTAAACATATCCTTCCTTTTGATAAAAGAGAAAAATAATGTCTTAGTATTGCCTTAAATTTATAAACAACTTTTCATCATGAAGGATCCCCAACTGACAGGGGAACTGAAATGCAATATCATACTTCAGAATGCCATACTTCATATTTCTGATAGCGTCATTCATTAATTTGAAACAAAAACTTCTTAAAGCTTTTCTGTGTTCAATGCAAGTGCAACATTTTTGGAGCTCAACAGACAAAAATACCCAGTTGAAGCTGATCCCTCTTCTAGTCTTTGTAACTAAACTGAAGCCCAGAAAAAATCTGTTTGCTCCAACTAATGGCATCTCTTGGTGTGTCTTGGTGGAAAGGCCCTCCTCTTTTGCAGAGGCCAGAGTGGTTGCAGACCAGAGATTTTGCTATATTCCCAGCAGAGCTGTTAAAAATTGCGATTCACTTGTACACCTTATCTAAGAGTGTCCCCTGCCCTCTCTGAAATGTGGCCCTCTCCCCCTGAAGCTAACCCTGGCCACAATATCAGAAAGGTGAGTGTGACAGTTTGGGTGAGGACCTCGAGTTAATTCAGCCTGTGGCCAGGTGGGAGGAAGGTTTCCTCCCCATGCTGCAGAAGGGCTTTGGCGAGGCAGGGAGATACTGGCCCCGTGGCCGGGGAGGTGCAGAGACAAGGAGGTGCCCCACAGCCTCCCCAGCAGATCCCTGGCCTCCAGCAGCCTGGAGAGGAGAGTGCGCACACCCGCCATCCCTGGTGGTGAAGACATTCATGAGCCTAATGTAATTTGACACGTAAAGTGGACTCTTCCTTTAGCAGTGGTGATGGCTGAATCATTGGGTCTCTGTTAGGGACATAGGTCTCCTTGCACAAGAAATGGTCCTGAGCTGGTTTTTGAACAAGTGTTAATTTTTTAGCAGTTCATTTTGTTACTCTGTCGTGGGCCTTGAAATCTATTGATATTTAGCAATGTTTCAGCAATAATGATGTTTTTGAGACTGCATCTCTTCTTTTCTCTGTCTTCTCTTTATTTTCCAATACCGTCTGCTCACTCCTCTAAATTGCCAACCTGTGCTCTATGAGTGTCTCAAATTTTGTTTTAACCAGTATTAATACAGACAGGCTGTCAGCAGCCTCATTGTGTAAATACTCTATTAGTTCCCTCAGGGAGACATCTTGCTTTGAGCTACTTAGCACTTGGTCTATGGATGGTGGATGTAAGGAGGCCGGTGTCCCTGAGGAACAAGGTTAAACAAAACCCCACTACTCGTCTTCTCTTCATTTTTTCCCCTCCTGCCTTAATGAATGCAGAGTGCTTTTGTCGACGGCTGGGAAATGGATCCTTTACATAAAAAAGCAGTAGTTTCTATCACTGACGGCCATAAGGCCGAGTTTGCCTAGGAGAGGGCTGCAGAAATAGTTGTTATGGATAATGGACCTTACTTTGCATGTCAGAAGTGTACAGCATCAGCAGGCTTCGACCATATCATGCCTTCTCAGCATCTCCCTGAGTCTAACCGTGAAGCTGAAGCAGCTGTCAAGATTGCCAGGAAAATATATTGAAAAGGCAAACAGAAGAGATAAACACACGCAGACCGTGCTGCTGGACTGGAGCAGCACACCAACAGTAGGTACTAGCAGCCTAGTGCTACATTTCATGTCACACTGTTGTGCAAGCTCTCTGTTGCCTGCAGCAAATAAACTCTCAAAGCCATAATAGTGGAGAAAGTGACAGGATGAATTAAAGAGCTGCAGCAGCAAGCCAGCAGTGGAAGCACAGAAATGCTCATTGGGCACCAGAAAGGACATCCAGTAAGGCTACAGCCAGCATCTGATGACGAAAAGATGGCCGGGACCTCTCTGAGGAGTATATAGCATTATGGTCATAAAGTAGCATCCATGTGTTATTCCATGGGAAACCTTAGTAGCCATCATGGTTTTGGGATGATCCAGGTGAATCTTTCCATATGGGTGCTGTTAAAAACAAGTTAAGCCCTGACTTTGAGATTGTCACATGCTTATACGTGATCCATGGGAACTACATCTCTGACTACTAGTAGGACAGAAAACTGTGGGAGAAGTACTGGAATATTCCCTAGATGCTTCAGAAAGAGCAGAGTTGATTAAAGCTATTTGATTTCTACTACAGGGGAGCAAATGTTGTCAGAGGGTTCTATATTCAGGTCAAATTAAAAATAGGTACATTGTATGTGACTCCAAAAACTCTCATATGTGGATGCATAAATGTATGTATATATACATGTATGTAAATATACGTCTGTATATGTATATGAAAAGATACATAGAATCATAGAATGGTTTGGGCTGGAAGGGACCCTCAAAGATCATCTAGTCCAAACCCCCATGCTGTAGGCAGAGATACCTTCCACTACATCAGGTTGCTCAAAGCCCCATCCAACCTGGCCTTGAATGTTTCCAGGGATGGGGCATCCACAGCCTTTCTGGGCATCCTGTTCCAGTGTCTCCAGTCTCACCACTCTCAGAGTAAAAAATTTCTTCCTTATATCCAATCTAAACCTAGCCTTTTTCAGTTTAAAAGCATTACCCTTTGTCCTGTCACTACAGGACCCGGTAAAAAGTCTTTCTCTGTCTTCTTAAAGCCCCCTTTATGTATTGAAAGGCTTCGATAAGGTCTCCCCAGAACCTTCTCTTCTCCAGGCTGAACAACCCAACTCTCTTAGCCTTTCTTCATAGGAGAGGTGCTCCAGCCTTCTGGTTGTCTTCGTGGCTCTCCTCTGGACCTGCTTCAACAGGTCAATGTCTTTATTGTATTGGTGACCCTAGAGCTGGATGCAGTACTCCAGGCGGGGTCTCACCAGAGCAGAGTAGAGGGGGAGAATCACCTTCCTTGACCTGCTGGCCACACTGGTTTTGATGCAGCCCAGAATGTGGTTGGCTTTCTGGGCCACAAGCGCATGTGGACAGCTCATATCTAGTTTTTCATCTTCCAGTATCCCCAAGTCTGTCTCTGCAGGGCTGCTCTCAATCCATTCTCAAGCCATATGTGTTTGTATATACATAGGACACCTCATGAAAAGCAAGAAAAGGTGTTGCAATTTCTTCTTTCGATCCTTTCCCATACTCCATTTACTAACTGTTCACTGGAAGGGAAAACAGAAACCAGAAGTCTTCATGCCTGGATGAATGCCATGACCACCAAGCCATACAATTTTTTGTTGTTAGTAAATACTGGCTTTCTCTTCCTGGATGTCCTGCCATAAGAAGTTTGCTGAGTAAGCACCTACCTTTGCACTTGGACGTAATGTGATAACAAGACATTTCAGTCACCTGAGAAAAGGCATTTGATACTGATGAGGATATAGTTAATATTAGTATCTTGTGTCAGTGTATTCAGTTTGTCTTTTGAAGTTCTGCCTAGTCCCAAACACAAATGTTCCCTTCTACAATACCCATAGCATCAATTCGCAGATCTGAATTTGGGATTTGACAACAGTCAGGTAGATGATTGTTCTGAAGTTCCTAAAACAAAGAGAAAAAAGAAAAAGCAAACAAAGTCCAGCATCCAGGGAGCTGCATCGGAAGTTACTCACTGCCAGCCACTTTCTGTGGGGAAGGTCAAGCATCACTAACAGTGCTGGGATCTACCCAGAGCTGGGTACACAAATATCAAACCCAGGGAGGTTTATAGTGGCATGATATCAACCTCCAGGAAGGCATGCTTTCATAGAAACATAGGGTTGGAAGGGACCTCTGGAGATCATCTAGTCCAACCCCCTGCCAGAGCCGGGCCACCTTAGAGCAGGTTGCACAGGAACCCATCCAGGCGGGTTTTGAATGTCTCCAGAGACGGAGACTCCACCACCTCCCTGGGCAGCTTGTTCCAGTGCTCTGCCACCCTCAAGGTAAAGAAGTTCCTCCTCATGTTTAGGTGGAACTTCCTGTGCTCAGGTTTGTGCCCATTACCTCTTGTCCTGTCACTGGGCACTACTGAAAAGAGCCTGGCCCCATCCTCCTGACACACACCCTTTAAGTATTTATAAGCATTGATTCTATGCCTGGAGACAAGAGGATCCTGTGCATGTGTGTGCCTACAAGCATGATCTCAAGCATTTTTGAATATGCATAGCAACTTACAATATTTTTTTTGATTGTCAGAGAAGTCACTATTAACTCCTGCTGGTGATGAGCAGACCTCCCTGGAGTGTCTCAATCCTTTCCCTCCTCCCACCCCTATACAAGTTGTAATGCTCACAGGCTACTTTTAGCCAATCCTTGTAGTGAATTAAAGGAAATCAATTCAGGAAATAACCATTAACTGATCTGTTTTGCTTAAAACTCAGAAGGTTCAGTTCCACTGTCATCACAGTCAACAGCAGTAGGAAAATTTCAAGAAATGGCAGGGCCTTGAGTAAGTTTTGTGCACTTTGCTTCAGTTCAGCCAAATAAAAATATATTAAAAATTACTGAAGAATTAGCTGAAATTGAAAAGCTTTTTTTTTCATCAGAATGAAAAATCAGGGCAATTGTTTCCAATGAAACAAAGAATCCTGCTCCAACCCAAAGGTAAAATGCTGCTGTAGAACACACTTGTGCTGAAAGCAGAAGCAGTGTCAAATTAGAATGATAAAATGGGATGAGGAAGAGATGGCACAGGTACTTCTAGCTAAGAGCCTTCAAAAGACTGTTCTGACTGGAAGCCTGTAGGATACTCCAGAGAGGACTGAGAAGGGTTTTCCACCCTTTCTTTTGATGGTGATCTACTTTCTTTTTGCAGATTAGTCCCTGGCACAGAGAAAAGAGCCCAGGCATCCTGTTTGCTGAATGAATTCCCCATCAATCAAGGGAGTTATTTAGTTGCTCCCTCTCTTGTTGAATATTAAGTATTCAGTCAAAAAAGTGGAACAGCTTTAACAGGAGAAATTGCATGTGTCCCATCTCCACATTGCTGAGTGGGAGTTCAGCCTTGCTGTTACTTGGACCAAGATAGATCTAAATGTAGCTTTCCTGTCTTCCCGATCAACATCTAACTCAGCACGCAACATTTGCAGCAGGGCCAAGCTCACTCTGCCAGTTCTGTGGGAGATACTCGATTTTCGCACCCTACTTGAACATGCAGTGAACCAGGGAGAAGAAGTGCGATGACCTGGGCTCAGACCCCTACTTGCAATCAGTCAAGTTAGCGAGTGGATGTGAACCTGGTTCCCATATGTACTGTGTGCTAAAAGTGGGGCTATTGGTAAACAGATAGCTAGCAACGGCCTTGTAGATGTAGGCCTGATTTTTTTTTTTTCACCTGAAACAATTTAGTGAGTTTATAAATAATTCTGTGAAGGGCAATATTGAATTTTTCAGTGCAGTCAAATTTTCAATCTCTTGTCTTGAGAATGTGACCCAGACTAGGACTTCACAGATCAATTGCTGAATTTCCATGCAGAAGTAGCATGAATAGCCATAAGCCCTTGTGCAGCATGATCCAAGCATACACGGATCCAAGTGCCCGTTGATAAACTGCGGAAAGCAAGCCCAGGTTTTTATTCTTAGAGAGGAAAAGCGTGCTCCTTCAGGCAATGAAATACATTACACCTCCATTTCTATTGCTCTTCACTAACCTCCAGGTCCAAACCGAGCAATAGTTTGAAGGTTCCGTCCAGCAATGTGACCTGTACCTGTGGTCTCATAGGCAGGCCATAAAACTGATGAGGAATTTCAGCCAGTGATGCAAGGGTTTTGCAATGTAATGGGAAAAATCATACACTAAATCTTGTATGGTATTCATTCCAGTACAAGCAGTAGGGTTTTGCTACATTTAATCTGGAATTGGAGTGATGACACTGTATTTTAGGATGGCCGCATATGTTGCTTTTTAATACCCACTAGTCATTAAATTGTATTTTAGAGAGAGATTATCTTTCATTCCTGTCTTTAAATATTTTACTGTAGTTATTTCAAAGTTTTAAGGGTCAACAGATGAGTGTCAGCCCTCAAGATCATTCACAGGTCACTGTGTACTCATCACACTTTTAGTTGAAAAATACTTCAGTGAAAATACTGCAAATGTACCTAGAGACCATTTACCGTGACTGTGAGAGTCACCAAGTGATCACTGGAGCAGAAATTAGGAAGGAATAACACCAATAGCAAGGCCAACATAGATAACATATATTAGAAGGGAACTTGATACACCTTTTACCTGTTTCAAAGTGATGTATTAGCATAGATCCCTTTTATAACCAGGTAACCATGCTATTTTAAAACACTCTGGCATCTGAGCTTTGAACGCAGTTCAGAATCTCTGTGTGATACCAAACACAGTAAATGAGTGACTTTGACATTGTCATTAGAAAGATTTTAGGAGAAGGCTATATGGGTCATGCAGTTTGTCTCGGGAGTTTTTAGATTCACTGTTATGTGTGTGTTTGGGGAGGAGGTGAAAGTAAAAAATTGCATTGGAAATTGGATTCTCTAAACACTGTTCATTTTGATAGTAAATACTGACTTCTCCCCCACCAGCAAACCAGTTTGATAAAGACAATTTAAGAGTAAAAATTAAGTTGTGGGTTTCTCAGATGAAGATACCACTAATACAAGCATTTGTGGTGCTATTTAATGCATTCATTTTCATTCACATCTTTTTAAGATTATTCTTCAAATACTTTAAAGATGCAAACATTTGGGAAGACAGCACAGGTAACATGTACATGTTAGGTTTTTTTTTCTTTCTTAATGATAAATTAAGCCCTGTCTCCAAGTGAAACACTGTATTTTTTCTTAGGAGAACTACTGAGAGTACTCTATTTGTGAAAATGTTAAAAAAAATCTACTAGAAGCGAGCATTAACTAAATACCTAGAGCATAACATCGTTCTTTAAAAAATTGAGGTATTTGATTATTTAAGGTTGTTCCTCCCCAAGAAATCTTAGGTTGTGGAAGGTGCTGGGGATGCTCTGTCAGGGGGATGAGGGAGCTCCTCCATGCAGCCGCGAGGGGGTAGAGAGTGGGCAGTGTCGATGCAGCGCTGCACAGGGATCTCTTGTGGCCAACACCGTTTCGTCCTCTTTTAGACAGGTCGCCTCTGGTGTCAGCAAGCTGCTCCAACCTTTCTCCACAGAGTTTCCTGACAACTTCCCAGTCCCTGCACGCACCACATCCTTTTCACCCCTGCATGTGCCAAGATGATCAAAATTGGGCTGCTGTTCTCCCCCTACTTCCTCCCACCACCATCACATGCATTTCCATGCCCCCTGTCTTGGAGAAAAGGGATGTCCCCCAGTTGGGAAAATGCTGGCTTGGCCTATTGTGGGACATAGTTATCACCTATTGTAAGCACCACAATTGCATCGAAGTGGCTTAGACACCTTCCCATGAAGGCTCTGGAGATGTGGTATACCTCGTAGCCCAAGCCAAGGCCCTGCTACGGGCTTCCCAGCCCACTGTTCCCTGCCTGCCTGTTTCAGCATGGGGACCCTTCTTGTAAGAAACCTGCAGGGCTGGTATCACCAAACACAAGACCTTCAGGAGTATGGGTGCTTCCTTTTAGCCAGAGGATGCTCTGCTAAGGTTAGAGAACATGGTGCCAGCAGTCTGAAGAGCCACTCTTAAAGACAAACACAGTGGGGACAGATTCAGAGCCTTATGCCCTCGGGGAAGGAATGGTAGCTGGCACAGGCTGCGAGCATCTAGCAGACAGATAACACGGACTTGAAAACTCGTCAGACCAAGGAGAGACTGGAAAATGGACTTTCCCTTTTCCAGGTGAGCACTCTCAGCTCTCACCTCTGAGCTGCTGCTGGAGAGGGAGTGAAGGGGAATGATGGTAACAGGGAGCACCTCAGGCACCTTTGCCTTGGAGCGGGAGCTCAGCAGGATCCATAGTGGCTCAAGCAAGTGAATTTGGAGTAGCTAGGTGCACCTATCTCAGCCCAGAGTTAGAGGCACAAGCCCCGGGGGGGAGAACAGCAAAAAAATTCAGCCCTGTTTGTAGGGTTTCCAGCTGGCTGGGTTCGGTAAGGCTTCTAGACCTTACTCCCAGACATGTGGGCCTCTCCACCCATTGTGCATCAAGATGTGATACATTGCTACAAACCTGAAAAGCCATGCTATAAAGTAACAGTTATTAGAAATGTAAAGTGCAATGTGTAAAAAATGCTGTGTTCTCCTTATTATAGAGGAGTAAACTTTGATTAGTGGAAGTGATTAGTCTATAAAATTTAACTTGCCGTTTATTAACTTAACAACCTAACAACCTGGTGTTACTAAATACTCAGGGTGGGAACCACTGTGACCTGTGGAAAAGTATTTGCCTGCAAAAGTGCAGATCAATAGTTCTACATTTAGCTTAAGTTTTATGTATTATGCCAAATACAGTTCATAAATGTCACTTCATAATTTGTATTAGTACAAATTATTAGGAAAGAGTGACACCCCTGGCTTGCCACACCTAAATACATTATTAGTTGTTTCAGCAGGTCTTCTGATTTATAGTTATGCTTAATGATCCTGTTAAAAATATAATAAATAACTTTTTTATTCTAACAATTTAAAGTCTGTATTTTTTTCAGGTACCATGCGACAAGGCAAAAGTTTGTAACAGGCTGAAGTTTTAAACTGTTATAAACTAAGCTGCATATAGGAATATACAACAGAGACCATCAAGAAACCCACTTTCTAGATATATAAGACCACAGAATGAATCTAAAAATGTGATAGACTGAAAATACAAATTTGATTGATCTCTAAAAAATGTAAGGTCATTTTCTATAAATGCTTTTTAAAATCTATTGCTTGAAACAGTACTTTCTGAAAAAACATTCATAGTGGTATTTTACTGTGCATTCAAGTGTCCTAGTCTAACTGCTTTCCTTAATTATGCCGAGGTTACAGACATTTTCAGTGTCTTATCCAGATATAGCATGCAGGGCAGTAGCATTTGCAAGTTATGTATTGGAGATAGATCTGAACTTCAGACTCCATGTAGCACAGCGAGCACACCTTAACAATTTTAATTGGCCACAATATCATCGAGAGGTCAGCAGTGAAATCTGTATATCCCAGAGTTTATGGCTGTCATTTCATAGATTTTGATTTAGGGTTAGTGCTCACACAGCAATTAATGATCAAACTGTGATATTTAAACTGCTGGTCTCAAATGCAGGCGCTCTTCCCGAGCAATCGGAGACCGTGACAAAACCAAGCAGAAGGTCACAGCCTGCTCCTCCCTGCAGACATTGTCCTCTCCCTATAGCCGGAGGCTGTATTCCTCCCGGTGTTTGCATTGGATGTGTGCAAACACGGATCCCTCCTGTCCTCCATCCGTCTGCGGTGGTAAGGACCAGATGCATCCCGGCCCAAGCCAGGTGTTAGAGAGGGAGAGAGAGAGGAGCTAACTAGGGAAACCTTCAAAAGGTTATGTTCATGATGACAAATGTTGTGCAAAGGGTCATAAATGCACTTTCACGGAAACCCACAGATAGAAGAGACGTTAGCCAGAGCTTCTTGGGATGGTGCATTCCCCATCATTTAACACCCGTAATGGAACAGCGTCCTCGTATTTCTCATGACACTGTTATTCTTCGTAATGGGGATTAACAGCCTTTCGTGTTACTTCCTGCCTAGATTTCTCATGAACTAACATCCCCACATCAGATACTATATTAGCCAATAATAAGAATAAATGACAGACCGCATAGTTTCTTGCCTGACAAGGGTGCTGCATTATCCCACCACACAAAGAGTACAAAGAAATTTCTGGAGTTTTATTTATTGTTTCGGCTATTACATAAAAATATTACAGAAATAAAAACTCTGAAGAACTAGTATGGTGTGGTATTGCTCCAGTCATAATGTGCTAGTACACAATCAATTCTTATAAAAGCTTTTCTCTTTCAGAGTAGTTTAGTTGTCCAAAGGGAATAAATAATTTACTGCTTGTTCAATCCAGTACTTCTCTCCTATTATTTTAAAAAATTTATTCTACTTTGCATTTACCACATAAAGTGTTCTTTGTTTACATTTTGACCATTTTAAAACTGTTTCCTGTTTAAGCGCATAGAGGATACCCTTGGGCAAGGGAGCTCACCAACGTGATGCTGATGGCTTGAGAAGAGTTCAAATGTACATTTTATTTTCCTTATTTCTGAAGTCAGTATGGGCTACCTGGCTTTCCTTTGATGTAAATTTTCATGACTTCCACATTTTCAGATTAAAACCTTACAAAGCTTATAGACGCGGACGTGTATTCTTAATATTCCTAAATACAAGCTGGCTGGAAACTACCTCACAGTTACATGGTGCAAAAAGATCCCTCTAAAGGCCTCAGGCTCACCCATAATGGAGACACCAAGGTGGCTGTGGCTGTGGACTGGGTCTGAGTGACAGATTGCTCTTAGTGGATGGTTGATGGTTTGGGTTCTCTCTGGTTTTGATGTGGGGATCTTCTTGGAACATTTAGTTGTATCATCTGTATTTGTGTATTCTAATTTGTCCAGTTATTGTGCTTTGTTTTGGTCTATTACTCTTTGTTAACTTATGCATTTATATGTTTTTTCGTCCTACTGCTAATAGGCTTAATGGTATGCTCAGAAAATCATCATATAATTGGATTTAAACTTAGAAATAGTTTTTCTGTTTTGTGCATTTCACAGTAATGAGTCTGTTTGTATCTAATATTGTCCAATAAAGGTAAAAAAGAAAATAAAATCCAGGAACTTGGTACTTGTTACTTTACAGGAGGGAAAAAAACCCAACCCAA
This sequence comes from Rhinoptilus africanus, assembly GCA_013400135.1. Lineage (NCBI taxonomy): Eukaryota > Metazoa > Chordata > Aves > Charadriiformes > Glareolidae > Rhinoptilus > Rhinoptilus africanus. The sequence continues at coordinate 134,295 of VXBO01004177.1, forward strand.
ACTGTTGCAAATTCATTTACCTGAGTAAAATAAAGGTGCAGTTATTGCCCAAAACATCTGACATAAAGGCTATAAAATTTTCTTTATCAATTTTGCATTTAATCTGAACCTCAACAGATTTTTCAGAAGTGGCTGGTTTGTAATATAAAATTAGTTAGCCATGATACAGGGGAGAAACAAGAAGGACTGGAAACAACTACAAAGAGTTAGGATTATGCCATGTAGCCCATGATGTAATTATTTAGGAAGACCCAGGGGTCCAATGCATTGATAGGGAATGGGCAAATGCCTGTGACATAGGAGGCCCTACACCAAACCCATAGGAGGCCTACACCAAGCCTCTGAATTCCAGTTGCCAAATCACAAATCCCATTAAAATCCTCATCTGTCCCATTTGCTTGGGTCACTGTTGCCCATCTGAGCACAAGTGTCCTCCATTCAGGTGTCTTATTCAAGACTCCTTGAAAATAAAGTGTGCCTCAGGGTGCCAGACCATATTTACTCAGGTATAGGTGATATATGAAGGAAAGATGGCAAATGGCGTCTGTGTCAAATCTAGCCCATGTTGAAGTCCCAGAGCGTTGCCCTCCTTGCTCTGGGTGGGGTCTGCTTTTGCAAGCGCCAATGAACAATATACCACGCAGGTCCACTGGTCCCACGTAGTTCAGAAGGAAAGTCATATTTTTAGAAGTATTTGAAGGGGAGACATAGAAGATTTATAGCCATGGACATGTTTGTGCTGTTTAATTTGTTTGGCAATAGTTGGTGGGGACAATCTATCTGAAGTGCACATCTCATGCTAGAATAGAGCCTTTTATGTCCATAATGCATGACTGTAATATTATAGTAACAGGCAGAACAAGGAAATAACAAATGGGAAGATAAGAGATTAGTATAGTCTTTAAAAAATGTCTATTATTATTCAAAACTGTATAACTGTCATTGCTGAAGACAAACTGTATTATAAAAATACAGTATAATATTATCCGAATTAGGGAATTATGGCTTCTAGAGGCATAAATACTATCCTTTTGGCATTTCAGCTACAGTGTCAGTACATAGTTCTGCTTGTTCTATAGAATGTGGAAAAGCTAAATCAAAATTTCCTGACAACTTCCAATTCAGCAATTTTTACAATAAGTAGAGGTTAGACTTACCTGAAGTCCTGTTTTGGGGGAATTGAAAGATGAAATAACAAAGCCAAAAGACAGCGGGAAAGAAAACAGTAGAAAGCAGCAAAAGAGACCAGAGACCTTAGAAAGATGAAGGAGAAAGAACATGTCAGACAGAATAAGAAAGAAACCTAATTTTCAAATGTACAAATCAATCCATTTTAATTAGGTCAATCTGTCAAATTGTTAAAAAGGTAGGGAAAAGACCAACATAGGACAGCAAAAAATTAATTGCACATAGGATTGATGATGGTGGAATGAAATAATTTTTGTCTCTTCTTATCTGCTGTCTTTGTGTATGACTTCTGTTAATAACATCACTATTTTAGTGGTGCTGCTCAATTGCCATTCACTTTGAAAGTTCCTAAATATTAAGGCCACATTAAGCCAAAACATCTCAGACTTACAGTGTTATGTTAGGATACTAACATTACTTAAGACTTCAGTTCTTCCAAGCTCATTTGTAGGTGAATACCAGACTGAATAAAATCTGAGGCCAGCAAACATAGTTAAGGTATAATTATTATCCAGTTAACTCAAATTGACTTGCACACAGTTGGAAAGGGTGTTCAGCTGACCTGGTTAATGAGTAGTTCATAAACTGTCACTCTTCCTGATCATGGAGAGGAGAACTGGGTGTGCTTTGAACATCTTAAATGCCTGAGCAAAATACTATCATTTCAGTGGCATTTGCTCAACTGATGTAAATGATATGAGATACTTAGATTCATCAGTACAGTTAATTTCTTGTCTTCTCTGCTCATCTTCTAAACAAGCCAGAACACACAGAGGAGACTAAGCTAGAGGAGACACAGGGATTCTCCACTCCACCACCATGCAGGTGCTTAAGTTGCACTTTGGCACCTGCAGATGGATGCAGCCCGGAGCCTGCGGGTTTGCAAGGGGGACCTAAAGACCCAATGCCAGGTCAGGAACCTGCCTGGCTGGTGAGGGGGACAGCTTGCAGCCTGCAAACAGTTTGTGCACACCTACACCAGAAAAGACAGATGAATAGACTGTGATACTTGGGAGACCTTTTGGGCCTTGTGCTACATAGAGATGGTTTTCATTTATTGGCCAAAGCAAATTTCTGCTCAGGTTTCTGTAGCCTCTTCCCTCTGCATGCAAAGGTAATTCATTAACAATCCAAATAAACTTCCCTTTTCCATCAAAGTCTTAATAAAAACACTTAAAGCAGGTATTTTTATACTGTTTTGTATACTTACAGCCAATATTTTTAACAACAGTTATTCTCAACATTTATTTCATCTGTGAGTACCTTGCAATGTCATACAGATTTGCTGGATTTTGGAATAAGCCAATGGCTGGTAAATCGGTAAGCCAGCGTGTCCTACCTGGTGCTGGGGATCGGTTTTCTTAACTTTTTGAAGTTACTGCCCAAATCTTTCCACCCAGAAAAAACAGCCCATTTCCTCTTCTCCACCATGGTTTTTAAAGATGGGATTCATCTGATCAGATGAGTATTTTCAGTGTCGACATCCCAGCTAATTGTCTAGACTCCCCTTGCTGTCACAGGAGAGAAATGGACTCATTGGTCTCAGTTCACTTAAGGCAGACAGCTAAAACAGGCCAGATGAGTGGCATGTTCTCAGTGCACATTTCTCTCTGGTGACTCTCACGTGAATGAAGATGATGTGAGTGTATGGATGCTTCAGCGTAAGTGAGTCTTTACCACCTGCAAGTGACATCCTGCAGGAGGACGATAATTCCCCTTTAGCTAGGAAGGAGGGATGAATCACAGGTATCTGGGGTAATTGCAGAGACTGCAGCCATTACCAAAAAAAATAGGACTTTGATGATTAATTACACAATGTATTCCTTATATACACCTTGGCTCCAAAAGACACATGCATTTCAGAATAATCTTTATATTCTGGGCTTCTGTTGGACTGCTTTGGGTTTGAGGAGGGAGCTGTTTCGCTTTTCTTTTCTTATTATTAATCTTCCCTTGAAATACTTAACTGTGATACGGTCAGACAGAGTTTGTTGTGCATCTGTTGCCCAAATGTTCATGGGCAAAGTACAGTAATCCTTGAAGTCATAGCACTGAATTTCATTGTTTAAAGACCCTTTAGCAGATTCCTAGAATCAGCTTGGGACCAAGAGGAAATAGTGCTCTGAATATTCATTTTAACACAAGTTGTCATTTAGCAGAGTAACATCTGCTGCTTCCTTAATGTGCTGGTTTTCTCCAGGAAACTGCATCAGTAACAGTTAAGTTTTATCTGGAATTTGTACTGATACTGTGATTCTTTGGAGGGGAAGGGGAGAGTTTGTCTTGAATGGCCAAGAGCTATGAAGAGCTCTTCAGTTTCTAGGGGTGTTATGAAGAAGTTAAGCAGCCTTTACGTTGCTGCTAACTAAAAGCAAACCAGCACCGGCTATGTCAAAGAAAGAAAGAGCCTACCTGTGGGTGGTCAGTTGAGTGGATCTAAGGACAGATTTCACCCTTCCTAAACAGCTCGGATGCTTGCCATGGGTTTTGCAATCTGTGTATGCAAGAGCAAAATTCTGCCTTGTGCTGTTCTGCTGATAACCAAGGCCAGATCCTTGATGACCTACTTTTTATTATTTGGTCAAGCAATATGTATTATTCAGAAGGCTTCCCAATTAATTGATTTTTACTATTTGAGATATAGGAAATCAAGCTAATAACATAGAAGGCGTTTATGGTGGTAACATGGACAGAAAACGCTAAAAGGGAAGATTTGGGGATTTTGGTTTTTAACTGCTGCAGTTAAGTGGGTTCATTTGTTGTCATTAGAAGTGCATTTACATTGGCTTAACCATATGCTCATTTTGCTTTTCATAATACTTTAATACTGGCAGGAGTGAAACCTCTCAAAGAACAATTCCCTTACGCTTCCAAACATGATGTTAACCAGGTCTGCTTTAATATTCTTTCACTACATAAAGCAAATGCATAAAGCAAACTCATTTATCAAGTGAAAAGAATACAAACACTGAAACATTACTACTTTTCTGATGGCAGTTGAATAGGTGCTATATTTTAATATATAACAGATTAATTATGAATATTGCTCACCATTGCAATAAAGATAAACTTTTTTAGGACCTGATTTTTCAAGCATTTGTACACCTGCCTAACTTTGCAGATGTCTTCAAAGCAACTGATCCCAAGGGCATGTTTTCAGGAGTGAGACTTTAATGCTGGACTCTTAAATAATGCATTGCTTAAAGTGTAAGAAAGTGGATGAGTTAATTATTTAGTTTGTTTATTGCAGTCTTTAACACAGTTGCCAGCAAATAGAACAGATAAGTAAGAAGAGTCACAACCTGTAGAGATTTTAAAATACAGAGCAAAACAGCAAGCACCATGTTACCATTTGCATAGATTCCTAGAAGTCACAGAGAAACTTGGCTTGCAGATCAGAAATTGTGAATGAATTCAGCGGATTTGTCAAACGACATGATTTAAAAGTAACCATCGGTTATTGCATATGTCAAAACAGCGCAGGCGAAGGCAGCTCCACTGCCCCGGCTCCTTCTTCTGTGGGAGTCAGCAGAGACTTGCTATCTGCCTTGCTGGGGGGAGAGGTTTGCCTCTCATGGCTGGGAGTGGGCCCATACCCCATCCCGCCATCCCTCGGCCACCGTCCTGGGGGGCATCTGCAGAGCTCTGCCCAGTGGTGGCTCTTTTCTCCCCCAGTAACAGAATTTCTATCCTCTTTTGAGTCAGTTGCCTTCCCTGTCCTTTATAGTTTTGCTCAGAAACACACTGCTTCTTCAAAGCTTTGCAACAACAAGCGTTTGACAATCTGTTGGTATTAAGCCAGGTTTATATCAAAGCACAGCAGTGAAGTCGTATCTCATATGGTGGCTGTGGGGCTGATTTTTCCTTTCGGAGATGTGGCTGATTTGCCGTCTCTCCCAAACACACATACAATCTTCACAGAACAGCATTACAGAAAGGGAAGAGTTGTATAGTTGTCCAGTTCATGAGCCAAAACAGCATCCCAGGCCATAGGAAGCATGCACTGTATCATCTTTGAACCAGCGGGCAGCAAAAAATTGGGGGAAAGAATTAAATTTATACTAGATATATATTTATACTGAATATGTACCCTGATACCTGAAAAAATGTTTGTATATCATAAATGAATATTTGCAGGAACGTGGGAGATGTTATAGCTCTACTGTTTTTTTCTAGTTACAGTTGGAAAATTAATGGTTTGCTGAAGCAAATAGGATCACCACTTGGCAGCTGTTACTGGCAGGACAGACAGTAAAACACACACATGCTGTGCACTATATTTCTGTCTCCTTTTCTTTCTTCTGACTGTAAATGAAATAAAGTACTGGTAGGTGTTTCCAGTCAATGGTAAGCTGCTCTTTGTCAGTCTCTAAAGAAGATAAATATGTAAGCATTGTCTGTAGTTGGTTTTCTTTAGCACCCAGCCCTGGTTGATTCAGCAAGCTGAAGTTATACACGTGGCCAGATTCAGACACATGAACAGTTTTCTTGAAGCATGTTCTACCAAGAAGGGTCATGACGAGTGCCTGAGATGGACTCTAAAGCTGGCTGATCCTCATTATTGAAAAGTAGAGTATCATCTTCCCCTCCTGAGTTCTCCAGCTGAGTTCACGTGTGGGAGCTTGTTTGTAGCTGTGTCACTGCAGGAAGACTGCACGTGACAGTCATCTGGTGGTAGTCATCTCTGCTCTGCGAGGGGAGGTCGCCTGCACACGGGTAAAGTTTGTCACTCAATAGCCAGAAGCAGCAGCTGCTTTCATTGGCTTTTGCTAATAAGGCTCTGTTGCTGTTAAAGCCTATGCAATAATTTAGGCTTTCTAACCTCGCTTTTCAAAGCCAGAAGTAAAAGAGAGAGTTCACTTGTGAACGCCAGGATCTTCTTCTCTTAGGTGTCTGAGGCAAATGGTGTATGCCCTGTGGCTCTAGACGGGTCATCTAAAGAGCTGAGTGGGTCCGTGGATCCCTGATGTCATCAGAAGACGCTTGGATGGCAGCTGTCATTGCCCTGATCTGTCTGTGGCGTGGCTATGTAAGACTGTAAGATACGTAAGGGCTACCTTATTTTGATCTTAGACAGCAGTTCTGGAAGGACCTAGGGAGGCCATAGGGGCTATCTCCCAAGACCAGAGTACAGTAGTACTTACCAGATATCAATTGAGATGTCTAATCAAACTTTGTTTTCTGGAGATTAAAAAGCGCAATCCTGAACTGTGTCAATGTATTTATTTCAATAGAAATTTACATGCTAAATCAAAAGGAAACCTGGTGGTTTATTAACTTCTGTCAGTTTTTGTTAGCTCTCCTTTTCTTCATGCTCTTCAGTTTCTTTCCATTAACCACTGAACACAGTCCTTTTTTTTCTCATCAGTAGCTTTTATTTCGCTAGCTGTGCTTTTGTAGTCCTGCAGACTTTCAAAAGTCTCTGTGTCACACTTCTTTCTTTTGTAGGAAGGCACCTCTGCCTCTCACTGTAGACTTCTGTGGCTGTTCGTGGTGAAGTTTTCATAAAGTTACCTCTCCTCAGTTGTCTGTCTCCCAGTCTCCCCTGTAGCTGTAGTACCTTAGATAAGGAGCTCTTCTCTCAATGCTCACTCTTCAGGGAGAGCGGGGCACTGCCTTGCAAGTTTTACTATGTTGCTTGAGGTGAAATCAAGACCTTGGTTGTTCTGAGACACCCTGTGCTTTTCCACTGGCAAAAGGGTGGTAGTGTCTTCAGCAGCTCTCCCCTGGGTTTCTTAGGAGCCTGCTGGTGAGTCATTAACCCAGATTTCAAGAAAGGAAAACCAAGAAGAGATTCATTCCAGTCTTGCCAATGATGTCTTCATTCAAACTCATGCAACCATTTCAAACTGCCTTAAGTCTGAAACCACCTGTGTATCATTGCATGTCCCTGTTGGTTTGTTTGTTGGTTCATTTTTTGTGTTTTTTTAATACAGGAGGGAAGGCTTTGATTTTTGAACAACTACCTACTGATCTCTCACTTTGATGAATTTAGTATGTCTTTCTTATCACTAACACGTTGCGTAGGATTCATTTCCTTTCACTTGCAATGTTTAAAATTTGCATGTCCATGTCTAGGATAGAGTCCTTTTAGTCAAAAGACCAAATCAGGTACCTCCAAGGGGTGATTCATCCGGCCTTTCTTAGGCACAGACCTTGGAAGAAGAACTGCCCTCAGGGAGAGACTGCTGCTTTCTATTGCCTGTGAGCAGAGCAGAGAGTGACTAGCCATGAGCTGAGGTGTCTAGTTTCTGAATACTTTAATTAAGATGGATAATACCCACCTATTACCTAGGTATCATATAAAAAAGGGTTATAGACCTTCTCTGTCATTTTATCTTGATGTCATTGCGTTTTTCCTGTTGATTTACATGTATAGCTTTGCAAAGTAGACTCATAGTTTCTCGCAATGACAGCGCTTTCTTATGTCTTACAGAAACCTCATATTTGTCTTAATATTCTCTTACCACCTTAAATTCACATCATAATCACATTGTGGCAGGCTCTGCATGACTTTTGCACTGTAATCTTTATAATATCTTTGTGAGTTCTTGAAGTAGCTATTATCCTGCTCACAATTAAAGCTACATAAAGTCACTTCAGAGCGTTCTCATTACTTATCTCATCAACTTGAATACATCAGCTGTTACTGAATGTTTTATTTTTTAAATAGAATGCACCAGTACAACTGTGATTCAGATTCATTGCAAATACAAAAATAAAGGCTCTTCACCCTTTTCTTTTCTCATCATGTGAGTATTTACTATCTTGTGGAATATTCTACTTTACATATGGTAACACTCATTCTAATTCACTAAGCCACATTCAGAACTGTAAATTCTGCATTGTGCATCACTGGTGAAGGGACGTATTTTGCCTTCATTGTTAGTACTCAAAGCAGCATAAATACAATCCTGATTTTGCAGCTCAGTGCTGGCAGACTGGATATTTTCACATTGTTCTCAAAATCTTCGTATCGATAGTATTTCTTTCATGATAACATTTATTTATCAAAGTTTATGCCGCTTTGACTTCTTATAAAATAACAGCAAAGATAAATGGATCGATTGACCCCAAGAGCAGTTTATTTATCCCTTTAGTCACACTTCAGTGGCAAAATCAATACTCTTCTGAAATATCTGATATTACAGTGGTTCCAGTAAATACTGACATTCCTGAACTATGTGAAGGGGGAACAAAAATTTATTATCAACTTAGATTTTTAGTACCTTTATTGATTTTTCTGGGGATGCTTGAATTTTTATTTATCTGTAGCTAAGTAAGTGACCTTTGTTTCAAAAAAAAAAAAAAAAAAAAAACAAACCCAAAAGCAAACCCAAAAAGCCTTAAGTTTAAACCTTGTAAAAAGTAAAAAGGAAAAAACCACACATCTAACACTGTCAGTGACAAGGATCTTGGCAGAAGAGTATGTCTGGTTTTAAATGATGCATAGCACACCACTGTGTGTTCTTTTTCATACTATCTCTGCATTTGAAACTGTATAACATGTAATTTTTTTTATACTGATATTGTTGACATCCACTTTGTGCGACGGCTAAGGTGGTTTTGAGTCTTGCATGGCTACCAATTATTTTGATAAAAGGATGGAAGAGATGACTGACCTGAAAGAAAATAAAAAAGCATGCAACAGGTTACATACTTCAGATAATAAACAGATCTGCAGGCGGTAACAGGAATTATGCACACGTATGGAAGAAAATTTTCTCTCTCTTATCCCTGGAAGCTTTGAACATATAAAAATTGGATGAGAAAGGTAAGGTTCAGGGCAGTTGCTAAGGGCAAGGTGGAGTTTCTAGTTTGGGGGGTCTCACCAGAACTGTGTTTGGACAAAGTATAGTAGAGAACAACTTACTTTCTCAGTTGTGCTAAGCTGAGGAGCCCACTGTATCAAAATATGGAAGGCAGGCAGTCCTGAACCAGTCTAGTGTTTGAGACAGAGATGGTCTGGAAAGCCTAAGTTCACCAAGGAGTGTGGGTTCATCCCAAGTGGACACAGGGAGACCAGGAGGGGGGCCATCAGGGGTCTATTGCAGCCTGGCTATACTGTGCTCATGTGCTCTGACTTGTAGGGTAGTTGTCTCAGGATTTGGCAAAGATGGACTAACAGACAGAACAGGGTTTGGAGGATTTCACATGACCCTGCTGTCCCTTCTAAATAGATGGACACGGATGAAGAGGATAGGTGGGATGAAGGGGATAAGTGGAAAACTCAAGGTATAAATCAGCTTTCCTGCTGTTTTGTATCCTGGCCACTTAGTGAACACCACCCACATTACTGCCCTCTGCATAAAAAATGGAATGTAAATTTGAAATGCATATACAGGGGGTTCCTGCTTCTGCATATTTATATAAAACAGTGAAGCTCCTTAGGGAAGTTATCTTAGAAGAAGAATGACCCTTCCAGTAGCAGAATGTTTGAGACCTGAAAAAAACCCACCAAAAATCACAGAAACCGGCAAAACACAAGACATAGTCTGATGTTTGAAAAGTTAATATTTCTTGGCAATTCCCTTCCTACCTGTGATAGATGTACTCCTTTCTGAGCTGCCTTAATGCTATTTAAGCCATAGCTAGAATTAATTTTTTAACACTCTACACCAAACTTCACCAAAAAAATAGCTGATAGTGAGTGCTCTGACTTGGCTGTCATGCCTTCAGCTGCCACTTTGTTCGATCCTTATCTCAAACATGTTTATTCTGGCTTCTGTTGCTATTGCTTGTGCAGATACACAATCTGCCATCAGCAAGAACTAATGATAAATGTTTATGGTTCCTTGATGGAAGTGTACTTCTCTCCAACACTCCTATTAAGAGTAAAAAAAAAAAAGGCTCAATAACCCTGTACATATTCAGGATGTAGACCAAAGGTGTGAAAAACCAACACAAGCTCTAGTTATCAGTGGGTAAGTACTGCAGTGAGTCTTCAGTAAAGAGTAGGTCTTCTGTGAATAAAATTCCCTCCAAGAGCTTTTCACTCTTTCCCATTTCCTGGTGCTGGAATGTTCAACAAGCCCATCTAATATAAAAAAGCTCACAACGTTTTCTAGGGTTTTTTCCCATTCATTTCTAGCTACATCCCTTGATGATCATTAAATCATCCTAAGATAATTATCTCACTGTACATTTCCTCCTTCTTAAGACCTGCCAAAAGATTAATTTTCTCCAGAGAAAAGGAATTCCATAACTTCATTACATTTATGTAAACCAGAAAATCACTTTCCCTCAAAAGACAGTATAATTAAAATACATTTCCAGAATTTGTATGAAAACCAGAAAAGTTTTGAGTACAAGTTCTGATCCAGATGAAAACTAAAATGCATGTGCGGTTTTAAAGTTAGCTTAGCAAGATGGTTTAGTGATGGTTTTTGTCAGTGTTAGGTTGATGGTTGGACTCGATCTGAAGGGTCCCTTCCAACATAGGCAATTCTGTGATTGCATAAACTTCGTGTAGACCACAGGTTAATCATAACCTTCACTTCTTTGAATAATCAAGGTTATATAATATTAAAACTGAAACAAAACGAAACCAAAAACCTATTCAAGCTGTGTAGCTAGAAGAGAACTGCCTTACAGAAGGAAGATCTGGGAGCAGATAACTTGCCAGAAGTTTCAAAACCATCGGGGCAGTCATTGTAATGTCCTAGAGCTATAAACAGGACGGTGTACATGAGGATAACCTACAAGTATTTTCATGTTAAATCTAGTATTGAGAAAAATTTTTCCAGAGGACAAAAGAGAAAAAATAGACTAAAAAACATTTAGGATGGCTGCTAGATGATGGAGCTTTGCTCCTCAAATGTTGCAGTACTCTTTCTTCCCAGAGGCTTTTACTGATGTGCTTTTATTGATGTTCCCCCAAAGCACTGAAAAGTTCTGTCTTATTTGCCCGTCCTATATTTCTGGTGTCATACACATAGTTATAAATGTGCTGAATATCAAGTATATTTTGAAATTTTAAAATAAAGTACCACTGGAAAGTACTGCATACATTGCGGATCTGGAATAAATTATCTCATTCCTCTCATTTTCGCTTCTACTTAAGGCCTACATTCATGTCTGTAGACTGAGTATTGACTGCTTACTAGTTCACAACAACAAAAAAATTCTCTTTACCAATAGGTTCAAAATTTGCTGAAATTTTGAAATATGGGGCTATTTATAAATGAACAGATTTCTCCACTTTCAGTTAAAGTCAGCACATCTGACCAACCAGAACCACATCATAATTAGCAACTATAAGACCACCCAGTTTTACTTCGAAATAGCCCTGGACACAAAATTATTTTCATTCTGGCTGCACGAACAGTGTTCCCCCTGCAGTTTAGCATGTCAGGTGCTGAAAGCTTGGACTGGACCAGGTTCTTGTATGTGCATCCTCTGTTAAATATAGGAAATATAAGGATGTTAACAGACATAGAGGAATGGAGACTTAGAAGTCTGTGCATGCTTTTCATTTCTATCCCATTCCCTCTGTGGCAAGTGCCAGTGTATTTGTGGGAAGAGCCAGCAAGTCTTCTTGCCATATGCTGGCCCATTTCAGTGATTTTGCCTGTATGTGTTTGTGTGTGTATTCATATGCATATATGCATATATGCATAGATGTGCAAATGACATAAGGTCAGTGTTTGCTGCCATATGCTGAAAGCAGTCAGCATGGAGGAGGGCGAGAATCCTAACTTTGACTCCTTTGCACTCAAATTAAATGTGAAAATGAGTCGTTACTCAACATGGATTTGACAAAATAGCCAAAGGGAGTTTGGTCCTCATCACTCGTATTTGAATGGCTTATGGACAAGTAAATCCCTTGGCTCCTTTGAAAATCCCAAATTTAAAGGATATTTTTTAGTGCTAGCAATGAGAATCAATGCCACTGACACACCTCTGAGAAACTGGCATCATGAACCTTCAATCTGATTAGTTACGCAGGTACTTGTGAAATTGCTTTATACCAGAGCCTTAAAAAAATTTACAGGATGTGTTCCAATGCTCAGAGAAATCATAACGGTAAGAAATACATTGTGCCAACAAGAAAAAACAAGTCAATATGCCCCTGCCTTCATACCCAGGCAATCTGCCTATCCAAGTATTTTCTGTAAATTTAGAATAAATTTTAAAGGTTTAAGGGCATGCAGTTGTATCATCATTTTTATGGCAGCCAAATTAATTCTTTCATGCAGTGCTTGAACCTAATGGAGATTGACTGTCCTGTTTTCCTATTGTAATGATGTGTACCGAGTTGAAAATGAAGATGTTGGAGGATAAAAAATAGTGCTGTGACTGCTATTGATTAGCTGTCTTGTTTGCTTCATTGTTCAGGCTCCGGTGGCCTCTTGGGCAGAAGGACACCCAAGTATAACATCCCTGACATTTTCCTGAAAAGATGCATGCCTTAAAAGTGACAGCTTTACTTAAAAAATACAGTTTTGATGTATAAATGTGGTAGTTTTAGCTGAAAGGATTCTGATGGATTAGAGGAGACAAAGAGAAAGATTTCTGAAACATACCTCAGGTCAGCCTTGTATCGCGAACAGATTTAATAGCAAGTGTCTTACATGATGATGACACTCCTAGTGTCTCTGCATTTCAGGGTATGTGGGAACGAGCAAGAAAAGCTGAGTTTATCTTCAAAGACAGAGTGATTAGGTTATTCTGACTAATGTGCTCAGCTTTCATTAAAGGCTTTGAGTGTTCATGAATTCCAGAAGGCTTGACTGTGTGCACTGGAGAAGAAAGTGGCCCTTGAACTAATACATAATTTTATCAAAAAAACTGCCTGTATTTTTAAAAGCCCCCATACAGATTGTTTTTCACAGTCTTCTGACAACAGGCTATTTGATACCATTTTGTTTATTCTCTTGCCTGGTTTTAATGGAGAGTATTTGGTACGAGTCATATAATTAAATTTGTAAAAACAATTTCTTTTAATTGCATACATATGAATTTAATGCACATGAATGTGTATATTAAAATAACCCTATGGCTCTTGCTTATACAGAAAACAAGCCATAATTTACCTTATTCTCTGTCAAGGTATTTAAAGGAGTCAAGTATACTAAGTGATTTCATGCATCACCTTTAATGAAATTCACGAACATATGAGCGTGACTGTAGGGCTGGGTCGCAGCCAACATTAGAAATGCTTCTGCTTTTATCAGTGTTATGTTAAAAAGGGACGGATTCTGCCACATGTGCTGTCATGTCTGGGAGAAAATGGATTTGCTCAATTAATGACCTGTAGCTCAACAGGGGTGGAGATATTAGTGACTCGGTCTGATAATGACTGTGGCAAAACCATGCTTTTTTATTAAATCCTCTAACTAGTTTGCAAAAACCCGGGCAATCTGTCAGGCAGTAAGTGGAAGCCAGCCAGGAGAAAGCTGAGGCTTCTGATGTGCTTCAGATGGAGGTATTGCAGCACCGACCTGACTCATCCCTTCCTCTCATCCTGTGCACCTGAGAGCGAGCCCAAGTACTGCTGCTCTTTCATCCGTGCTTTATAATGGTCCTGCCCTCACAGAGCACATCTGCCCCTGCCTGTTTCTTTGCTCGATGCATCTCATCTCCAGGCTCATGACAAGGTCTTTTCATTCTGCTCTTACAAACTCCCGTCACAAAGACCACCTTCCATCTGCCTGTGTCATCCTGATTCTTGTCTACCAGGTCAAATTTACATTTCTTCTTTTCCCCTTCAAAGCTTCTGATAAGTCTGTTCCCACCCTCTTTTCCAGCCTTGTCCATGATGGACTGGATGCTCTGCTCCAGCAGGGACACTGTGTCTCCTGCCCTTCTCCCTGCCACCATGGACAATGGGCCATCTCTGCTGAAATGACCCACAAGATCACTGCTCTTTCCTTGTTCAGGATCTCCAAGGAAGTCATCTAGCCTACAGCATCCAACGGAGATGTGACAGTAGTCTCCTTTATTTGTTTATTCATATTAAAAGTAACCTCTAAAAAGGCTGACAAATCTGAGCCAGTCCCCAGTCTCCTCAGTTTTCTGGCATGTTTTGTTCCTCTTCACTCATGGTGTCTTTTCTAATAACAAAGAGTTTGGGGGACAGAACCTCCTTCTTGCTTTCTGCTTACCGGCTTCTCCAGTTAGAACAAAATCAGTTGAAAATGAAGCTCTCAGAAGTAAAGTAGTAGCTCAATTTTGGCAACGGCAATCTTAATGAAAATCTTAATTTCTCTCTCATTAGCTTTATGCATTGTAATTTGGGCTTGCATTGTGTGGTCAGGAACAATTTCTCAAATAACGCAACATATAGTTTTGGCTGAACTAAAAACCACTAGACATAAATTTGCAATATCTTACAAGCATGGCTGTGCATATATGTGATCGTACAATTACTCAACTGATGTAAAAATCTTTGATACAGAGTAGGTACAGGGAAAATGGCATGTATAGGCAGAAAACGTGTTAAAGTTATTTCAAGGAATATAGTATCAGACATCATATATCACTGAATTAACTTCATACACGTTATTTGAAGAACCTCTGTTTTTAATCCTGTGAGCACTCATTTTGTTTCTAAAACTTCAAGTATGGGATGAAAGGCAGTAAGGAAAAAGGAGTTCGATATCTCTGATGACCATTTGCATCCTGCAGGATTCTAAAAATCTTTTTTCTTCTTCATCATTCACTTTTCACCCGTTCTTGATGGTTTTGCTTCTAACTCCTTTGTGCTCTAGAAGGATATTCAGAGAAGGTTTGTAACATCCAGCATAGAAAAACTGGTAAACTGCACTATATAAAGGTATTTTTTTCTTCTCACTCCCTCTCTTTTCTTCCCAATTCTCTCTGTACTAGTCATTTTTGATCCTGTACAATCTAAAAAAACCCTCGAGTGAATGGAGGAGCTGTAGCTAATGCTGTCAGTCAGTCTCACAAATAGCTCCCATGCAGCAAGCAGCAGCAAATGAAACCGGACAAGCAACAGTATGCATGTGCTCAGGGGAGAGAAGAACATTTTATACAGATGAGCTTAATGCTGCTACGTTCTTCGTGTTTTGATCTTTTTCACTTCTATCATGGTTGTCAACATTATCAACGTTATCGTTGTCGTCATTGTCAGTGAGATGAATCCTGCGAGGATATGGCCCCCTTGCCGACCTGATGCCATCCCATCCTGTCATTTCCTTAAAAAGGTCTGTCTGCGCCTGTCACTGCCAATCTTGGAGCACTGCTGAAGCCTGGAGTGATTTGATGATTGCCAACCCCTCCACAGGGTAGAAGTCCTTTGTTGAATATTGATTGTCCACCCCTAAAAATTCCTGGAAAGCAACTAGAGCTGAACAAGGGTTAACAGAGATTGTGGGGGAATCATTACAAACATCAACTAATGTGAAAAAAATCATTCCTGATTTTGTCCTCCTCTTTAATTTGGGGCAATTGATGAAAGCATCAAACTACAGCATGCCATCTTCCTGTTGTCCAGGGGACGGCTCTTCAGCCCCAGTGTTTCATCACCACTGATGGTCTCTGACTCATCATGGACAATGTGATACCTCTAGGTTTCAAGTTGCCACTGTGCCATCCAAGACGTGGTGGTGGCAGCTGCCACCTGAGGGTAATCCAAGCCATTATCAGCCCTTCCTCATTGCAGCTAGCACATGTGGCTTGCGGCCGGGAGCTGGAGGCTGTTTCGTAGCAGTGGACTGTGATTTTCTTGGTGCCTGAATTTAGCAACAGCAACCATCATTTCAAATTTAGCGACCAGCTTCTTGCATTTTACCTCACTTCTGGAAGGCAGGGAGCAAAACCGTCTACCATTTCTCGGGACCATACCTGAGTCCCAGCTGACAGCATTTATTTTGGGGTATGTTTTAAATGGCGGCAGGTGCCAAGGAAGAGCAGAGGTTGTGAATTCTGTGCAGCACCGACAGCTAACCTTCAGGTAGCCTCTCCATCCGCTGCAGGAACCATTGAGGCTTCAGTCACGGAATCACAGAATTTCATAGTTGGAAGGGACCTCTAGAGATCATCAAGTCCAACTCCCCTGCCGAAGCAGGATTGCCAGAGCACATTACTCAGGGCTGCATCCAGATGGGTCTTGAGAGTCTCCAGAGAAGGGGACTCCACAACCTCCCTGGGCAGCCTGTTCCAGTGCTCTGCCACTCTCACCGTAAGAAGTTTTTTCTCATATTCAATCGGAGCTTCCTGTGTTCCAGCTTGTGCCTGTTACCCCTCGTCCTGTTCCTGGGAACCACTGAAAAGAGCCTGTCTCTGTCGTCCTTAAACCCATCCTTCAATCCCTCAATCATCTTTGTTGCCCTACACTGGACTCTCTCCAGTAGTTTCCTGTCTCTCTTGAACTGGGGAGCCCAGAACTGGACACAGTATTCCAGTTGTGGCCTCACCAGTGCAGAGTAGAGGGGGAGAATGACCTCCCTTGACCTGCTGGCCACACTCTTCCCTCTGCAACCCAGAATTCCGTTGACTTTCTTGGTGATAAGGGCACATTGCTGGCTCATGGATAATTTACTGTCTACCAAGACCCCCAGATCCTTTTCTTCAGAACTGCTTTCCAGCAGGTCCACCCCTAACCTATATTGGTGCCTGACATTCTTCCTCCCCAGGTCCAGGACCCTACGCTTGTCCTTGTTGAACCTCATGACCTCCGTCACTCTGAGAAAAGCCAGGAAGACTCAAGGGCAGATCAGTCTCATTAACTTTTCCTTTGTTGCTGTTTCTATTAGATTTTAAAAATTGAATGCAAACTGATAAAAACAAACAAAAAAAGCTGCAAAGCCTTGCCCTATTCATTTCAAAGTATGCAATTAAAATTTTGGTGTAGCAGACGAGATTTCAAATAGTGAATTTACACTATTCTTTTAACACTGTAATGAAATACATAATCTCACTGTTTTCTGGTTGTTAGAGGAAAAAAAGTAATCAAAATAAAGAGTTTCCATTGCTTACTTTCTCTTTTCTGACTTCTTGAGTGACCTAAGATCTAACAGGAAGATTTTCTGGAGCCTCTATTCCTTCATCATGCTTTGGTTTTGGATGACTGACTTGAGAAACTCACTTGCAGCAGTGTATAGGATCCGTGGATCTGTGTTTCAACCGTAGTGTAAAAATATGAGGTAATAATAGGTACCTAAATACATCCATGTTCATGAAAAGGATAGTTAAGTAAAATACAGGTAGTGTACCTAGGTGTGTTGTATACACACAAACACATGAAAGGCTGACCTTTCATCTAGTAGCTCCTCTGGGCTCGAGGAGTAGTCGAGCAAAGCATAAACTCAGATAGCTTTTGCATCATACAACTCTTTCCTACAAGTTGAGTATATTTGAAGTATCTTCAAATGTATTTTCAGCATCAGCAACTTACACTGAGAGCATAAAGTCTGTCTTTAATTTCTAAATTACTGTCTTCATTTATAAACTACTATACTGTACGCCTTTATTTTAATCCATCACTGCAGTTGTGAATGCCGGTCTGATCTCTGAATCAGCACTCAAAGATAAATGATAGATGGTTTATTAAGTTCTCTCAGCTAGGGTTCATGATGCTTAATTTTCTTAAGTGATAATATTTCATACCATAATCCTGCTTTTTATTCCTTCTTTCTGCTTAGTTGTGTTTAACCTAATTACATGTATGGTCTCTTTAACAGTTGCAGTGCGGAGCCATCACTGAACTTCCATAAATCACCATTTTAACTTTTTTAGAAGAAACCCTTCAAAAGGTCACCTGTCATCAAAGATATTCTAGCTAAAAGTTGTAACACTTAACCGTGTCTTTAGGTTCTCCTAACTCAATTACACCAATGCATCACTCATCTCTCTCTGGGTTTGCAATAAAAGAAGTACTGGTCTAGGGCCATTTTTTGGATCCCTGGCAGCACGACACTGTACATGTACTTACCTCTTTCACAGCTGGATGGTTTCATTGTAACCCCTGGTGGCTCTCTCCAACATTTTGACCTCATAAAAGCATAATGTCACTGAATGCTGAGATTTTATGGTAATTTATTCTGAAGATTGTGGCTTTTAAATCTTCCATATGCGGTTTAATAACAGCATTCTTGTCATCAGGCAAACTTTGCTCTCTCTATTAATATTTTCATCTTCATTTTTCACACACATAAACATATATACACACAAAATAAGCTGATTTACAGAAGCATTAGAGAAAGGGAAAGAGAAGGGAAGAGGCAGAGAACAAGATAGCTGAAGACTAATCATACCAAAACCAGACATGCTTTTGCTGTTTTTTTCCATTCCTGTTATATTTTTGTTTGGATTGGCTCCAGTGAAGCCCTGTTCCTTGTCGCTCTTGTTGTTCTGTGTGTGCTCATGCATAAATTGAGGTCAAGTATGAAACCTCTTTTCTGCATTCCCGGTAAGAATGTGTAATGTCCTTATCAACAAATAACAAGAAATCTGAACTAATTTAGCTCATGACCCTGGGTTCTTTTTATTTTTTTCTGCCTTTACTAAAAAAAAATGGTGTTTGCTTAGTTGTTAATGTATTCAGTTTGGTAAATTAGAGCTGCTTGAAATTTCTACTAATCCCTTTCCATTGAGGGTTTCCCTGGACTGAGTGACGCTGAATAAAACAAAAACCACATGCATGCACAGGTTTCTGAGATTTTCCGGATCAAATACAATTTAAGGGGCACAACATTTTTAAATGAGGTGGGTTTTTTTTTTAAATTACTGTACCAAAAGCACCAATGACTACACAGTGTTTACTGAAAATATGCTTTGCTTGAATTTGGCCATTAAAGTATACAAGGGCTGAGGGGTTATTTTGCAATGAAAGAATGAACCAATATATAAGGATAAAAGTAGAAAAATGGTTTAACACACAGCACAAAGATGTTTTTGAATGAATCAGTCTTTGCTATTTAATTTACATTTTGAGGGCTCATTAGGATGATGAATGACACTGCTGGAGAATAAAACATACTTCCTGAACAAAAGAAAATCTCTGTAGCCTAATAACATTTTATGCCAGCACTTACATTTGTCAGAAGTGGATGCTATTTATCCCTATGATTATTTAAAAATCATTTTTATTGTCCTTTGTGCTGTGTCCTCTTCTGGGAATTTTAATTCAGAGTTTGACACCTACTTATTAACTTCCATGAAGTATGGAGTACAAAGGCTTATACTATATAAAGAATTCTAACCAGCCATGTTTATATTGCCTGCAGCTGTATACAAATTAGCTGACTTTGGATTCATTTCTGTTAGAAATGGAAAAAAAAAGTGAGTTGGGTAACCTTTACCACCTCAGCAAAGTAAATGTGAGTTGAGCGTGGCTGACCTGAGCATACCAGGAGACAGCAGTAAGTCAAAAGAGCAAAAAAGGAGGGATTTGTGGCATTAATGCCGCAAATTAGGAATCTCTATGATTTAAAAAGTTTCTATTTCATGTCTCCTTCCTCTTCTGGAAGGATGAGTGTTAAATAGGAATGCTAATGTTTCAAACTTCAAGCCCATCCACTCCTTAATCAGAAAGTAATTACTTGCTGTCTTGCCTCCTTCAGTGCTTATGCGTGCCTATACTCTAGAGTCAAAGGTATGCAAATACCAGAAAACAGACTATCTCTGGAAAAATGTCAAAATATTTTCCTACATTATACACTATTACAATAATTGTATTTTTATGGTTTGTCTTAGAAGACACACTGCTTTTGTATGAAACATTAAGAGTTTAGACCCTTATTGAGCGCAAACTGTAATTTTGCCTGCATTCCCTCTTCCACTCTTCCTGCAGTAGATCCGCTCGGCAGCAGGGATGTCTGGCCTTAAGGGTGAAGCAAGTCGAAGATTTCATTAGCCTTGCTGGCAGAGCACACCAGTTGCTCCGTTAGTTTTTTGGTGAGAGCATGTAAAACAAGATGACACGCAGCTTTGCTTTGTTCATTGCGAGAGGAGGTGAGAATGTTTGGTTTTGTTTTCCTTTCACTGTCCAAAGCCATCATCCACCCTTTGCAAGAAGTCCAGCTGACAGTAAAGCAGGTAGCAATATGCAGGAAAAATTAATTCTTTGCATCTAATTCTAGAGCTTCTCATACTTATTTTTCCATGCGCTGGTCATCTGGAATATGAGATCCCCATTTTCGTTATCTTTTTGATTTCTGAAGAAATTGCTAGTCAGACACCAATATATTCCATAGATTTTTGCCACTTCATAATTTGTCGGCAAACAAATTGTGGGAACATTTGGTAACACTGTGACCTGACTGTGCCCATGTAATCGGTGGGCGAACAGAAATGTTTGGCTACTTTTCCTCCTAAAGAGTGCTAAAGGTTATTTCTGGGCACCAATGGCAGACTGCTATTTGTAGAGCTGCTACTGAGTCCTCGTAGACCTCCTCTCGGTGGCATCCCATGGCCAGACCCTGTTGTTGTGGGTGAAAGCCCAGAGGATGTCGTTCCAGTGTCTCCTGTCTTCTGAAGAACCAGTTTAAAGACTGGTGGTATGGTTTGGAAAAGCAGGGATCTTGTGGACAGGCTTGGGTTTTTTTCAGAATACCCGTTGTAGGTTTTTAAGGGTTTTTTTAAGGGATTTTTGGGACTTTTCTCTTTTCAGGTAATACCCTGATTTTCTGTGGGAATTACATTCTGCCTACCTAAAATACTTCCAATCCTTTAGACTACAAAATGTACTCTTTGTTATTCTTCCTAAAAATATACAGTGTTGCCCATATAGCATTGCAGCTATATTCCATATCTAAAGTTATAAATGCCACTACATCTCTAGATATATTATATTACATATGCATCTGTTTACATTCATGTTTCTGATCGTGTGCTTGTAGGGCGCTATACAAGCCTTCATGGTACCATGCACGCAAGCAAAATGCATATTGTTTCAGACTATTTTCAGTCAAGGCATCCCCGCGTAATCCTTTCCATCTTACCGAAAGGCGGGGTATACCACTTTCAAAAGTCACATCTTTCGTGTTGGTGGCCTTGATTGAGTTCTGGTCTGCAATGAGGGACAAATAACGGGTGACTTTGGGTGCGTTCATGTGGCAGTCTCCGCTGTGGGCAGCACTTCCACGGAGTGAGGGCTCTGACGGACAAGTGGGCGCAAAGATGAAGAGCTCCTGCCTCTGCTGTAGGGATCCATCAACTGTTCATGCATCAGCATGACTGCATGACTGCATACCGCCAAAATCAGTGCTAGTTTATTTTAATATGCCAGACTGTAAACTGTAGCAATTCAGCAGCTGCTGTGCAAGCAGGGACCTCCGAGAGAGTATCGGTACAGAGAGATAAGGATGGAAATGTAAGCTTGGCTTCTGTCTCGTTCTTGCTGGTTTTTTTTTTTTCTTCTCTAGCTGAGAGGTACAGATATTCTGGGGGGCAAATGAAGCAATATCATGCTTTTGCATAGGCAATGGTTCGATTTTGTCATTTTTTTCTAGGAATGAGTAACCCCATTGTTTCCTTGTATCTTGAGTTTATATATAGTGCATCAACAAAGCAGCTTGTGCAGTGAGTGAGCAGTAACTGTTGCTCTGCTGTGTCCGGGACCTGAATAGGTGATTGGTGCAGGCGGCCTGCTGTCCCCATACAGTCCCCATGGATTAAATGTTACAGGCATTCAGCCCATAGCTGTTGACTGATTTCCCATCTGCAGTTATTTGAAATCCTGTTGTGTTTATAGTATAAACATATATAAATTTAAAATCAGGTGGGAACTGCTCTTTTGGGTGGATTTTTCCACCAGCCCTATGGCAGACAACAGCAACCAGCCAGTTCTTGACTACCAGGACTTTGCCTTCCCCTGTACAGAAGAAGCTAAAAGTCTTTGCCTGCAACCCTTGCTAGAGTATCTTGTTTCATAGCTGCATTTCTCTGGCAGAAAAAGAATCATGGAAAAGAGAGGGTTTTGCCAAGAACATTTAATTCTTTTCCTCACGAAGTACCTGTTGCTGCAAATGGTACAGGAGCATCCACTTTTTGGTACAGCTTCCCTGTCTTCCATCTGCCCCAATATTTTGCTGGGCTGCAGGTGACTTTGAGTGACATCTGCAGAAAAAACATGCAGGAAATGCTGCGGGAAGTATGGCTGAGGAAAAGGAGCCAGCAAGCTGAAGGAAGCCCTTAGAATAAGCATAGCCTTTTGCATCTTCTTCATTGTTGTCTGGCATTATTACCTAATGTCCCTACATGGCAATATAGGCACACAAATAAAAATCAGGGACCAAGAGCAGCTTTGCCCTTTTCCTCTCCAAGAGCAACCAGCACCTGAAACTCCGAACCCTTCGCCAAAGAGTTAATTCTTAGGGGAATGAGCCACTCATCATTCTTTTCATAAACAAACAAATAAATAAAAGATACAAGGATTTGATCTGTTTAATACGCATTCTCTGAAAACCAGAGTGCAGACTAAACATAGTAATCCGATGATTACAAATTATTCAGTCCTATAAACAAAGCATGACAATTGATGACAATGTGGTAGCATGTATCATAAATGCAGAGCATCCTCCCTCATCCAAAACAAATAGTTTGGAGTATTTCAAACCCATAACAAATACATTTAATGCAGATCACTGTGAAACAATGTGTGTTTCTCTGTTTCTAATGCTGTATACAAAAGCCAGCCAAGATCTTTTTGTGTTTTATGCATTATATTCATTTATGCTGCCAATTCTACTTACTATTCTAGTATTCTGATTTGAAAAATCAAGACTTAATGTATTTCAAGCAATGCTAGATGCACGCGCATCTTAAAATTATAGGGGATGTTTTATAAAGTAAATTATGAGACCTTAATATAATTGCCAAGTTTCAGATAGATTTTTATCTCGCTAGTTAAAGTATTGATCACAACCCTTATATTCTATTGGTAGCTTGTTATGCGAGGCAAATCAGCTGCCATTGTTACCGATGCTGAAAATCTCCCCAGGTAAACCGTGATAGGTTTATTACATAGGAAGCTTTGATCCTTGGGACTCAACTAAGATATTCAAAGTTCTTATAAAGGTGTCT
The DNA here is from genome assembly GCA_013400135.1 of Rhinoptilus africanus. Taxonomy (NCBI): domain Eukaryota; kingdom Metazoa; phylum Chordata; class Aves; order Charadriiformes; family Glareolidae; genus Rhinoptilus; species Rhinoptilus africanus. The sequence goes on from VXBO01004177.1 coordinate 157,473, forward strand.
TAGAGTCTGCAATACAAATTCAGATGTCTGCTGTCAAACGACTCCTATTCAGCAAGCCCGTATGAGCCACCTTTGAAAGCAAAACAGCAAGATGACACCATTCATAGCTTGACTTTTGGAGAGGTCTTTGTGCTCCCCTGCCTTTCGGTACCTGACAACTGGTTCCAGGCCGTATCAAAGTTGCATAACAGAATTTGTAAAAAGCTACACAGAAGGGTTTAATGTGTTGAGAACAAATAACTTCTTTGTTGATATCCACTGCCGGATCAAAGAGATGGAGGGTAATAGGCCCAGGACTGCATTACCTTTAGTTACACTGGGGAACAAAAGAATCAAATAAAACAGTGAAAGGCAGCAGAGAACAATAAAAAAGGAAAATACTAACAAGTTTGAAGGATTCAACGTCCTGAAACATGAATAAAAGCCACAGAAATAAATTCATCAAGATCACCGAACAAAAGGGAAGCATGTGGCTTCTCGGCTCAAAGGCTTTCTAACTGTAGTCCTGTTTTCTCTACGTGTTGTTATAATTTGGGGTGCCACAAGACCTTCCCATTTTTACAGGGACAGAGAGCTGGCTCTGCTGCTTAAAAAATGCAGATTTGTTGTACTTGACCTAGATGGAAATGTCTGTGAGCTGTAGCAGTATTAGAGATTTTCTCTCCATTGAGCTTCCATTTAAAATGAAATGGGGCTACACTGAACATTTCTTCCTCTAGAGACAAAATAACCTGTTTTTAAGTGGTGGATCACCACATCTGTTCAAACAAATAAAAATAGAAATCCAAGAGGCAGCTCACCTTTTTGAAGCCTTCTAATGAAAGTTTTGGAAATCAAATCCAAACCAAACCTAAGGGCAACTTAGGCTTTCTGAGAAAACTCACAAAACCCTCTCTGGTTTTGGTCTGCAACCCAGTAAAAATTAAACTCTGCTATCGTTGTCCATTTCTCCCTTTTATTTCCCCCCACTGTATTGTCTGTTACATGTGCACGAATGCTGGTGCATACAGGATTTAAAATCATTTTTTGCTAGTAAGGCTGTTGAGAGAGCGCTTCCCTGTAGGCACCAGCCAGAGCTTTGCAGTCTATACACCAGTCATACCCCTGTAATGCGGTGCTGTTGTAAAGTGACTGGCTACGCGTTTGCTGTATTAAAAAGAAAACCGTTAATGTGACTGTAAGAAGTGGTTACTGCCCCTGAGTAACACAGCCAATAGTTGTGATCTGTACAGTTTTGTATTTCCGGGGTTTCTAAGTGGTGCTCCGTTAGCCTTTAGCTGTGTGCGGGAGACCTCAATGCAAACAGCTGGGAACTGGAAAACGTTTACACTACTGTAAGGGCAAGCAAACTCTTTCAAAGACACAAAATCTGGAAAAGCTGAGGCTCTTTTTATTTTCTACTTTCTTTCTGTATTTCACTGTTACCTGTAGCAGCGACCAGCAGAAAGAAAATCAGAAAGCATTGGGACTTTCAGGTGCAATATCCCCTTTAAAAGGGGATAACCTGAGGATACATGTAAAGAAGAGAAAAGTGAGAGCCAAAAGAAAAAGATTTTAAGCCAACCTTTTGTCCTCCAAGCCTGAGGGATCAGTGTGGCTTCCATCAAAAAAAGTTAACTAGTAGCATACGACTACTTGGGAGCTACCTACAACCTTCCCCAAACCTGGGACATTATTTATTCTCCTGCTTCTTGGTCTTGTGATTGCCCAAACAGCAGGGTGCTGGCAAGGAGCCCACAGGACAGTGGGTACAAGTGCTGGGCAGCTGCCACTCCTTGGGGCAGATGTGGAGGTATCCTTACTTCTGGAGGCAAGTCCTCTGCCAGGAAGCACAGCAGTGCCTGGTTCCTGCCTAGCTGGCCAGCAGGCTTTCTATCCCCCACCAAAGAGGACCGATATGGACCTGTGGTGAATTGGGGGGAAAATAAATCTTTCGGTGGGATTTGGGAAAGAGAGGACAGGAAAAATAAGGCAGGTATTTGTCTACTCTGCAATTTTATAGATTTGCTGAAGTTATTGATCACAGTATTAAGGCGGCAGTTGATAAGACTTGACACTTGCTTAGTTGGTTTGGTCACTTTCAGGAAACTTTTTGCAGAGGATATTTCTACGGTGTATACATACATATATATGTGTGTGTACAAGGTATACATACATATATATATATATGTATGTATACCTTGATATATGCAAGGTGTCATGTACGTTCATAACTGGAAGGAACTTAGAGGTCTGAGCCCTAAGACATTGCAGCACTGACATTTTATTTGAAATTTCACGTGTCCTATTAACTCTGCAAAACCTTTGGAGAGTACTATTTTCAGTAGCTTTGCAGTGAGTGTGTTTCCATCAGTCTGTCGGTGACCACAGTACGGCTGGATTTTTCTTTAGACTTTCAGGAGTGCTGAGAGCACAATAAAGCTCTGCTGAGATTTTCACTGCAGCTTGGAGAATTGTGCTATTTATCAACTACCGTGTGGATTTTAAGAGAATCCACCTGAGCTAACCAGAGGTGTCAAGAGATTTATTTAAAAATGCAGATGCATACAATTGTTCATCTTCACTGATAAAGCTTTGGGTGCCCAATAGTAAATTATATCCCTCTTGGGCAAATAAGTGTCCAGGTCATAACTGCCATGAACAGCATGTGTTTTGCCGTCTTAGCAATGAGACTGAGCAGTCGTTCTCCAACCAAAGCATACGATGCTCTGTTCCTTACACATAATAGACTTTAAAAAAAAAACACACCTCCAAATCCTGATCCATATTTTCCATTAAAAAATTGTATTTTGTGCAAAGCAAGGAAAGCAATGTAATGTAAGTCTCTCGGGCCAAAATGAATTCACTTCTAAGTCACGATCCAGAAAAAAAGGAAATATGCATCAGCCCAGACAAGGTAGAAAAAGTGGGTTCTCTCTGGATTTGCAAATAGGTTATTTAACTGTCCTGGCTTTATCACTAGATGCTCACTGGTCTGCCTATGCTTCAGACCTGCTCTATATAGGGTTCTTGATGATTGTTGCCCTCATGAAAGCAGCTTCAGTGAAAGGTTGATATTTATTTTGCTGGGGAGGACACACTGTCAAAGCCAGAACTGTCAGAAGTTGGTGGCATCATTGGACTAGCAAAAGGCTTTAGTAGAAAGCTAAATGTTACCCTGTTCTCCAAACTGGGAGATTTTTAACCTAAGTCTCGATCAGGTCTCAGTCTCTAAAATTGAGAAGGCGGTTTCCAGCCATTGGGATTAATGAGAGTTTGTTTCTCCCTAGGAAACAGTTTTTTCAGCTCTGTACAGCAGCCTGTCATGAGAAATAGTCTGGTGTTACCTTCTGGAGATACAGGCTGCTGCTCAGTGTTTTGGGCTCCTGGCTCCCACACAAGGATCCTGTAATCCCCTTTAACCCTCTGTGAAAGGCAGACCCTCTTTAGCCCTACTTTGAGTGAGGTATCGGGTAGAGCAACACCTTTGTTACCCATCATGACAGAAACCACCCTTGTCTCCTTTCTCCTGTCCTCAGCTCTGGTAACAGGGTGGTCACTCAGATTTTTAATAGCATTTCAATGTTAATATCTTTCCTTTTGACTTGGTAGAGAAATTGTTCAGATGATGATGTTTTATCAATAACGAATTCCTCATGCCAGGCTCCATTTCTTATTCCCTCCACCACCTCCCAAAGGGTAGATTTTTCCCCATGAGCCATTTCTAAATGGATGTAAATAGGCTTTAAGGAACGCCTGATAGATGTTTCTCTTTCCATTAAACACTCATGTACAGGGACTTTCTTCCGTCAGGGGCCTTTTGAGGGAGAGATTTCTGCAGAGTTGTGTACTGTCAAACCTTCTATCTGTAAGAGGTTTAACCCTTTCTGCACAATAGTTTGTAATCACATAACCTTTAGCTCACTGGGAATGAATACCAATTATCATTTATAAACAGTTCCTCTCATTATGCGCCTATTTATGGCGTCTTTTATAGCTTGCTAATTACAAGCACGCAAAACAGAAATGTTTGGAGTTAAATAATGTAAACAGGGATGTAATTGATTTTCATGTTGAATAGTTTTTATTGATTTATTGTTAATTAACATTTTTAAAGGATCTCTTGGCAAAATAAGCCATTTAATTTATTGAATATTATACTAGCTGATAGTATATTCATATCAAAATGTCACAAAAAGATTAACAGTTCCATAATACTTGTTTTTCCAACTGTTGCTACTTTACAGATGTTATATATTCTCCTCAAACAAACACAGACAATATATTAAAGGCAATCGACTGGTCTCAGTCCAGGTCCTAGTGGGCAAGTGTCCACATCACTGAAAATACCACATTCCAGTTGACACTAATTGGCCATCTGTGCAGCAGGGAGGACAGGCATCTAATGGGGAGAAAAGCTGATCTCTATCGCTCCCAGGGCAGGGTCCTTGGGTCGGCTGTTGAAGGACTGCATGGGCTGAGGGGAGAGGCCCGTAGCTTCGCTGAAAAGCCTTTCCTACTGCAAAACCAAAAGACCCTGGTGTCCAGAATGGAAACTGGCCAACAAATAGACCACCGTGTCAAGCAAGCAGTCACTTAATATGTTCAGAGGATGCATACTGTGCTGCAGAAAATGTAGTACACTGAAGGCATTTCCAGAGGGTGGGAAGGGGGGCTGTGGAGTCCATTTGGGGGGTTGTTGACAGCATTTTGGTGAATGGCAGTTACCTTCAGCTCCTGTTCACTTCACTGAAAGCTGAGGTCATTTACTCGACACTTCCCAGGATCGAGCATCCAGCAGGGAGTAAAATTGCAAGTTGCAATCTTCATTATTACTATCCCATTATATTTTTCAAATGGATAGCAAGAGAGTGTAATCACATCAGACCCTATTTTTTTGTTAGTGAAGAAAAACATTAATATACTGTGACATGGTATTGATTTGATACAATCAATCTTTCCCAATAACAATAAAACCTTTATATTTTATTAATAGAACAAAGCAGTTCTTCTCCATTACAGCTCCTTTTTATTGTTCTGGGTCACAGTGTAATTCTGGCATGTTTGGATTTTTATTTTTATGAATATAATGTAAAAGCCTGTAAAATTGCTCCACTGATCTGCCAGTAGGTTTCATTTGAGGCTCCCAAGCATCTTTTATTAGATGAAATGTTACTGGTGCAGCTCTGGTCATTGATTGTTTGATGGCCCTTAGGGGTGGAGAGGGTGAGGAGGTTTCAGAAAGGTTCTTAGCCTTCAATTCTCTTGATTTTTTTGTGGTGTGGATTCTGAGACTTGGACTCAGAACATCTCATCAGTTTGAATGTGACCTCTCAACACGTGGCTGGACCCAGCGCTTCTAAATCCCCCAGAAATTGGGCTGTAGGTGTCTAAACTCTAATGAAGCTCCCAGCAGCCATCCAGACGGCGGCCCTTCGGCATCACCTCACTTTCTGACCCCAGGCTTTCCATACTTAGTTCAAATCAGGTGGTACATGGGCAGGAGGTGCTTCAAGATCTGGGGCAGGCCATGGGCAGCATGCACTGGAGGAGTTACACTCTAACATCATCTCCCTGCTGTTTAAAAACAAAAATACAATATGCGGAATGCCATTATTTATACATTCACAGTAAATCCATCTTCAACTAGACCTCAGCCTGCACTTCAGAGACAGAATCCTTTCTCGCACTCCAGCCCCTCAGGTCTGCATATCAGGCCAGGACAGCCTAAGGCTGGCAGTACACTTAACGTAAACTCCTCTGCAGTCTTCTTTCTTGGAGGTTGTGCTCTCCAAAAGCTGCTCTCCTACCTTGGTTGTGGGTGAGCTGCTGAGCAGGCTGTTCGGAGCGAGCGTATTTGGACCATGTTGCTTCAAGAGCAAAACATACTCTTGTCTGATTAGTGTTTGCTTTCTAGTTTGCATGGTAAGTCCATTGGATCATTTGGTTATTCTGTCTAAGATATTTTTAATTCATCTTCTTCTATTAGCCAGAATATCTTCCTGTTCTTGGTACAAGACTAGGGCATCATGATATTCCAGTTGCAATGAGACCCCCAATTAGTATAGCCAGATAGTTGCAGTAAAGCAAAGCTAGATGACTTTCATCACAACTCAATATTCACTTATTTTCCTTGAAATAAAATCTTTGTTAACCTTTTTCCTCTTCCCTTTTGAACCAAGAACAGTGTTGCAAGATGTCAAAGTAGGAAAAGTAATCCCCATAATAAATATGGAGGCTCCATTTCAAAAGAGAATGGGCTTATTAAGGGTAACAGTTTATTAAAAGTCACTGCAAATTAGATGGATTTAATAACTTTAATTAGTGCAACACTTTCTGACACAGAGCTTGAGGAGAATTCAGCTGTTCATCCCCATCTCCCTGCTGTATGTCTCCGTGTCTAAGGAAGCATCAGCAATTCCTCACAGTAAAAGAGAAACAGCTCCTACTCGCAGGAGTGCAGAGCACAGGAGAAAACTACTGTATCAGCAGACCATGGCCACTGGCATTCCAAATTAGTAGTAAGAAACAGTACGAGTGCAAAGTAAAGCTTTAAAATATCAGGGACAACAGAAAATCAAGCTGCTTCAGCAGTCTCTTCATTTCTCTTTCCTTGGTGTAAACCTACCCAGTTCAGCTCTGCTTGCCTGCATCCTCAGAGATGAGGGGTCTTCTCTGCTTAAGGTCTGTGAAAAGCCCAGCATTGCTAACGCCCGTAGGTGAAATGAGGGAGAGGGGGGGTGTACAGTATGCCGTGGCTCCCTGAAGTCCAGCCCTGTTAAAGCAGATGGAAACATTGCTGGTAGGTCACCCATCAAGATGGAAATGCCATTCTTGTTAGAGGAAAAAAAAAGATAAATAAATACAATTCTTAGTTCTGTTCTGGTCAAAGGTTTTTCCTGCTCAATCCTTTTCCTATGGGACATTCCAGTTTATCAGCAGTGAAAATGTCTGGATCTATGTTGATTTTGACCAAACCTATTTTCATTCTTGTTTGAAGAAAATACTTTTCTTAAAGGAAAAAATTACCATATTTGGAGTCAAACATTTCAGTATTTTATTTTAATGACTTCTTTATTTAGGTCATATATTGCTCTGTAACTACAAATCTTATTTATATTTCTTAAAATTTGTTGTTAAAGTGTTTTGATCTGATCAAACTTTCATTTCTCAACTGAACTGAAGACCACTCCTTAGAATTTCATTTTGAAGGTAACGATGTCACACAATTACATTTTTAATAGGAGCATAGCCAACAGAATAAAATCTACATGTAGGTGCCTGTCCCCTTCTCCCCTCCAGTTCAGAATGAAAATACATTCAAAAAAGTGTGCACTTACTGAGAGACAAAAAAAGTCAGTTTTTGAACAGGTTGAGTTCTAATCTTTTAACCAGCCCAAGGTCCAAAGTCTTGCTCCTTCTCTCCAGTGTGGGTTAAGCACAGCCATCCCGTAAAGAGCCTTTTGAAAGATGTAGCTCATGTAAGGAAGTCGACAGCAAGTTAAACCCTGAACGTCTAAAAACCCTTCTTGGACATCTGCAAATGACCTCTCCCAAAAAATACCTTTACATAGCCTGGCTATATTTCCACAGAAACCCCAGAAGTCGCCTCTCTTGTTTCAGGCATGTCTCCCTGTTAAATTTCAACATTTTATTCCACGACTTGAAGGTGTTAAGATCTCTTCAGAGAAATGATTGAAGGGAGACTGTGTTGAGGGCAATGGTTCTCCACAACCCAACAGGCAGAGGCCACACATACGAATAAGTAAAAAGATAAGGACTTTATTTTTCTTTTTCATACTGGAAGTTTCTTTCTAGCAAATGGATTGTATAGAAAATGTTATATATACATGTGTGCATGTATCTCCATACTTTCGTGGTCTTGCCTGGCAAAGAAACATTTCCAGTATGCTTTCAGATCAAGGTCCATCAATGTGGGCTTTTTTCCCTTTTTTTTCTTGTTTTTTTTAATCATGGATTTACGTTATTGTCTGACAACATTCACTGCCTGAAGCTTCACTTTAGGCCCCTGCAGCCCCATTTCAGGCAGTGCCATGCAGTGCCTGTGCAGTACGGGGGGTGAGAGCTGCCGTGGAGGCAGAGGTGGCACCCAAAGGGTGGCTGCATCATGGCCGCTGCCACGCCACTGATTGCAGATGCCCAGCGTTCAAGCGCTGACACAGCCAGCCTGGCTCCCACCAAGTGGAAGAGGCTAAGTATGTACCTCGGCCTTCCATAGATCTTGATCATGCCTAATTTTATACTGGAGACTAAATCCAATAACTTCTGGAGACGTTGTAAAAACACTTAGCACAGTCCAAACAATAACAGCATCAAAGGCTCGCACTATAAAAATCTCTTAGGCTAAGATGGAAATAGATACTTGCAGAATATTTTTCTTTCTTTCCTTAACACAAAGATTTGAAAGGAGGGAGAAGTATCACAGATAGGTAATTCCTTTCAGAGGGGTTTCTTTATGTATTTCCATGTGAAAGCTGTTGGTAACGGAAGAAAAAATAAAGTGATGCTCTGAAATAAAATTTGTACAGATGTAGCTTTTTTTTGAAATGACATCCCGTTTCTCAAGAATTCAATGTAGCCTTTAGTCAGCCTCGTTTCTTACCGTTCTCTGTGCTTTGCATGGTAATTAGCCGCTCGTGTTATCAGCAGCACGATGCTCCCGGCTATTTCTTCAGCAGCCACTGCCGTTATCCTCGGCGGCAGCTCCTCGCATCCTCCTGCCAGCCTGTACGCCAGCCCCACGTGTGTGTGCAGATGCTCAGCGTTCTCCAGGCTGTGCCGAGTGAGGAGCAAAGGTAACAGGCACAGCATCGCAGAGGGAAGAGGCCAGAGCCCGCTTACCCCAGCAGCTCCCTGAGACTTCCCAGTATTTCGCCAATGGTTGATTGGAGTGGGGCGAGTTTGTTCTGACAGATCGCAAAATGCAAAGGGGGGCAAATGAGCTGGGTTCGTCAATGGCATAATAAATACAGGGTGGCAGCTCCTTGGCTTAGTGGGGAGCAGCAGCCTCAAGACCTTTATTTTGGTTTATTTTTTTTTTAAAGTAATTAAAACGTTTATTGCACAAGTGCACTGTGGCATGCAGGCTGTCGAGAGGGTGGAGGGGCTGCTTTGCGCAGATTGCCGGCACTGCCAACATCAGCCTTAACGCAGGTGCTGCGTCACTCAGCCAGCACTGACGCCATAGTGCATAGTGCTTGCATCAGGCAAGTCCACTGATGCAAATAGCCCGTCGAGTCCTCTGTGCTATTCCTTGTCTGCAGGTAATGCAATCTCTTCTTTTAATTCTGATTTCAAGAAACGTTTACCAGCTTTTTTTTTTTTTTTTTTAATTAAAACACAACCATGAAGTTAAATTCAGGTTGCCAGATACACAGGTAGCTAGGGTTCCTCTGTACCATGAGTAGAGATGTCGTGGAGAAGAAAGCTTTTAGAATAAGAATGGGGAGTTTTTTCCATACCAACACCTACAGGCACTTCTCAGACATAGCTTAGGTCCCACAATAACACTCTGCACTGATATAATGAAGAAAAACATAATATGTCCCCAGGCCGTATGAAATTGAAGTTGCTTGCTGTGTGCAGAGCATGGTCTCTTAACTTCCCCACCCTTATTCTAGGAAGTTTGATATCAACAGTGATGTAAGATCCTTACAAGCTTTCAAAACAAAAATAAATTAAAAAAAAAATTGGCATTCAAAAGATGAAGAACAAAGAGGGAAAAACAGAAATTGAGGGTTTTTTTCCAAATACTGTTTTAATTTTTGCATACCTTGTCTTTGGTCTTCTGTTTCCAGCTCTCTTTTACCTTTTGAAAAGCTGTGTGATGTTATTGAGAGAGGTATGTGAAAAGTTTTTTAAGTGCTTGCCCAGAGATATGTTGTGGTAGGGAGAGAAGCTATAGATTTAGTTCTGTGGTAATGGAAAGTGTAATTTCTTGATGATGAGTATTTGCAGACTTACTTCATTACACTTCTAGGAGGGATATTTAATTTTGTAACAGAAGTTTATTTCTAAACCTACTCTGAAATAACATATTGCCAAATTTACCTTCAGTAGTTTTGCCTTCACACAAAAATAAAGAGGGTCATTTTACTATATGATCAATGTGTTGTACATAGCATAAGATGGTAGGTCATCTCATCCCTCCTTCTTTAAGATGGCAATGCACTAGAAGAGCAAACTTGAGATCTGTCAGGAAATTCGTTACTCTGTAAACAAGGTGCTCGTGATGAGGGCTTTAACAGTCTCCACTGTTATTAATGGGATAACAAGTCGTAAGCCAGGGTTTGGGGAAGGAGGAGAAAATGGAGGGAAACTCATAGAGAAGAGAGAAATAAAAACTAGCTAATATGAATATTAAAATTCTTAAATATCCAGAGATTTTTGTGGTGATTCTGCTTGTCTCGTTAGCTTTATTAGCAGCATGGACTATTGCACTTGCTCCAGCATCAGGAAAGGTCGCGTGCAGCGTCGTGCGGCTCCGCAGGGACAGGGCTGAGATCAGACCAGGGCTATCTGCACAGGGCTGCAGCTTCTCTTCAGCATCACTACATCAGATATGAGTAACTCTCCACAGGCTGATTTTATAGCATGCTTAGTTCCTTTCCTTTTGAATTCAATGGCGTAACTCCTGGTGAACTGCAATAGCCTACGGACTGTGTTGCACCAAAAAGAGTTAATGCAATACATTTGTTTAACAATCAAGGGCCATATTCAGCAAAGATTTAGCAGGAGTGCTGACAACGAAGCACTTACGACTTTCTATGAATTGGCATGAAATAACAGCCATAAAAAATCATGAAACAAATTGTTCCCTTGCATACACGTGGCTGTCGCACTTCTTACCTTGTTTGCAGCCAGTGGGCAATGAGCGGCTCAGTCACTCACCTCAGGCTGGGGAGCAGCGGTGACAGCGTCCAGGACTTGCACAAACTAGCTAGTGGAATCATTTAGGTCTGGTAGGCACAGAGGTACCCATTTTTGAAAGTGCCTTGTGATTTTTCGGGTGCCCAAATACAGATGTGGTAGAGAAGTCTGATTTCCGGGTGAGAATAGCTCAGCACTTTGGAAAAACAAATTGCTTTGATACTTCACCAGCTGAGCACCTGAAAACTCAGAACCTCCAGGTGTTTTTTAAAAATGAGAGGTGAAGACCAAGCACACCCCACTGCTAGCTCTTTGGGGGACAGTAATTATTTGTATTGGTTTTGTTTCCATCCCCCCTTCCCACATGGGAAGACCACAAGCCCCAGTCTCCCACCTCCTGAGTTAGTTCTGTTCTGCAAAAGGAAGGTGACCTTTCTTTGGGGAATTGTCAGGAGATTTAGTGTGGTGAAGTAAATCCTCGGAAAACTTGCTTGGTGCAGTGTCTTGTGGTGAGCTGCAGGAGATGGGCACACCCTCAGCATCACTACCTCCATCCGTGGTGTGCCCTCTCTTCCCAGCTGTGCTGGGTAGTGCAAGCGAACTGTAGGCAGGCAGGAAGGTGGGGGGCATAAGTTTGGCAGATGGGTATCTTGCGCTGCCACGTCTTTGCTGGCAGAAGTTTGAGTCCTAGCAAACAACCAGGCTGAGCATGTAGGTGAGGCCCCGGTTGTATGGTTCCTGTAGGGGGATAGCTGCTCTGCCAGATCCCCGATTTCCTCTCTCCAGAACGGCTCTGAAGGAAGCCTTCCCATTGAGGAGAGCTGAATTCCTCTGCTCCCTTGGTCCCTTGGTCTGGGTGGGTTTAGGGCCAGCATTTTAAGAAATCGTAGCCTTCTCAGGACTGCTGTGCTGCCAAGCCCGTGCTCAGTGTCGCACTCCCTGCAGCTCTCCCCTCAGCGGCGCAGGTGCCTCCACCCTGTGTACATCGTGTCACTGCAGAGTCCTGCCTGCACAGAGGATGCGGAGAGATGTCATTTATTCAATGTAAATGAATGCACGTATTGGATCTTTGTACATGCAATAACTGTTCTGCTTATGCTTACTCATATGTAGTATATCCAAAACAGCAGGAGCTGCACCCAAAAGTGGTGTAAACAAAATCCTATGAATTTATATAAAGATGTTGCAACTGTATGTAAACACTGCAAATATTACATCTTTCTCTGGTGCTGATGGGGAATAATTTGAGAATTTTAAGCAGTACAACTTTTCAAATGCTGGAAAGACTTGGCCTCATTTTGGAACTGTAATAGAAGTTGGAATATATTTCGTGTGACAACTGTGTCCTCAAACCTGCTATTTGTTATTTCTTTTTAAAACACAAACAAACAATTTTCTCATTTTGTTTACAGGACAGTGGAACAGGAGATAACAGCTGCATTGAAGAAATATTGCGGGTAGGAATCCTTAAAAAACCATTCTTTCCAGTGCCATTTTGTTTACTATAAAAGACAAGAGAATAACAAGAATATTGCAATTACTGCTGTTAAAAATGTTACTCCGTTAGATTGTCATCTTTCTAAGGAAAAAGTAGGCAAAATTATTTCCTCATGAAAAATAATTGAAAAATCTGTGAAAACAACCTTCCAGAGCCTCTGAATTTCACTGCTACTTTGTGCCAGTACGGCTGACCTTCATGCATGCAGAAGCAGATAATGGGATAAATTATAAACTGAAATGTACAATGATGTTTCAGGTTTACAAACCATGCAAAGTGCATGTTTCCATTAATCACGACTGTCAAAAATCTTAATTTTGAAGGGAGGTCTAGGAAGGTCATTTTCCACCTGGATTTAATTAGAATTCATTATGTAATGTCATTATGTCCATTATGTCCATTATATAATGACAATGTGCAAAACCTGTAGTTATTTCCATATTTCATTATTATTTCTTTTATCTTAGTAATTTCTAGTTTATTTTCATGGAGCAAATTAATACACATCCAGACAGATCTTGGCTTGAATCAGCTTTGATATTGATTATTCTCTGAGGCAGGCACATTTATAAACAATTAAACATTTCCATATATTTTAACTTGTGGTTTTTTCCATTCTTTTTCTAAACTCGTAGTTCAATAATTTGCAATGCTTATAAGTATGATATAACAGTGATTGAAATACCAAACAAAGTAGATGGAATGGTAAAACCTCCCTATTACTGTGTGCACTTCCACCTCTTGGATATGCACTACCCAAATATTTCAGATTGTTTATAAACTACGGGGCTATAAATATTTGGTTTCGAGATTAGGAGTGCATTAAGCCTGTTGTTTCTAAAGGCATTTCTCCATTCTCCCTGAATATGTTAAATGCAGCTTTTAATTCTGAAACCGGACAAAGAGTTTATCGAAGGGTGATGATGATAGATTGCTTATGACTTCATTGGCAGAGCTTTTAGTTAGCTAACGTTTACAAAGTAGGCTTTTGTAGCACTGAACCGCATATTCAACAAGCCTTAGCCTCAGTCCCTGCTGTTTTGTTACAAATTAGTAGCAGATAGTATAATTCATGAGAGCTTTTTACATTTTTCACAATGCACTAAGTATGTGATGTGATATGAGGATTATTCACCCCTTTTTTAGGCAAGGCTTTTAAAATGAACACTCAAAGAAGCTGGTCTTCCTCTTTAGGTTGTGCAATTTGGCTTGTGCAATTAGCCGAACAATGTAGAAGAGGCATGGTTCCTCCCACAAAGAGGAACATGGATATTTAAGAGACCCCAGCTGAGGAGAAAAATGCACTATGTGGCTAGGGATGGTAAGGTGCGTCTCCAAACCAGTGAACAAAGATGCTGCATTCTCTTTTTTTTTCTCAAGAGATATTTTTGTGAAGCTTCATGATGAAGCTATCCTTGGATGGATAGGACCCTTTTGTTTGTGAGGATTCATTCACAAATTCTTTCACTTTGCGTAAAAACTGAGTAAGACAACCCACGGCTCAAAAGCCACACTTCACATCAGCATATTACTATCTGTTGAGGGTTAGCATGGCTAAAATGGCTCTTGTCCTCACGTGAATACACATCATGGGTAACCCCTCCAATCTGCCCATCCTCCAGGTCTGCAACCTGGCTATCACTTTCTAATCCGAATTTGTCTTGTGTCTCTGTGTCTAAAAGTACATGTAAATTTTGCAGAGTGTTACTCTATAGCATTTGTAGATGAAGCTTTTTATTCACAAAGGTGTAAGTCTCAGGTCCAAGTTCTCATTCCACACCTTGATTGCTGCAACATCCTTTCCTTGGTTTTGACAAGCGCAACGTTACCCGCCTCCATTTGTGCTGCTGCGCAGATCATTTTCCTAGCTTGACATCTTGCCCAAAGCCATTTGTCTTTCCATCTCACTGCTGTCAGCTCCTTCTCTATCACATCAAGTACAGCTGTTTGCCTCTGATTTTAAGGCCTCAAGTCTACCAGTCTGTGCTAATACATTAGTTCCCACTTTAGCTTACATCAATTCATTTCCCCCATGTTTCCCATCAGACCTGGGATGGGCCTTGAACACTTTCCCAATTAGCTCCATACCTGCCTTCAGGTGCTCTCTTAAGAGCGTTCTTTTTCATGAGGACTGTGGAAGAACAGTGGTGAGGTCAGGGCTATACTGCTGTTTCTCATGCTTGGACACTGTTGTCACTCTTGTAGTGCCCAGTGGGGTCAGATAGACTCATCTGCTCTCTTTCGGCCTGAAAAGTGAACTTTCTATATCAGGGAACTGCTGTGTAGTACCGAAAAAGCTGTGCTTAGGTACTCTAGCAATACACATCCAGATCAGCAGTGATGGTTGTTACTGATAATTAGTGAAAACAGCAACTTTGTAAATTACTGGCATGCAGACTTTTCCAGTCGTCTCCCTGACGTCTTTTTGTCCTGAACAGGTCCATTCAGTTTCAACACAGATTTTCTGGTTTTCAGAAACAGACTGTTTATAGGGAATGCCATTTCCGTGTTTTTGTTGGAGGTGCTATTCACATAGTAAAGCCAAAGTTTAGCTGCTTTTTGGACAGAATATATATACAGGTGCCCAAAGGCAGACAATGAAAAGACACAGGAACTGCAATCCTTGTGTTCCCCTCAGAAAAGACGGCTCTTTACTGGCACACTGAAATGTGTTTATTATAGGAAGGCCACTTGACTGTATGGAGCGTCAGCAAAAGGAAGGAGATGCTTAAAATTTATCTTTGTAAGGAACATGGCACCCAATTTTAGCTGTCTCTTGCACAACACAAAAGCAGAAAACATCCTCTTTTTCTAGATAGCGTGTTCCCTGCTTTTCCAAGGGATAGATACTTCCACGGCATGTCCGTGTTTCCCCAGTCGAGACCAAGGGCAGTAGAAAGTGTCCCCCAGTTCTGCTCCATCTGCTTCCTTGCATTACCTTCCCCCAGCAGGTGAGAGGAGGCAAGTGCTGGTTTGTGCACAGATCTTGTCATCCTCTGGTTTCAGAACATGGCCAGAACTAAATTCTGGACCTGCAAAATCAGTTTAGGCATAGCTTTAAAATCACCAAATCTTATTTTGCAGTAACTGTGACAGGAATTTATAGTCTTTGTGCCGTCTGGTGCACCATGGGGTGCCAAGGCTTAAGTCTAGCCTTTTTTGATGTTGTTTTACCAAATGTATCAGAGCTCTGTAGACTTTGTAAATTGACAGATCCTTCTGCACAAAGCTGCAGGTTCCAGAGAAAGCCCCCAAGAAGTGAGACGCAGGACCGCTTCCAGTCCTGAAGGAGGCTGATTAACAAGACAGTAACCCTGTCGAGATCGGAGCTGTTGTAAGGACTCCTGCTGGGTTTATAATCACTGCAGGAATCCTGAACCTCATCTAACCCCATGCACTAATTTATAGCAACTTCTTCAAAGTGTAGTGACTGCTCTGTCCAGCTGCAGGCACACACATCAAGGGCAGAGACACGTCTAAGAAAGCCTTCGATGTAAATAACTCCAGTAAGACCAAGTTACAGATGTAATGTCAAATCAAGAGAGAAAAGCCCCATTACTTGACGGTAGCTGTAAAAGACAATTCCTTGTAAGCTTTTGCATTGTTGATAGAAGATACAGTAGAAAACTTTGAAGCAAAAAATAAAGAGTTCAGATTATATAAATATCCTTTATTCCACCGCTCCCAGAGCAGTTGCTACCGGAGTTCCAGGGACACCACCAAGGCTAACCTATTCACTTCCTCACTAAAACACAGGCTTGCTAAGCAAGATTAGTAATTTTTGGCTGATTTCTGTTTGATTTTATTAGTCTGTGAAACTGTGTATTTTGTTATGGCTGGTGGGGTTTGGAGCAAGCATCTGTTTTGCAGTACTACCTGCGAAAAATGCAAGAGTCCTGCCTCTCCACAAAGTTCACTGTTGCAACCAATATTGGATCCACTCTGAGGATATTTGCTATGGATTTAGGGAGAAAGGAAGTGTGTCGAGTGCAGGCAGTACTTGGTTTGTGAGATAAATGGTTGGAGATTGATCTGGCTATTCTTACAGTCTTAGCTTCAATTTCCTAGAGTTGCGGTAGTTTTGTTGAAAGGAAACCCATGGGCAAGCTGAGCTTTTAATTATTGAAGATGTTCCATGTGGATTCCCTGGGGGTTTTTTGTGTTGACATGAGAGGTGTCATTGAACTGGGCAGAGATGGACGTAGTCTGAGTGTTTGGCCTGCAAACAGTGCTTGGCTGCAGGATGCGGAGGCAGCGGCAAGCTGATGGAGCAACAGGAATGCAGAGAAAGGTCTGGAGGAAAACTAAGCACAGACAGTTAACACAGCAGAAGCCGCCTCCTTTGGGATGGTGTGGAGCAGTGGGGAGGCAGGATGGGGTGTGGGGTGGAGCGCAGATAACTTTTTTTCAGGGGAGATAGAAAAAGTAGTGAAAGGACTGAGGCTCTAGCTACAAACATCCCTCCTGGTGAAGGACAACTCTGCCTGGTGCCACGAGTCTCCTGCCCAGGGGTGAGGACCCACGGGTGTCCTTGCAAATAGGTTGTGACTCCCCATGGCCACAGGACATCCACTTATGAAAACATGACATTTTAAGTGTGATGGCTTTGATGAGTAATTTACTTGAACCTCTCTACCTCTTGAAATTAATCAGAGTATGTAAAGCACAGTACTTCTTCTTTGAGCAATGTAAAAAACTGAATGAAAACAGAATCTAACTCTGTATTTTTCCCCTTCCCCACTTGGGATCCCTTGGCTCATTAGCAGGCTTGCTAATTCTTTAGCAGAAAGCATTAAGGATCAACCCATCAAATATTCAGGGTTTTTTTTCGAACCCGAACAGCCATATGTGCTGTGAGATCAGCTGCACTCCATCAGCTGATTGAATTAAAACAAGAGCAGAGGTAAATTAGAAACTGTCTGCACAAGACAAATCCTGTGAAAACATGAAATCCTACCAAACACGCTGTCACTGTGAATAAGCATCACAGTCAGTGGAGCACGTGTCAATACTTAGAGGGGAGAAAAATCAGTTTCTTAGAGGTAGGTTGTTAGTTCGACAACTGTGAACTGCTGCCTTGTAAATGTTAATGACTGTAAGATCCCACTGGCTGCAGTTAAGCTCCTGGTGGAGTCGGACATGTGAAGAATTACAGAACACAAATATGGTAATCAGCAGTATATTTCTAAACACTCCTCTTGCTTTCCAAAGCAGAGGGAAAAGCCTACACGTGGAACGAGACCCACTTTGCTGCATGGCACTGGTTGAATAGCTACCTTGGCTCTAGCAGAGAGTTTTATTGCAGTCTCACTGCTGGAAATAACTTGCTGGGAAACTGGGAGGGAGGTGAGAAGGCCGCCCTCAGCACGGCAACTTCCTGGGGACACTCAAGTTGGCTTTTGTGACTGAGCCCGGTGGGAAACTCCTGGGAAAGTTTCAGGAGGAACACAGTAACTTCAGGCAAAAGAAAGGTGGTGAGGGAGAGAGAAGGTATGGAGACTCAAAAGCAGACCAAATTTGCTGATACTACCTTTCTTGATCAGTCTCGTTGAATACAGAAGTACTCCAAAGTGTCAGAATCATATTAAAAATGTATCAGAGGCATAAAATATCATTTGTTTTTATTGCAATCTTTCAGAAGAACTTTCACAACTCTGCTTTGCTTTCATTCTCCTAAGTTTCAGAGCAATTAAAGCATTACTTTGGCTGATGTATGCTGCTCATTGCATTTCTTCAGTATTATTCTTTTTGTATTTCTTACTCAAATAAATGAAAAAGCATACCCAAGAGTGTTTGGAAAATGTGTCATTTCACCCGAGACATGAAAACCCAGAAACATTAAGCTATAGTTCAAGCCATCTAATCCAACCTCCAGTACTCATGGATTAACATTGCTATTCTTACCACACCGTGACATCCAGCTCGTTTGTACAGCATCTTTTCTACAGTAGTCGCTGTCTGCAGTGATTTACCTAGGTCAGCTTTCCTCCAGCCGGCCTGGGTACTGCTAGTGGTGTGGACGGCAGCACTGTGGAGCTACAGCATGCTCTGCCTGGAGCTTCTCCATCTTCTCGGTGAGAATTAGCAGTCCATACGGTACCTTGTGCTACTTAGCAAAATTAGCAGCAGTACCAGAGCTAGCTGAAGATATTTTGGCATTGTCCACATAAGCTGAAATGACTACAGAGGAAGCAAACCTGTGTACAACATCATCCCCTTGACTCCTCACACCTTGGCAGCTTTCGGGTTACACCATCTTCATGTGGTGCATTGGACTTCCCCTGTGTGTCCGCTGCAGCCAGGGTCTCTTTATTACCTCTTTTGTCCCTTTTTGTGCTTTCTCAGAGCATCAGAGTCTCTCTCCAGGTGATCTGTTACTTGTTGTCAGCTCATCTGAACACACGCTGCTCCTGGTTTGGGCACTGTGCATGTCACGTCCTTTCTGTTGCCCATCTTGTGGTTTTCAACTGTCAATAAACCTTCACAGCCAACATGTTAGACCCAGATATGTAAATACTGCTTCCCTGGTCCTTAATACATAGAGTCTGAGTGTCAACCAACCACTAATTAGTTGTACATCGACAGCCCCCCTGAATTGTCACACTCGGGTTTTTGCTGCTGTCACTGTTGTTGCTGAAAATAATGTCTCAAAGGAGTTTGAGGTTTGAATTATGCTGTATATTTAAACCTTGGACTTAATAAATCTCAGCATCAATGAAAAAATATCACCCAAAAAAGTCAAAAACTATAAATAGTTTAGTGGAAATAGGAGATCAAGCTAGAAACTCTTATGGTGGGAATAAGACTTACAAGAAATGCCACTCAAAGGTAGTCTGCCTTTCAATCTTCCAGGTCCCAACACAGAACATGGAGACACTTTCTGTGGCATTGGCCACTCTTGTCCTGGGGCACTGATATTTTCAAATATGGCAAAATCTGATGTGTTTTGAATTGAATAGGGTGGTATAGAGGAAAGAGAGGCATATTCTTCTTAGAATACAAATAGCCGATGTGAGAAGGCTTTGTGTTAGGAAAAGGCAGGCCAGTATAAAAGGAGCTGGTGAAACACTATCGTGCTAATGTGGTGGAATTAATTTTCAAAATTGCTGTTTTGTACTGAGTGTATCCACCCTGCCATTTGACAAGACAAGAGAGAATCCAGAATGAATTATCCAGCCCCTCTGCTATACAAAAATAATACAGTAAAATACTTAACTAATTCTTCCCTCTATTTCGAGTGTTTCACAAAGCTGGAAAAGAGGCACAATCACCATCTTGTTCCAATACAGAGAAATGATTCCTTGTTATTAATGGCAAAGGGCCAGATAGATCCTCATTTTGTATATCCCTGCCACAGCTCCTCTGAGGCCAACAGAATTATGCATATTAATATCAGCAAGGATCAGTGCTATCAATCCTAATGAAAGAAAAATAAAATTTGGGCATTAGCAGGTATCCACACTGCTGGGAAGCTGGGATTTGATGCCTTCAGCTGCCATCTTTAGTGAACAGCCTACTCTTTCTAACCCCTTGGTAAGATTCACTCAAAAAAAGTGAGACCACAACGGAGGTGTGACTTGAAATGACACCATCCTCCAGTAAACCCTACAGTGACAGTTTTTCTTCCTTGGTTAAATGGGCTTTAAGGAAGCAGACTCATCAGAGGAATGCAACAAGATGCTGTTATATGATGTATTTCCCATCCAAGTTAGCCATCCCTTTTTCTTAGCCATGTTTCCAGGGATGCCTGTAGAGTAGGGGAGAGAGAGATGGAGGGCTTCCCATAGTGTGCATGTGTTCTGGGCTGTAGACTGCAGCTGTAGCTGCAGAGCCGGGCAATCATTGCCCCATAGTCCCCGATGCCTAAGGACACAGCCCTAAGTTTGGTCTGTGGGCCCGCAGGGTGACAGACCTACTGCATCCCCACCTGAAGATGTGTCTCTGAAAACCTGCATTAGATTGAGTTGTGGGTTTCGGTGGCTGATGTTACACATGTACTTCAGCAGTGCACCTCTTCCTGTCTTCTACACCAATATTTTCAGTAGACATTCTCTAACATCTAGGAAATTCCTCTCTGGTGCTTGGTTTTCCACAACTGAAGATGATCAGCAGGAACTCTCCCACCACTGTCACTTTTTTGTCTGACCCAGGAAGCGTGAGCTCTCTGTTTATGTCTGAGAGAAGCAGCTTTCCTCATATGGGAGCTGAGACAAATGTTCTTTTGTTAATCATATTTAACCATATTTAGGAGCAACACACGAGTTAGCAGTTAGCTTCACTTGGCAGAAGGGCTTTAAGGAAATTGAGGGAGAAAAGAGGAGTCTGCTAAAAGGAAATTAAATCTCTTTCAAGAATATTCCATTGCAATGTCTATACTAATAAGTAAAATGGACTAATAACTGTTCTCTTACCCGGAGGCCAATCAGCGTAGCATGGCTGGTGTCCAAAGAGCTAAACTCTTACAGCCACGAAGCGGAGTGGCTTCACCCACGCTGCCTGTTGGGAGAGGCCCCTGGGCACGCAGAGATTTTCTCTGCAAGAGTTGGCCCTGGCCAAAACCGTGCTGGCTGCAGTGATTTAATGATACGCACAGTTGTGGGCCAGCCCTCAGGTATGTGGTCCTGTTGCTGTGTTAGGAGAGGTGTGGTCTAACTTTTCCATACAATGCGCTGGGCTTCCTCCTGCCTTGTGCAAAAGCTCGAAGACCTCGGAGAATACAATACTAACCACACTGCAAAAACTGTGATTGAAAATCTCTAGCATTTCTTATTCTATGTATTTTGGCATCTTTTTGCCATTGTGGTTCATTGCCCTTGGAATGTATTGAGTTGGTTTTTTTCTTTGAGAATGGGAAAGGTAAAAACTGTTTTTGAAGGAAAGACAAGAACATACACAGTCATTTGTCTGCAGGACGCAAAGTGCTATTAATAGAATATTTTAAGAGAGATTGGCTGAATACTGATCAAGTTTTCACCAACCAAAATGCCATAATATCTGTCCTTTTCGATTAGCATTAAATGTCATTTACTGTGTATGGTGCATTGTGTCATTCTTAGAGTTATTTTGGGTTTAGTACCTTAGGAAGTAAAATGCTATCAGGTGTGCTTCAGAAGTAAGGTACTTGGAAAAGACCCAGTTACTTAAAGTACAAATTACTGATGTCGCCATAAATGATGAGATTCTTACTCAGTTGTCCAAACAGTACCACTGTACAGGTTATAATGAAGGTGGTGATAAATCGTCACATTTCTGTCAGTTTCTGAAAACTTACTTTTTGCCAACAGAATTAATTAAAAATATATGTTCTTCGCAATAATATTGACTACACTTAAAGTCATCCAGACACAAAAGGGCTTACATACAAACTTCAGTTAAAAAACATGCAATTTCATATAGAAATTGCAAGTCTATCACTTTACCCTTGGGAGAAAAAAAAAGTTATTCAGAGTAATGACAATAGCCTGGTGGGAGAGAAAGTGGGCTTCACGCAGTAAAAAAGTTTCTCTCCAGCTGTGTGGCTTTTGCACAGGCTTTTTTTCTTTAATATTATCAAGTTATTTGTTATTTACTCATGAATGCTGAATAAATACCGAGCAAATTCAAGACATTATTAATTTTCCTAGCATTGCATGTATGCATATGTAATGGTTCATTATACCCCTGAGTTTTCAACATATTCTAGTGTAAATTAGAAGAGCCCTATTAAAAAAATTGTAGACCCTGATCCAACCTTTGTTGACTTCAGATCCTCATGCTGAATGGAGCACCAAAAGAGAAAATTATGCCTATTAAACTGAGTAAACATTTTCTTCATTTATCTGGGTGGCTTTTTTCTGTCAGTGAAAACTATTTTTTGCTAAAAATGCCAACCCTTAGAAACTTAATGAGTATTAATGAAAAGCTGGAATAATTTAATGTGGACAAAAAGAGGGTAATTTTCCTTAGACATTTCGTTAGTACGAACTGAATCCTAAAAGGCCTGTTCTCCTTGTGGTTTGTCAGAATAATTCTCATTACAGTCAATAGGAACCAGGTATATATGCATCAACAGCAGAATAGACTGCTAAATATAGTTGCTGCCGCGGCAGCTCATTCCCTCTCTCGTTCATCAGATGGGGAAGCTGGAAGCCGCAGCAGCCTCACAGTGTAAGAAAGACAACCCTCGAAGAAGTTTGTTTCCTGGAAACAGGGGCACGAGCTCTATTTCACGCTTCCAGACACTGCAGACTTTTCCCAAGCAGATGGACAAGTCTTCAGCCTGGTGTGTTTGGGCCCACCACACAGGGCCACCAGGCATGCAAGCTTCCCTTAGTCTGAGCAGGCTACCCAAATTTGCCATATGCATGATGTTTTCCAGGCTGTGACCACTGCAGCTTCTGCAGTCATTCCAAAAATACAGATGGTTGGGGGTTTTCCCCATTAGCTGGAGAAGCAGTGTACATCTCTAGACAAAGCCATAAAAGATCTGCACGCTTTGCCTCGTCTAAATTTCCCCATCATTTTTTGCTGTCACTCTTCATCTCCCTTGCCTCTGAAGATGACATTTCCACCCTGTCTTCCAGGCTCAGCCTGGCTTTCCCTCTCCCTCCCCTCCCAGGCAGCAGCGTCTTTCATCCTCCCTGGTGTCTCCCTGCTCAGAGAGCTGCCCCCGGGCTCTCTTCTCCTAAATAAGCTGCCTTTGTCTCTGGGCCCTTGGAGTCTCATAGGAGTCACTTAGGCTCTGTGATTTTTTTTTTTAAGACCGGAGATTAGTATCTGATGTCTTTTTGCTTTTGTCTGGGATTTTCTGCTATCCAAATCTAGACCCCTGTGGAGAGGCAGGGGGGAAAAAATGACCCTTAACCTTTTGTTTTCCTTGGGTAAGATCTATTCAGGTGCTGATAAGCTTTAGCTATCGACTTTTTCATGGCAGACATTAACTTCTTTTCCTGGTCTTCTTAGCACACAGAGTATAAAGCATTACACAGTAAAAAACAGGCATAAGGAAATCATAAATTATACATAGGCAGATTCCCCAAATCATCAAACATTCCATTCTGTAAAGGATGTTCCCTATCAGTTATTGTTTCTGTGGTGAATGTACCTTTCCATATCTTGTCATCTAAGCTTTCATGGATATTTTTTTCTTCTTTCTTCTTTCTTTTTTCTGTAATTTCATTGAGTTCTGATTTAAAACAAACCAAGAGCAGTCTGCTTTTTTACCCCTCTCTCTGTCCCACTTTGCCAGCAGAAACCACACAGGTTGGACGGACAGGTGGAGGGAATTCTCGCCTGAGACAGACATAGATCTGGAGTCTTTGGTTTCAGTGTCACCATCTCTTAAATCCGTGATGCCAGGGAAGGAGCCAGCCTGCCCAGGGGTGCCTGTGCTCTGGGTACTCTAATGTAGCCCCTGGCAGCGTTTCTGGCTGCAGCAGCTTTGCAGATGTGCAGGGCTGCGAATCCAGCTTGAGAATGTCCCCTCTCACACGCTTCACTTGGCAGAAGCTAATTCAAACTTCATATGGCACTGAAAAAGCCATGCCAGTTAAATAGTGTATGCGAGTACTAGGAAGATAAACACGTGCAGAAATGGGCTGATCCATGATGCATCTTGTTCTGGCTGTTGAAGTCCCTGTGTTTTGGCCAAGAGCCATCGTACTGGTAATCATTGCAGGGTATACCCTAGGAGCCATGCAGGATTTGGGTCCAGCAAGAGGTATCTAATTATGGTGGAAACATTGCACTCTCCCCTCAACTTTTCTGCAAAAGATACCACTCTTACTAAAGTTTTAAGGCCATGTCTTACCCTACACATGAGTTTTCCTGCAGCAATGATAGAATCACTTCTTACAAGTATAAATTTAGGTGTCTTTAAAATACAAAGCAAAGATTTTAAAGTATTGTTGGCTTGGCAAATGCATTTTTACAAAGCTCATATCCCAGAATAAAAGCACTTCAAGAATCCTACAACTTAGAGTGTGTTAAAGAATATGAAAACGGAGCATTCTGTGAGGAAAAGATAAGGGGAATTAAATGCTGAAGCCAGCATAGGTAAAAGGGAAAACGTAGCTGATCATACAGCCACCCATTCTCGCCATTCCTCTCCAGCTCACGTTCGCTCATCTCCTCACTGCTGTTGCTGTTTCTCAATCCAGATGGCTGCAGGGTGAATCCAGCCAAGCACTGCACTCTTTTTCTGGTGTGTGAGAAGTCAGGCTCCTGCTGTGAATCACCTTCACGCTGCCGCCTGCCCTCCTTCGCTGACTCGCAGAAGGAGCAGGCACCTAGCCCCGAGTTCAATGTCGGAGGCAGCCAGTTTGTGAGCACCCCTTGCAAACCAGGCACAGCGTTGACAGCTAAACTCTTTGCATTAGTTCCACGCATGAGGGATGCATGAACCTCCTGGCAGTTCTAAAATATGAAACATTTCATAAGGATCTGCGAAATTAAATACTTTGCTCAAGAGAATGCTGTTGGTCCATCTGACTCCATCTAAACCGGTGGTAGCCAAGAGGTACTTCTGATCTCACATGTCTGGCTGTGTCCTAATTGTACAGCAGGGCAACAGACCTGCATACATCACTCTGTGCAACTTTCCTTTCCCTGGTTTCAGCCCAAAAGCCCCTGGATGTATGGGTTGAAGAGAGTCCTAATATAGCTCAGCTGGCTCTTGGATCTGGGTAGCTCCATGACAAGGAGCATGGAGACCGAAGCACAGCACTACAGGTGAATTTAGACTAAGCCAGAAAGAAATCGTTGTGTTTCAGAATTATCCAATGTTTAAGTCATTTATCTCAAAATAGAATTATGGTGTGAGAAAGCCTATAAAATGCACAACTGCATTTCTCTGCAAAATTACAGGGTTTCTTCTGTTTGGAATAATGATTGTAAATTCCTCGGTAGCACGGAGACTATTTAAGGTCACATCTACCAAAGCATATTTAAAGAAGGTTCAGACCTTTTGTGTCTGACACTTAGATTCTGATTATCTGTCTGGAGGCAAAGCTCCTCATTTTGATATGTAATGAATAAAATGCACAAGTGGAAGGAATCAAGATAATGAATTTGCAGGATAATTTTACTAATTATCTTGTTGCTGATCATAGAACCAAGGCGCAGCAAGTCAGTCCTACCACAGCTATTAATATGCAATGCCTAAAGCTGTTCTTGTAACATTTATTACTCATCTCGCTAGTTCTACACAAGTTGATAGTTTTCTATTAAATTTGTAAAAGTGAAGTCGTTAACATGTTCCTTGTTCTAAACATAACATGTTAAATTATACGAGTTTACCAAAGACTAAAGTAAACGAGAGCATTTAAAATAAGATGTTTTCTACTGCATGAATGTTAAGTGGTGAGTTGAGATGGGATTTGTCTCACTTTGTTGTAGCTATTTGAAGATGGGTATCTAATCTAAGGTATGAATTCAGTCTCCCTAGGTAGTCATGGGAGAGAGGATGGGACAAATTGTCCTCTGAAGGTGCCTCTCTTCTCACTGACTGCAGAGGGATCCCAGTCAATTTGCTCAAATTATTATTATTTTTTTTTTTTTATGACTGAAGCTAAGAGGAATTAAAGTTTGTTGTTGGAAAGTGGTAAATAGGACACTTTTCAACAAGAAGAAAAGCAGAAGCAAGTAATAGTACCGTGAGATTACGGTTGGCCCCCTAGCCATTTTGTGGCAACGCTTAGAAGGAGATGGTTGGAGAACACAGGCGTAGAGTCTGTACTGGTCATCTGCTTTTGGAAACAGCTCAAGAACATGAAAAAGTGTCTTATCAAACTGAACTATTCATATCCAATCTGCGGCAACAAGATAGTCAAGCTCAGGAGCCATAATGGGATGTTCAGTGTGGCTTTAGGAGAAGGAACAAATGTGGACAGAGATGAGTGAGGATGAAAAATTATGAGGTTAAAAATGCATGCAAGAAAGACAAAAGCAAACACATTATTGGAGAAGTGGGAGGAAGCAGCTGGATCCTGGCGCCTACCTATCACTTCTGCATCCCTGGAGGACCAGAAGGAGCTCAGTCTCCTTGCTCCCCTGAGCAGCATAGAGTTGTCTCCCTGTATCATTGATCGTGAATCTCCTAAACTGTGTGTGCAGCCTTTGCTGCTGTGCCTTCCCCTGTGCCAAAGTTCAGATTATTTTTCCCATGTAGAAAACTCTGTGTTTTGGCTCCTTATGATGCAAAAGGGAAGCAAAAGGGAAACAAAAGCGAAAATCTGGAGGCATTAGTAATGCAGAATTCCGTAGGGTGGCCCTAAAGGGGACTCCTCATTTCTGTGTCATCCCAGCTGGGCTCTGAAGGCACCTTGTCTCTGCCTTGCTCAGTGTTTATTTAAGAGGACTTAGACCTCGATCTTGTAGTCCTTGAAACTGCCCATGTGGTGGAGAGTGTTGTAATAGGCATATAATTTTTGCTTAGAGAAGAATAAAAATCCTCCCAAAAAAATCTACTCAGACTATTCCTGCAGCAAGCTAAAATACCATAAAGTTTTTGATAACTAAATCCATTTGATGCTTTATCTCTGCCCTCAAATCATTTCCCTTAATATTAGACAAAACTACAGCACAATAAAAAACAATAATGGTCAGGCACTTGGCTTAATAAAAGAGTCTTTTGAACTGCTATTATAACGCAGAAAAGAGGTCAGCCATTTCAGCATAGATCTTAAAGTTAGCTGGAAATATTTGTAATATTAACAGAAGAATCAAAGCTGCTTCTCGACCAACCATGCTGCAAACAAGGTTGCTGCAAATAAGGACTTCAGAAGCCCCAGAGGACTCTGCTTTAATAAGCGAGTCATCTAAAAGCACTGTTGCAGGCAACCAGAGGGTACAAAATAACCCAGACCAGAAATTATCTGACTGCAGAGAGACATTGGAAGGCAACAGGTTCTCTCTAGGCAACTGGATAAAAACCGAGACAGTTTTGAAAAAATAAGCATTTATCATGTTGCCTTTTTAGTTTCTGTTTCATGGTTTGGTTGTGCTTTTTTCTCCCATAGAAGTTCATCAGAAACATTAAAAGCAGAAATCGAGTGCTATTTGCAGGTTTTGTTTTGGTTGTTGTATGAAATTGAGAGCATACTGTACTATAAATAAAAGCTTGTAAGTAAATTCCCAGCACATTAAAACCTGCCTAACAGGAGATTAAGATGGTCTGAAGTCACCGACTCAGATCATAAACAGTGCGCCGTTAGCTGAAATGATTAATCACTGTGGTACGAAAGAAAAGAGGAAATTTGTTAAAAAATAAGCAGGGGGCAGGATGCTAACTCCAGGGGCACGCTGATTGGCTCTTTAATAATGTATAACGAAGCGCGTGCCAGATCAAAAGCAAATCACATGCAGCTGGCAGAAAATGAAATGGCATTAGGCAAAGTATTTGTCTAGCTATGAGGCTATTTAGGAAACTACTGTCTATTAATGTAATGTCTATTACAGCTTCTCAAATTAATTTTTGCTGAGAGAAACCCCATAAATAAAACATGGTATATGCATTTTATATATATGCACAGACACATATGGGGATATCCATATGTATGCATTATATATTATAAATACTGCAAATATTTAGTCACAAGTTTGCAATATCACCAGGCATTATTAACAGCTATTCGGGCTAATTAAATCATCTTCATATTCTTATTTTAATTGTTGCTGTGTGTGAGTGTGTGCTGAATAATTGTTACTTGTTTGTGTTACGATACTATTGACAGAATTTGACAAAAATCTACGGCAGAGGGAAGAGAAGGGAGGTGCAGTGATGCAACATGCCCGTTCCTCACAGGTTATGCTGTCAGCTTTTACAGTCCCAAAGGGACACACCTGTCTGCTGAACTCCTTCACCTTTGAATGGGTCGGCTCAGCAGCAGACGTGGGAAGCCAGGGAGCGATGCTAACCCTGGGAGATGTCTTTCCATCAGCATTCCTTTTTCAAGATAGTGATATGCCCATCAGTGGCTGAGGTTAGGCTCATGCAGAAGTCCAGAGGCATGTTCTTCTGTGTCTGGGTGCAGCATGGACTTAGTTTTAATCCAGTGTAAGCCTGAAGCACAACGCCTGGCCTGAAACCCCAGAGCTATCTCTCTCCAGCCCCATGTTCTAACCCTTAGGCTGGAAATGTCACCTTCCTCCATGCCTTCTGGTCTGCTGGCTTGGGCTTTTCTGCTGTGCCAGAGGTCCAGCTTCAGCAGGAGGGAGTGGGCAGCATTCCCTCCCAAAACATAATGTGGTCTGAAGGTCTCCTGAGGAACAGGAGCCACCTAAGGCTGATGAAAGCTTGAAAAGTCACCACTGCAGAGGTCAACCCAAACCACAGAGCACCAACAAGCTTCCCTACCCTCTGGACTCTCCGCCACTAAATATTTGAAGGATGCCATTACTCTGTGCCGTTACACAGTAAGTGATACCGCTTTGCCATCCCGCCCTCTCATTCTTGTCACTGCACAGCAGAAACCATCAGCTGAGGGTAGCGGCGCGTGTGGGGAAAACCAGAGCCCAGGCAGCCTGGCAGCCCCGCGCCTTTCCGCAATTACCAACAACAGTTCGTTTCTGTCACTGCTTACTAAAAACATGGCACAGCGACTGAAATAAGTGAGCACTTAAGGGAAACCCAGACCTTTTATATCTGCCACTTATTTCCTGATTATCTTCCTGGAGGTCAGGCCCTTCATTTTGACACTTAATGAATAAAATGCCCACGTTGCAGGAAATGGGATAATGAATTGTGAAAAGACATAATCAGCAATGACTAAATAATTAAGGGAATTGAAATGTAGAGTCATGTGGGAATGTATTAATAATAACATGATTTTTCCATATGCTAAAAAATTCTATCTGTTTTTAGAAAATCAGTCATCACAAATGCTCTGTGTCAAAAAAAAAAATTTAATGTAGACTAATAGGAACTGTAATTAGATGTTCTGCTTTTAAACAGCTGAATAAAAGATGAAATCATATAGAAAGTATATTTAGATACAAGCCAGAAAGTAAACTGATTATTATTCATAGTGCCGTTAATAGGAGCTGTAATTTATGCATCTAGTGGGAATCATGTTAGGCAATTAGGAAAGGGAGTCACACTTGACTTCCCTTTATGCATTTACATATTTATATATTTTTCTATATCTTGCCAGTGTCTCCATCTTTCCAGTTACCTTTAATCCACGTAACTGCCTAGAATAATACCTTTTACAGTGAAATTCTCTGTTGGAGTTCAAAAGTTGGCCTTCACTTAGATTAAAGAAAGCCACACACGCTTCTCTTTGATCATATTTGTCTCCTGACATTGGACTTTTGCAGGTCCCTAGTACTACATGAAGAATGGGACTTTTTAATTTTTCTCAGCACTTCACCTTCGAAGGCCTGCAGCAGAAATTATCATGGCAGTTGGACGGGATTGTGCCCATTTCTGCTCTCTTCTGTCTATGTTACCCTCTCCCTACTTACCCAGGGTCCGGGTTCAATTGCTTAGTCTCTGTAGTCTGCTCTTAACAAAGCCCGGGATCCTAGAATTCACCACACTCCCAGCACTGAAATCCCAATGATCTGGATTTTGGTTCTGGTTGGCTTTGCTGCATTTGTGGAATATATGATCCTTCATATATATTTAATACTTTCAAGAGTTCACTGCAAGAATGATTTATGCTTATTTGGTGCAACAAGATAGTTGTTGTTCTAGTCCGAAAGTGTCCTAGTATCTAATCACGTGTTAATGCAGTCTCTCAGCCATCCCATACGATGTGGGTCAGCCAAAGAAGGTCACACCGCCAGCTACATTTGAACAGATGGGTTGGCTGAGGTAGAGAGAGCTGCTGTGGTTTCCTCAAGGTAAAAAAGCAAGTCAGTGGCAGAGCAAAGATTAAAATTCAAGGCATGAGATCAGCGAAGTATTAAGTACCGTGTTCATCTGCTTCATTTCCAGACACATAGAACGTGTACCTCCCATGATCTGCAGCTATCGCAGCTTGGAAATATTCAGCACATAAATCTCAAAAGGGAGAGGCAGGGGGACTCTCCAGGGAATGGAAGAGACCTGGAGGGACCTGAGGGAGGTGGCAGACCAGTGAGTGGGAAGGGGACTTCTACCACAGGAGCCATACTTCTACTGGGTTGCAAGGCTGTTTCCCAGCTAACCTGACACTAGGAATACTCAGGACCAGTGCAAGATGATAACCTGAGCTAAGTGCCCATTCCCAGCAGATAAGCAAAGTCTCTTTTTTTCCTCTCTGTGCAATGCTGACCTGGACAAAACTGCCGCATAAGCCAGGCCCTGGTTCTCCCAGCCGTGCCTGAGATGACTTCCGAACGAGCCTTGCGACTCACATTACCAGTCCTAAACTTTGAGTCATTCTGGCCTGGTTTTGCTTGCTGTGTTTTTCTGCAGAGGCCATTCTCCGCACCGCTTTGCCGGGTGCGATGCCTCGGAGGGAAAGTGCTGGAGCCTCCCCAGGGCACAGGGTGCTCTTCCCCTCTCGCTTTCTTCCCCCGCAAGCCCTCCTGGAGACGGGGACCGGGTGTCTTGGCATAGGTATCTGGCTGCAGGGCTTGCGGTTTGGCTGCAGACCATCTTTAGTAATTGGGCTGGCGAGCAATGCCTTTGCTTCTGCTCGGGGCTGGGGGTNGCTCCCCCCGCCACTCCGGCTGCAGATGGCCCCACCGGCACCCATCCGCTCACCCGGTGATGGTCCTCTCCTTCCCTCTGTCCTGCCAAACCGTCTTTACAGTCCTACTTATAGCAGATGTTGTTCAGTAACGACCCACTCTTTGGCACACCCTGCCACTCTCCTCGCCTTTCCCGTTGTGCATCTGGGAAGCAGGAGGTACTCATAAGCTATATTGTGTTAAGCTACAAGCCACAGAAAAAGAGTGGCTAAAAGCAGTAAATGCATTACCATGCCTTCCAATAATGCTATTTTTTATCAGAGACAGAGCGATGATTTTAATTCTCCCCCCCCCCCATAAGCATCCAGGGTGTATCTCCCTCCCTGGCCATCCCAGGCGTTGCATGGGTCTGGCTCATTGCATTTGTTCTCCATCAAAGTGCAATGTCTTGGGATGGATTCTGCGGGCTTAAAATAGAAACATTCCTGCTTGCTGCTCCTGATGTATCATTGGGTAATCATTAAATAAATTCAGTGTTTTACTGCATTAACAAAAACACATGATTGTTTAACAGAGTATATTACAGAAGATGGGGGCTTTAATGGTCTCTATGGATTTTTAGTTTGTAAGAGTACATTATGAAGCTGTCTTGGTAGGGTGCTGTTTTCATATGTGAAAGAAGTTACTGGCGTTATACATCATTTTTATATCTTGTTGCTAGGCAACATATCATAGTGCAGTTATTGCAAAGGTGTCTGCTTCCTCGTTAAAAATCTTCATGTTGCTCCTTAATTCTGCAAAATTAGCTCTGTTATTGATCTTATCCTGCTTCCTCAGATATCTATTGATTGAGGTTTCATCCTTTAAGTTTCGGAGAAATATAACAGATTTTTTATGAATTGAATTCGGGGTTGAAACCTAAAGCCTATGCATTATTGCTAATCTTTAGTTTCCCCCTTCAGCGCAATTTGTTTTCATGCAGGGAGCTGTGCATTTCTGTTCACCTGGGATTCAAAATCAGAGAAGTAATTTGAGCGGTGATGTATTTAAGATACGGCCTATGACAGCGAGGCCTAAAAAAACAGCAACAACAAAAAACAGGGGCTACCTAGGGCTTTCTGGGAAAGATCTAAAAATTACCTTTAAAACTCATTTCTCTCTCTCTTCAAAATAATCCCTGGTTCCTGCTTCAGCATACTTCTGTTGCGAACTCCTGCTATATTAGCATTTCCAAATCTGGAGGCAGTTTTGCCCCAGCTTGGGTCAGGCTGTGCGAGATTTGGGGCTTTACAGGACCGAGCTGACTTCATCGCCTCGCTTCATTCTCGCCTGGAGAAGGCAAATCTATTTCAGAAAAATGCAGTTGGTAATAACAGGCAGCATCGCGCACAAGAAAATAACTTTTTTTTTTTATTATTCCCTTCATTACCACTCCTCCCGAGCTTCCTTGAGTTGGGGAGCTGTCTGCTGGGGACATATGTGCTCCCCAGAGGCAGGGGTGGCTCTGGCACGTGTCACCCCCCCCAGATGCCTCTGCAGGATCACGTGGAGCCAGGGCACGTGGAGGGGCTGCCAGCACCAGGCACGGGGGGAACCGGGGGCTTCCGCAGACCTCCGCATGCAGCAAATGGCTCTTTATTATCCTCATCCCTCATGCCTTTGTTACTAGCATATTGTAATTACTTTCATTAACCAGACTTAATGCAGTCGGTATAGCTACTGTTCGTTTTGGGGCAAATGGTACTATTATAATATCAGGTTTTAATTAAGCTGTTTTGGATAAAAGCTGGCATGCTAAAAGCCTTTAAAAATGCTGTTCCTTGGTACACACCCACACAACAACAACCAGTAAATCAATGGGATTTTGTGTAACCTCTCCCTTGGAAGAAATAATTTGGCATATGGTGTCAGGGCAGTTATTTCTAAAGGCATGTGCTCCAGAGGAGGGGAGGAGTGAAAGAAGTATGAAAGAAGTTCGCTCTCTTATTTTTTAAGCTGTAGAAGAGTTAAAAATAGCTATAAGACTTTGTTCTGCTCTAAAGACTATTCTTTTAAGAAAAAATGTGCGAATAATTAATTTATAATGGGACTAATTAGTTCTGTGAAATTTTAATAGATGAAGTTGTAAGTGAAAGAAAAGAAATTGTGAAGGCCAAAATGTTTAACTTCACAATCAATTAATGTACTTTCCTAAAAAGTGCCTGCAAATAATTTTGACAACATTTGAAAACTGATAGTTACCTGTTCACTCTTGAACAACTATCTGCGCAGATTTCACATCTGGAACTCATTGGTCTCTTCCTGAACAACCGTATGGCTCCATTTGCACCCTACTGCCCTACCTGCTTCCCTGTAACTTGCAAGGGAAGGGAAGGGATTGAGTGGCCTCACACTACTCTTCCATTGCTTCTAACCACACAATATGCCTTGAACGTTTGGGCCTCTGGATCGTACAACAGCTTTAGCTCTATTCCTCCAATGTTAGTGAGGCAATAATTAGTGAAAACTTTAGTGTTGTTTTCCCACTGACAATTTCTCTGCTCCACACCACTGGGCTATGACGTGGAAACAGTTTTGGTACATCTGAGAGGTCTGATCAGACTGTTTCTAAATCCTATTCCTTGATTGCTTCTGTTGGAACTATCTTTTCCTTCCTCAGGAAGATCAAGAGAATATAATCTCTGTCTGACCCTGATAGTAGTGAATGATGAATATCCAACCTGACCAGCTTGGTCTAATTCCTTTCCCCTCCATCTCTGATCTCTCTGAGGAGACACTGTTAAAATGGATGCAACTCACTGTACTCCAAAAAGTGGTATCAGTGTCCAGAGGAACCATGCTTCCATTCCAGAGAAGAAAGGAGTTTGGGGAATCAGCCTCTCTTTTAGTATCTGTTTATCCATAAAGTCATATTTTGTTTGAGCAGTTTTGCCAGTTGATCTCTTGTTAGCTCCTTTGGTCTATATAGAAACTCTGCAAAGGTGATTGCAACCCCCCATGGCCAATGAACTCAGTTATCAGCTGAGTTGGTAGTCAGAATCAGCTTAACTGGATGATTATTTTATTCATGGGAAACTCCTGCCATAGGTAGGTGAGTTAGCTTGGTTAATCACCTGTTTTTTCTCCAAGCAAAAGGCAGAGAATTCTGTCGTAATCCACATTTAGATTAAAGAATTTACCAAGACGGTGCCACAGGGCAGCAAGAGCACACCGGTGAGCACCGAAAAAGCTGTAACTTCTTGCCCAACAACTCCAGAAAAAAAAAGGAAGATACTCCAGAACAAAAAATAAGACAAGTCTCCGACTCACATGCCACATCATGTCCTGTACCTACATTGTACATGATTTCACTGGCTTATAGAAAATTCAGTGCTGGTTTCCAAACGAACTATAGATCCATTGACTCTCATTGCTTCAGAAAGGCTGTCCTTGCTGGTCTGCAGGCCACATGTGCAGTAGCATTCCCCATCAGCCTCCTCTTCCAGCCACCACAGTATCTCTCACGCTCATTTCCAGGTAGACAGCTCAGGAGGAGAAGTGACAGCCTCCCTATGAAACTCACTGGCAGGCACAAAACTGCAAACAGAACAACCCCCACTCCATGACTGTTCAGGTGCTCACAGGCAACCTTAGCCTTGTGCTGTTACAGCCACGAAACACTTCACCTGGGTCCTGGGAAGCAAAAGGTTTTTTCCATATTGTCAAGAAGACACATGTCTTTCAAGATGATGCTTATTTAGAATCATAGAATTGTCTGGGTTGGAAGGGACCTTTCAGATCATCTAGTCCAACCATCAACCTAACACTGTCAAAACCCATCACTAAACTATATCACTAAGCACTATGTCTAACCATCTTTTAAATACCTCTAAGGAAGACCATTCCACTACTTCCTTGGGCAGCCTGTTCCAATGCTTCAGTGTACAAATTTTTCCTCCTAGTCAATCTAAACCTCCCCTGGCGCAACTTGAGGCCATTTCCTCTTGTCCCATTGCCTGTTACTTGGGAGAAGAGACCGATAAGGTCTCCCCTCAGCCTCCTTTTCTCCAGGCTAAACAATCCCAGCTCCCTCACCCACTCCTCATATGACTTCTCCTCCAGACCCCTCACTGGCTTCATTGCCCTTCTCTGCACTCGCTCCAGCATCTCAATGTCTTTCTTGTAGTGAGGGGCCCAGAACTGGACACAGCACTCAAGGTGGGGCCTCACCAGTGCCAAGTACAGTAGGACAGTCACTTCCCTAGTCCAGCTCACCACACTATTCCTGATACAGGCCAGGATGCTGTGGGCCTTCTTGGCCACCTGGGCACACTGCTGGCTCATATCCAGCCGGCTGCCCACCAACACCCCCAGGTCCCTTTCTGCCGGGCAGCTTTCCAGCCACTCTTCCCCAAGCCTGTAGTGTTGCATTAGGTTGTTTTGACCCCAAGCATTTCTGCCTGCCACCAACTAGCATGGTCTGTAAAATGTCCTACCCCATCAACTCAGCTTTTCAGGGGTCTGCAGGAATTTGTGGATGAAAAAACCTCTATGATCAGGAAGAGCCAACTTCTATTTGCTATGCACTTAATTTAAAGAAAAAAAAAAAGGATGTTTTCCTCCAATAAGTTCTCTGCTTCCCCACTGACTCTGTGGATGCCCATAATTCTTAGAAAACTCAAGTAGGCAGGATCAGGATAATTTTGTTTCTCCAGCATGATGAATCTGCCAGCCCTGTCTGTTGTCTTTCTGTGAATCTTAATCTCCCGGAACCAGAGCCAAATTTGACACCTGGTGCCAGCCAACACCTGATAGTCCGAGGTTTTTTGGCCAACATTCTTCAAAACATCTTAGCGCCAAGTGCAGAACCCTCTACAAAGCTGAATGTAAGAAGTGTATGGACTGGATTGCTTCCCAGTAGCTTGCTCTGATCAGCACAGTCAGAATACATAGCTTTGCTACTGGAGCCCAACAGCAGGGTCTCACTGGCTCATGTGATGATGTTTTATGTCTTACCACATTCATTTCAGTCTGAGCTGCTGGGGAAAAAAAAGAAGGAATGCTGAGCCAATCTGCAGCTTCAACCACAGGACGCTTTTTCTGGCATCCATTTTTCTACATTGTCATATGTGGCATTTCTTGGCCCTTGCTGGTCTTACCCATGATTTAGTTATCATCTCTTGGTTAGGATACAGAGGTGGATGATGCCTTTGATCAGCCCACTTGTTAAATGCACTGTGATACTTCTAGGAAAAACAAATGAAAATAGCAAATATGCCTACTAGCAGCTGGGCTGACAAAATACTCTTACATAATCTTTGTGTGATTAAGACTATTTTGCTAGTCAAAATTAAGCCCTTGTTTTCTTGTATTGCTTCATCTGTCTGCATCCATCTTGAGTTTCATCTGCTGTCTTTTGGACTGACAGCTCTTTGGGGCAGGATCTGCTCTTTCAGTGTCTGTGTGGGATGCTTTGCTGAATGGGTCTAGACCAAAAGTCTAGACTATAACTAGGAATTTGCACCTCCTATTCACAATTATCATGTAGTTTCACATCCCAAAGTGATATTATTTGCAGAGACCTTGTGTTCCGAGCTGGGAGAGACCCTTCATCTTGGCATTTCAACATGGCTTGCAACAGCCTGAAAAGAGCCTTTCCTAGAGAATGATGGAGAGATCCAGGACTTGTTGGCTTGCCCACCTCCTGCTGCATTCCTCGAAAGACAAAGTTCAGCCTCATCTGAAATTGATTCCTAAATTAAAAGGTTCTGAGAGGTCCCAAATCTTAGGTCCCTTTGCCAAAAATTATATAACTGTAGCTTTCACTTTTCGTGAGGCATTTCTCCCCACAGGGGACTGCCCACCTTACCAGGCTATTCCAGCTTCAGGGTGGAGTTCCTCGTAGGCTCATACTATGTCTTCTGAAGGTACAGAAGTGAGTCTTTAAAACCTGTATGTCTGGGGAAAAAAAATGTAATCTCTTCACCACCCTGTAGCATTCATTCTTATGAGAACTTTCAGTAAAGACAAGGTACAATGTAAGTTCAACACTGGAAAATTTTTATTTAGATTATGTCACAACCTGCAGATGGAGACTTCTGCAGATCTCATATCTATCTCCAACTCCATCAGTTTAACCTTCTACTTGTTTTCTCCCCCAAATCTCAGTACACTTACAACAAAATAAGACAGTGAGATGTTATTTAATGTGTATAGAATTGGCACTTTCAGGTGATCACACAAAATTACTCAGGTGTCCAGTCTGAAATAGTTAGAAGCCAGTTTATTCCTATGCAGACTTGTCCAGGTAAATTTTGTACTGTATTCCTACTTCCCATGGGTATCCTCCAGACAGAGCCCGTTCTCCTCCATTTGCCAAGGCTCAGAGCTGCTTCCTAATGCTTT
The DNA here is from genome assembly GCA_013400135.1 of Rhinoptilus africanus. NCBI lineage: Eukaryota > Metazoa > Chordata > Aves > Charadriiformes > Glareolidae > Rhinoptilus > Rhinoptilus africanus. Next base: position 194,821 of record VXBO01004177.1, read on the forward strand.
CTTCACTCATTTACCTCTCCAAGTCCTCAATTCCATCTCGTAAATCAGAGGCCAGTGCTGATAAAGTTGTCCCCTGTTGTTCTTTGGGTAAGATTTCGACTCCCACATCTGGATTTAAAATGCAGCTTGTTTGTGACCAAGAATGGGGTCTCTGTGAACCTGCACTTGGAGGAGGGGAGTAGCTTCCTTGGCACTAACTGTGGTTTTTCACAAAGATTTTTACACACAGACTTCATGACCCACCTCCCCGCCCTGCTGTCTTGGAGCCCAGTACTCTGGCATACCTCACTGATGAAGGTACCAAGTGGTAAATGGCCTCCCCGCAACCACCTTACTGCTGGTGCTCCTGAAAAGGTTGGGATGGGGATGGTGCAGGGGGGGCTGCCTCTGGTGTTGCCACTGCAGAGGAAACTAGTGTCTCCTGCACCAGGAACTTGCCCCTGGAATAACATCTATGTGGACAGCCCCTCTTCAAGAACCACAGTTAATGTCAAGTAAGTTACCTTTTTTCCCCCTCATTCTGTAATTAGACATCCCAATTATGTAGTTTAATCTAATTAAAGTAATGATGCAATTATACAATAATTGATACATAATCGGCATGCAAAAGCCTGTGTAAGTATTATTTAACCAACAGAACAAATTCTAGATGAACCTTTTCAATCACTTTAAATGTAACATTTTATCAGCCAGCTTGAGGAAGGGATTTTTCCTACTCAAGCATTTTTATATCCTTACCGCCACTAGTAGAATATTTTTTTTCCTATTTATGGTCATTCAGCTTCCATTGACTTCAACAGGAGCTGTCTCCGAGCACCAATACACAGGAGTAAAGCTTAGAGCCACAGGTATCTCATCCAAAGATAGGAAATTGCTATTCCATTTCAAGAATGCCTAATATTGGATTTCCTGCTGTTAGAGATGATAAAAAAAAATAGTATCATCGATTGCAAGAGAAGACAGCTCTGTGGTACCTGTACTGGTATGTTCTCAGCAAACCTCACCACTTAAGACCTTTTTAGAAAAAGAATAATTAAATATTCCTTCCCCATTATCCAAAATAACTGTGCAAAATATGCACGTTACATATGCATCACACTTACAGATGTATAAACTAAACCATAGCTATGCATCCAACCAAGGTCTCATGCACCAAAGTCCTGAGAACATGCAGATGGATGCAGGAGTCCTGGCTCTAATGGCACAAACAGGAATCTAGTTTTCTGTATTGGCTCATTTTTCTGAAATAGATAAACTGAGAAGCATATGTTTCATCATATGAGGAAGTTAGCTGTATCTATAGCAGCCAAAGACCCTTGTTCTTAAATGACATCAGAGACCTGGGGGCTTGTCTGATAAGAAATGGGATTTCTTCTTATCCTTGGATAATATTTCCTTTAACCTACTCCCTACCCCACCACTGTTGTGCAGTGAACTGTGTACCCTATATGGCTTTTTCCCACCAGTGATGTGGCTGAACATCAGCGATATTTTACCCTTGTTTTGGAAAGCACAGTGGAATCAAACACATCCACATTTATATAACACTCTAATTAATCCAGTGTGTCTGGATGTGTGAGGAGATGGGAATGGCCTGTCCCTTTCTTTGTCTCTGTTGCATAACTCATGCTTTAAAGTAGGTGCATTATCTTGCGAGATGTTATATAGCGAGTTTGTTCAAAATGCCCCAGTAGCTGTGTCGGTAGAACTATTCACAAGCAGGGAAATTTCAGAGGAAAATGTGAATGTTCCCCAGTAAACAGTCACTTGGGCTTTTTTTGTTGTTGTTTTTTGCATGATTTGCTGCTAAGGATCTAGTTTTAAGTGTTATTACCCATGTATGGAAGTATAATTTTGATTTGATCCATATTCTGTTTAATGCCAAAATTGCTGAGAAAAACTTTTTTAATTTGGTTTCAAATTCATATATGATGGTTTTACTGTTATCTCTTAATTGTCAGTATTCATATTGCTAGTATAAGTGTTTGTATCATCTTTTTCATAATAGACACTGAAAATATGTAAAAGAAAGCCTTCAACTGAACAGTTGCTCATTCATGGGGATATAAACTCCTTTCTACATATGGAAGTCACTGAGAGCCTGCACATATGGCTCATGGTTTCCAAGCTTAAGAAGAGATCACAGGTGCTTAGGTGACCCTCTAATCACTGGTAAGGGTCATGTAGAAGAGCATCTTTGTCTTCAACATTTTTCTTCCACCCAGTTGGTGGTTTCAAACTGAATGTAAGGGGAAAGACTCAGCCAGGCAGAGTGTGAAGAAAGTCTCCTGTGTCGGACTGAGCCCTAGTTTCTTCAACCTAAAGGGTGCAATTGCTTCAGAGACAGAAAAAAGAGCCATTCACATGGCTTTCTTGGGTGAAATTCTCTTGTTGATGGGCAAGAGAACATCAGTAGGTCCATTCAGTAACAGACATCTGGAGACTAAAAGAAAGAAAGGTAAATGCAGCTAAAAGCTATAAAAAAATTCAGCAGGCACACTACTGCACAAAAAAAAACCCAAAACCAAACCCAGCCTATTTATATTCCATGACAAAATTCAGCATGAAACCCTAAAGTCCTGCTTATATTTCACGACTCTGTTTACAGTTGTTGCTAACAGAAGTCTCTGTAACGTAGCTCACAGGCAACAGCATTGTGTTAATTTTTCATCGATCTTTGTCTTCATTGTTTTAGCAGGAAACTCACCCATATATGATGAAGGAACTTGAGCTGAATTTGCCAATGGTTTGGCAATTCTAATAGGCCAGGGGCTGCTGGTTTTGGTCAAGATACAACAGCGGCCAAGGTACAGCTGATTTCATATTGCTGAGCGTGATTTAAAGGAAAATCTTTGAAAGAAGTATAACTGCCTGAATTACTACTTTTTTATATGTTTTTAAATGAGAATGTAAAGGCCAAGGGCATTTTTTCCTATTTAATAGTATTAAATCCATCATTAAATCTCTTGCTGAACACTGGGTGAATTTAATGGTGCCCTCAAGTGCCGATGCCGATGCTTGACTGTGTTAATATTGTTGTATATACAGATACAATAAATAACACTTAGCTAAGGTAGTATTAGCAAGCTTATTGGGTATATCAATACAATAGCTGTACTAATGAGATTAAACATCAGAAACCAATGGTGGTGTGAATCTAGGCACTGGGGCTAAAATATGGATAGGTTTTCAACACATTGAACCTATCAATAAAACCAAACAGACTCTACTAAAAGCTTTATTGCTAGTTGGCATTAAAGGATTAATTTGAAAGTACAGTTTTTATCTTTTCTCATCTCACTTCATAACATGGTCTGTCTTAAAACTTCAGTCTGTCTTGCGCACAGGTATTATGAGTATTTCTATTTGCTGAATTAATCGGCAAAACTTCTGGCAGGCCACTGTGCTTTGCCTTGCTGTAACCAGAGGTCCCTTTGGTTGATGGAATTCAGCACTGGGGATGGCCCAGGTCTATACCGCTGCTATTTTTTATGTCTGGTGTTCCGAACACAGAGTTGCATTAGTTGAGTCACCTCTAGATCATAATTTCTCCTCTCAACATACACCAGTTGGACGCCATTGCTTTGCCCATGCAGATTATTTTAAGCCTCCTGGCATAATTGCAGGATACCATTTTTCTCACATGAAAAGCACTAAATGTTCATGATTACAGTACTCTCTTACCATTTCAGTAATCTCCAACTGTCTCCATTTCATTTTGAGAGCGTTCCTTATTTATGCTTTTATTGCTGGTAGGGAAAAAAGCTCTATGTTGTGATCTTTCTTCTGCTGGGATTCTACGTGTATTAAAGCTTTGAAAGATGTATCCACTGCTTTGTTTTACTAAGAATTATTTTCAAAGTGAAAAAAATATTGACCTAAAGGACTGCTTTTCATCAACAGGGGTGAAATCCTTCCCTGGATAGGAAAGTCATTGAAGGTGTAAGTGGGAATTAAGTGATATATAGATAAAATGTGGACCTTCTTGTTGCGGTGAATTGTAGTTTGATCATTCTCATGAAGAGAAATCAAAAGAAATTAATATTTGCTGCCACAAAACAACCTTTCATGACTTTTAATATTTTAAATTTCCAATGCTAAAGCAGCTGATTCCCTGCTCTTGAAAATAGGTAACATAATTAAAAAGTGGTAATGGTATGTCCTGTTTCCTTTTTCTTTATGTATTACTTTAATTTTTCTACATGATTTCTATGAGGTTAAAAAAAAAAGAAAATGTACACATCCTCATTTTTTCAAATGACAGCAAAAGGATGTTAATTTTGCTTTAAAGTGGATAAGTAAATCATCTGTAGTTAAGAGCTCAAAAATAAACAAGCATTTGTAACCATGTTACTTCCTTACGTGCTGCTGTCACGATGCAGCCTATAATTTCATAATCACCTACTGTTTGCTGGCAAACATCTTGAGGAATGTTTTAGAGAGTTGTAAAAACTTTTGTTAGCATCATTTTTCATAACATCCTAGCTGTAAAACCAAGCTGTCGTCGTACTGAGAGCCTGGTACAATGTGAAGAATACCTGGAAATGGTAAGGCAGTGGGATATGCTAGTCCTTGTAGGCTTTCTGTGGTGTTTCATCAGTTTAGTTGTTTCACAACCACTCTTACATTCATTTAATTTGGTTTTAACCAATTTAGATGAATCTGAATGTATTTGGTTTTAGTTAAAACCAAAGCAGTCATACAATCTCTAACACGCGTTATGTTAAAGTGGCTTAAAACCATTGCTTTTTTAAAATAGATGCAAATTTCTTATGCAGACAACACCTACACTAATGAATAAGGTACTAATGTTACTCTGCTTCTTAATGAAATAAATGGTATAATGGATGAAGCCAGAACACGTGCTTTAGGAGCAGAGTTAAGGCTTCAGTGTATATTTTCATACCTTCTACTATTTTTTCCAAGTGGAGTCACATATTGTCATCCTCAATACCATTTGTGCTGGGACAGGGGAACAACAGGGTTTTCTTATGTTTTTTTTTTTTTGTCTCAAGATTCCTTCAACCTTAACTCCAGTTTTATGTGTTTTGCCTCGTAATAATAGTACGGTACTTGCAGAGATTACAAAGGTGCTGGGATGCCTAATTCAAGTTTGCAGAATACCTTGCAAATGAAAGCCAGTGTGTACAATAAGCACTAAATGTTATTGTTTCAAAACTTAAAGCAGACAGAGCTTGAGACGAATACACTGAAGAATATGTATTTGAAGAATACACTGAATATAAACACTAGATAAGGGTGAACTGCACAGTTAAGGAATAGTGTTCTTCACTACTCCATGGGTGTATGTGCAGATAGAGAGAAACACAATTTAAAATCAGTTTTAACAAGAAATGCCAGATTGCCTAGGGATAACAGGGGCAAACAAAGGGGCACTCCCTGCCTCTGATAGCTTCCCCAAGGCCACCCCATGTAGGGGGCAGAAATGGCAAGTGTTGTTTCCTGCTCCTTGCACTGGCTGCCTGGAACATGATGGTGAGCAGCAGCAGCCAGGGCAGGCACCCTGCCTGTGCATAATGCCTTGCAAGGGCTCCCAGGGGCACCATGCTGCTGGCAAACCTAACGTTTTTCTACATGGCAACAAGGGACTGGCCTCAAGCCCTCTCCCCAACCTTACCAGACTCTTTGTGGTTCAGGTCTGGGTCTTTTTTCAGAGGCTGTCACTGTAGGAACCTGCAGCCTCTGAAGTGCAGGACTGTGATTGTGCCAGCTCTGCAAGCAGGTGCAAGTGCCACATGTGCTTAGGCTCTGATTGGCCCTGTCACAGGACTTCTCTCCTAAACATCCAAAATGATGCACAGATTATTGTAAAAACTGCTCTGTTTGTACCTGCTGATTTGTTGCTTTGACTCTGTGAAATGCATGAAAATTATTACAACAGGAGCCCAGTGTGCCCTGCTTACCAAAACCTTTGCTGTGATGCAAAAGGCTCTGATTACCTGCTTTTGCCTCAATAAGCCATGCAAAGACTGGAACATAGCAGCGGGACTTGGGTCTCATCACTTTCCAGGGTTTATTTTTGCCTCTACTCTCAGCAATGAAGCCTCCAGCCTTGTTGAGTCCAGTTTGCATTGGCCAGGGTTTGCGGTGTGCACGGATGGGTGTCTCAGAAGTGCTTGAGGGACTTTGGATGGAGCATGCAGCCAATGAGACTTCTTTGCTAAGTTCTTCAGCTATTTTGAGGAGCCTTCCAGTACATATTTTCTTCCTTCTTTCCTATACCATATGCTTTTGACACATATTTGAGATAAAATCCTTTGAACGTCAACACTGGAAGATGTCAAAAAGAAAAGGAAATCACTTCACCCATCTAAAATACTGTCAGATGGTCTTGTCCAAAAGTTTCTATCAACTCACAGATCACTAAATTCAGCAGTTCAAGGTGCAGTAGTAGTTTTGAGGAACTTCAACTACATGTTTTTTCCTTGGTAGAAGATAAAATATCCCTGGTAGAGACCCTCTACCATTATACTGTGCAAGCTTTATATGTGTATTAATTTTTTAATGCAGTTTAAGTTTCAAAGTTATCCAGTAATTTATCTAAGAGTTACTATCTGGGTCCTCCAAATCTCTGCCCACTTGTTCTGTCATTTTTACTACTGTGAAAGTCAACCAAAACTGCTGCTCCTGCTAACTTCTGAACAAAATCATAACCTAAGTATGCATATCATACATGCTACAAAGTAATGCTCATCTCAGAGAGATTTAATCTACATATACATATAGAAACTGGATTACACATGGGGGAAAGGAAGTGCTGTTAACTCTCTTTTCCAAGTGCAGCAGGATTCATCCAGCCTTTCACATCATGGAGAGCCTTGGAGCAAGTGCATCAGCCTCTGGCTCTAGCACCAAGCCCCACTCCACTACCTTGCTGAATTTTTTTCATGCATGAGTGGCTGATTCTCCAGGGGAATCCAGGTTGTTTGCCCAGAGAGCCCTGGAGGAAGAAGGAGGATGTTTGCACCTGACCCCCACTTCTGTCCAGGGCTATTTCCCAGGCCCCAGGGTGAGAGGCTGGTAATATGGAGGCCATCTTTCCTCTACACCTACCAGGGGAAGGAGGGCACGTGCATTACTGAAGACAACAGTAGGCAAAGGGCTACCCTGCATAGTGGCTGTGCCTACACGGACTCGGTGTAATAATGTTCTGCACACCCTGGTTCTGACTCCAGGGATCAAGGCTGAGTGCCCAATGAGGAGCACCTCAGCTCATAGAATCACAGAATACTTGGGTTGGAAGGGACCTTAAAAGTTCATCTAGTCCAGTCTCCCCTGCAATGATCAGGGACATCTTCAACTAGATCAGGTTGCACAGAGCCCCGTCCAACCTGACCTTGAACGTTTCCAGGGAGGGGACAACTACCATCTCTCTGGGCAATCTATTACAGTGTTTCATCACCCTCATTGTAAAGAAATTCTTCCTGATATCTAGTCTAAATCTGCTCTCTTTTAATTTAAAGCCATTACCCCTTGTCCTATCGCAACAGGCCCTGCTAAAAAGTTTTTCCCCATCTTTTCTGTAGGTCTCCTTTATGGACTGAAAGGCCATAATAAGGTTTCCCCGAAGCCTTCTCTTCTCCAGGCTGAACAACTCCAACTATCTCAGCTTGTCTTCACAGGAGAGGTGGTCCAGCCCTCTGATCATTTTTGCAGTACTCCAGGTGAGGTCTCACCAGAGCAAAGGGGCAGAATCACCTCCCTGGACCTGCTGGACACCCTTCTTTTGATACAGCCCAGGATGCATTTGTCTTTCTGTGCTGTGAGTGTGCATTGTCTGCTTATGTCCTGCTTTTCATCCACCAGTATCCCCAAGTCCTTCTCAGCAGGGCTTCAGTAGATAGGATCCAAATGTCACATTTTAGAAGAAATATGATAGCCACTTGGCTAACCTTCTCACTAACAACATTAGTTGTTAACTGCTTGGCTAACAACATTAAAACTGGAAAATCCAACACAGGATTGTCTATATATTTGCAGGAAATGTTTTAGATTATCAGAGATGACCTTTCTGGAACAGCAGTGTCTTCTTAATGTGAAGGTATTAAAAGGTCATGTGGAGTATTTATGTTTCCAAGAAACATAGGGTAGGGAAGAGGAGCCTTCTGCATGCTTGACTCTTCCTCATACACAGATGGCCAAGAAACGGAAGTGTGGTAAGGGGCTCAGATTTAGAGATAGAGACATAACCTAAGAGATGGTATAAGAAAAAGTGTCAGGGCAGCCTAGCTGAAGTAATAGCACTGCCACAAAGTCATCTCTGAATTCTTCCTCAACTTATTATAGCAAGCAGAGAGGTGCAGCACGCATCAAAATCTCTGTGCGAGGTGCCATACAAACATGTAAGAAATAAAGCTTTGCTCCAGGGAGCACAGGGCCAGACTCACACACACCCCTGCTCCATTTGAGGTATTTCAGGACTGAGTACAGTGACCTGGGGTCCATCTCTAGACAATACAGAAAGTCACTTCCAGAGGATGGTCCACATCTTAGGTCTGCTGATGTGCCCCATGCTGTTGTCTTTGACTTTTCCACTGACTGTAGCAAAAGTGTCAAGCAGATGCCCTCATCTTGTTGACCCCTTAGTTAAATCCGCAAGGTTAATTGTGATGCACTTGGATCTTATACAATCAAAAGCAGCAGGGGACAACTGCAAGTGATAGATAATTGAAACATAAGGAAAGAGCAAACTTTTGTTTCTATCTTTTCTAAAACACAATGGAGCATCCCTTTCTGTTAATCACTGCTTTTGTGGTCAATACCTAGCATTCATATGTGAATATAAATGGTTCACATGTTTTCTTGATTTATAAAGCCTGTATTGAGAGATATAAATAGTAAGGATTTTGATGGACTGAAAAAGAAGCTCCAAAATAAAGAACAAGAATCCCACTTAGGTAAATTTTAGATGCGAGTCTGAATACTATATTTTATCACCCAGTCTGACTATCATTCTGACCTGTGTAATAAGTCTCCCCTGTTTTGAGACCATTATCTTGTATTTGGCTGGAGCATATCATTCAGAAAAGCATCCTTTCTTGATCTTAAGACTTCAAGAGATGAAGGCAGGAATTTCCATAGCACTGTATCCCAGCAGTGAGCCACCAGATCATGAGCAGTTGTTCTTTTTTAGCTAACTTCAGTTTGCCTTTTTGTCCTATCCATTGGTTCATGATAAAAGAAGTTAGTGGTTTTCATCTTTTTCTATTCTTGATAAGTGACAACATTTTCCACTGAGACCTTTTTGGAGATGTTGTATACACGGACTCCTATTAAGCATGAACAACCTTGATTCTTTCAGTCATCTCTTGTGAATCCTGTTCAAGGTGTTCAGTAGAGACCTTTTACCTTGGGACAACTGACAGTTAGCTACAAGTAAGTTTTCTAGAAGTCACGTTAGAGGATTTTTTCCCTCATGAAGATACTTGTGCAGATCAAGCATAGTACTACTTAGACTAACAGGGCTGATGTCTGTAAGTATCTGTGATCTTTTTTTGCTCCTTTTTTCACCTTCTTAGAATTTCCATCAGTTTTGAAGAAGTGTGGACAAAAACACAGGCTACTCCAGCACTGACCTCACCAATTTTACTGTGCTCCTTACTTCTTCATTTTCAAATACACAGTGATGGAGAAAGCTCTTTTGGCCAGACCATGGTTCAACGTTATTTTCAGTTGCTTTACCTCTGGTGATATCTAACTCCTTTCCAGGCCCGGTGTCCCACTCTACCAGGAATATATAGTGTTCTTCATTTGTGGACATGAGTTTGTCTGTGTTCCAACCTGTACACCTCTGTACTCTTAGCTGAACTGGTCTCTACTGTCTTCAGCCATCACATTGTGCCACTGCTCTCTTTCTAGAATATGAACCACCAAGATTTAACATCTTTCTGTCAATTCAGATCTAGGAGGCACACGGTGCAGCCTTGAGAACAGATGGTTGAATTCACATACACTGAAGCAGGCAATGCTACACTGATTTCTTAATCTCATTCAGAATAAATGACTTGTATATGAATAGATTCCTCAAGTTGTCAGAGCATCATAAACAAAATTGTTTGCTAATTGTGCTCAGCCACATCCATGCAAGGTTGTCTGGAAGGATTTACAGACCGTTTCGCCTTGCAGAACCTCTCTGCACTACAGCAGGGAAAAAGGAAGGAGAGCCCCTGCGTTGATGCTCAGCTCCACAGCCTGACGTCCTAGCCTGGTTTTGTTTTCACCAATAAATCGAGCACATTTTATCTCATATCATTAAGAAATCACAAGTGCAAAACTTCTTGGAGCTATGATTTATAGTGCTGCATTTGACAGCAATTTAACTTCTAATACTTTAATTCTGACTTTCTTCTTTCAATGGTCTTTTCTTACCCTCTCTCTTTTCACACTGACCAAGAAGGTTCTTGCAGTAGCACAGAACAGAAGCTTGCTTTCTTCTTGTTATTGTTGGCAGCCTTCACAGGTACATTAGCCAAAGGCGTTCGGGTAGCACCTTAAACCTTAACCCAGAGCACAAGGTGTTTACTTCAAGTGATATCCAACCGTAACTTGTACACAGAGCACACAGGCACTACTGTGTTACCCATAAGTTCACAAAGCTTGAAATAATCAGTTGGCTGAACAAGCTGAGCTAAAATTATGAATTCATACCCACCAGTGAATCTCCACTGTAGGTGGACAAAAGTGCTCTTTGTATGAGCCCTTGTGTTCCAAGGAACCACATAAGTCTTTCTGGTACGCCCAGTCCTCTTAAACTGGCTTTGGGAGTATGAAAGACAGGAACTAAGAAAAAATTAGACCAAACTGATGACCCATCTGTCCAGGTCATCACCTTCTGTCCAGGCTGTGAACCAGGATTACTGATGTACCTATCAGAAAGCTTTCAGCCTCACACAAAACAAGAAACTTAATTTGTATGGTTTAAAAATTTGTATAGTTTAAAAAACCATAGATTTTTCCCCCCCACAAATCTTGCTTTGATGACCTCCTTACATTTAGCAGCGTATTTTTACCTGGAATAAAGGAATGTTTATATTTGAAGATTACATACATTTGTGGCAAAGATATTTCAGTATTGCTAAATATTTACCTTTGTGGTATTTTTGTCTTCTCCAAACTGCAGATGTTTTCCTTAGTAAACATGTCTGTTTGTAACTTTGGGCATATTTTTTGCCTCCAGATTAATACAATCATCTGCCAAAAACAGGGTAAGGCCCTGACCAGTGTCTTGGTCTTTATTTTCAGTAACCTTTGTTTTGGCTTCTTGAAATGTTTCCAGAGTAATCCTAAGGCCACTACCATTGCTTTGTTAGCAGCCTGCAGAATTAACGTGCTTGTTACGATCTCTGAAAATGTCGACTATGTGCACTTTTTCATTATTATCTGAAATCATGCAGAGATCTGGACCTTGAAGTATCCTAGGTCTTTTCCTTTCCTCTTTCTCCTCCCCCCACTCCCAAGAGGCAGCTATTCATCTTCATTAGCCACTTCTGTTAGCTTGCTGCCAACTGAGACTTAAAAACTAGCTGCATCAGTCTTGCATGGCAATTCAGGAATTAGAATCCACAGTCCTTGGGTGCAGGAGGTTAATGCATTAATAAAGATTGTACCTTGATTAACCACATCATCTCAGCTTGCCCAGGCAAAGCTAGTTTTCAGGCAGTTTGTCATATCATATGGCCCAATGCATTCATCTAAAAACACCGCTTCTTAGCTATGAACATATTTACATCACTGCAACTAAAGGAGAAATTTTGTCCATTTTTTTTTTCATTTCAGTGAAGAATATTTAATATTTTTATGGAAATCTTCTAAAATCTGTTCTATGATTTACCTTTATGTAAAGGTACACATTCTTCTTTTCCTGACAGAGATAAATCTTTCTCTCTCAAACTCTGATATGAGAGAGCATCATAGGGGTTATGCCCTAGTTAGCACTTGATTTTAGAATCTGACATTTCTCTTGGATATCTATAGCTTCTTCTGGGTTTATCAGCACATTTGGTCCCCGCAAAATGAATAAAAATTTGCAAGACTCTGTTAAAGAATTATAAAAAGGACCTAAGTAAGTCAGTTTGGTAAGTAAGTGGCTACAGCATTCTTTTACATCTGTCCTAGATTGCTGAATCTTGACTAAACGTTGCAGGTTATTTGCAGGATGGTTCCACTAAAGCAGGGATAACGTATTCCAAACAGAAACTTACTGCACTGGCATTTGTGATTTGCTGCACAGTGAATTGATCCACAGATCACGTTGCAAATGTTCATGATTTGGAATGGTTTAGTTGTGTAGATACCAAACATCTGGAGATTTAATGCTGAACACATTCTTTAATGCTGCAGTCTGCAAAATCTCTGACCTTCTCCCTTTCCAAGGGCCTAATTTCTCTTTTATTTCCTTTTCTTCCCAGCCCACAGGCGTGTGTGTGTGCATACACACACACACACACACACACACACAGAGTGCTGTTTCTATCAAGCAATTTCAGCTGATGCCCATCCGTGCAGGTCTGAAGAACCAAGCACAGCACAAATGACACAGTCGCAAGCTACACAATTACCTTTATTTCTTCCCATAGAACAAAAAAAAATTCCTTGAAAAGCACTGTCCCCTGGATTTTCATATATCTTTGGATGTTATACTGATGAAGCCTATTGAAAGGAATTCATATTACAGAAAGTAAGGAGGTATTTGAAGTGTCTTGGGACTGGAGCCAAAGGGGAAATGTGGTAGAAGGTGTTTTGCAGCAGATTGCTATGAAAAAAGTGACTCCTTGAAATTGTTTTAGCAGGAGTAGGGGAGACAGAAGAACTACTGACTGAGGTTCAGTGCTGAACTGGCACCCAGCTCAGCGAAAATGGTGTCCTTACAGCTATTTCAGCTCCATGACAGGGAGCTGGTAGTGGTTCCTTTATTTCATCCTTCAGCTAGTGGGTAGGTGAAACCACGTTTGTCACTTATCTCAGTTTAGATGTTTAGAAAGCATCTTGTATCTTATGTGACATAAATATTTACTATAAATTAAAACCTGCCCAAATAAGTGGATGGAAAGGAAATAAATCAGGAAATAACAGAAGCTGGAAAATGGTAAGCTATTTTGTTGGGCAGTGGTGGTTCTGAATAGCATATTACTAAAAGGATAATGAAATAAAAGCTGCCCAAATGGAAAGAGGAAAATTATCAAGTGCTTGAAGGAAACTACAGGGCTTATGAGGAAGGAGAAGAGCTAAGTAGATGTAGTTTGGATAAGTGACATTGTAAAGAAACAAGAGGAAACAGCTTTATCTTTCTATTTTACAGATGTACATTTGAGGTTTGGGTTAGAAAATTTCAGCTATAACATACTAGAGGAATCAATTTTGAAAAAAAAAATGTGCTTTTTACATTGTGAGAGCCTTATCACAGTGAAATGCTGTCAGCTTCAACATAGTCACCAAAAGTTTCAGTGTCAGACTCTTTGCTTTGGATGTTTGACACTAAAATCATATCCATGTTGTCAGCTAGTGGCAGTGTAACTTCGCTGAACTGAAAGGGATCTTTGCCAACTGACAGCAGTTAAAAAGAGAGTCTCCTGTGTTAAAAAAAAATTATCTATTTTATGAAGACAGAGAGTAACTGGATTAGAGGTTCTCAGACTGTGTACTGTGATCACTTGCTAAAGGCTCTTGGAAAGCTCTGCGTTAGCTTTGTGTTGCCTTGACTTCCAGCTGAATAAATATATCTAATGCTTCCCTAAAATCTGCATTTAAGTTTAGGTAACTATAAAGAGAGAGACTCTGCGGTCCCTGTGAGCTAACCATCAGAGTATTTCCAAAGGAAAATTGTGACTCATCAATCTCCTGTAATTCCTGCAACATGTCAGTAGAGCAGTGGATGAAGTTGAGCCAGCTAAAATAATTTTCAAAAGGTGTTTGACAGGGTCCTTTATGAGATGCTACAAACATTTCTTAAATCATCATCTCTGGAGAGACAAAATATTATGAATCAAAAATTGGCTAGGTGAGCACAAGCAAAGAGAAGGATTAAACAGTCAATTTTCTTAATGGCCCTATGACAAGTTCTGGTTTTGGCAGCGAATGAACAGCGAAATAATACATGTGGCTAGACTTCAAGTCTAGATGGTACTGGTCTCCCTACTTTTTATTAATTACGATTTTTCTGAATCAGTTCAACCATTCCTGGTATCATGTGCCACACAGCAAGACTGATGGCACTAGATAAATAGCATTGCCTTAAGTCTAGAGTGAATACTATTATTTACCTCTGCATGGTACTTTTCCTGAAAAATTACCTACAAGCTAGGGTTAAAAGCCCCAAACAAAACACTGCCAAGCAGTCATTAATCCACAAGAAATTTCTCGTTACTTAATTGTTGCTGCGGAAACTGAATTTGGAGCAAGGATACACAATACTATAGATTTCTTTATTTGAAGGCTTTCCCTTCAGTAAAAAGAAAAGCCAAGTTGGCATGTTGACTAAGATTAACTAGGCTTGGACTTTTATAGCTTGTAAAACTGGACATTTACGTATGACTGCTGAAAACTGATTTACTATGGGCAGAGACAAGGGCGGTTGTAAAGCTACAATATGCGTGTGAATGAGACGTGCCACTGCCACCACCCCACAGATGTCACTTTGAAACAACATAGAGGCAACCCTTACAACGAGAAATGCGTGCTAAAAAAAAGAGAGGGAGTCAGAGACACCCCTCGGTCTTGTACATCTGACTGCAGGAGGAGGAGGGCAGTCATCACCATCTCAAAGAAGTTGTCCTGCAGTTGGGCACACTTGCTAATCCACATGTATTTTTAAGCAGCCTAGTCTGGTCTTCATTCTTTGATCCAGAAATCTTTGTTTGCCTCACTTCTGGACCCCAAATGGCTTCTCAGTGACCCCTTTAATTAACATTGTTCAGAACTTTAAGGTTAACTTAATCAAGTTTGGAGAAAGATCTAAATTGGTTTTAAATTAGACTATTATCTTGCACTGGCTGGAACACTTTCTGGTGCACGGTGGTTTGGACATATTTTTTGTTCAATTCTGCTTTTTCCTCTCTCTAATTTCAAAAAATCTTTTGGGTCAAACAATGTTCTAACACCAGTTTGAAGGTGCAGAGGATCTTAAGTACATTTAAATTTTCATCAATACATTTGAAACATTGTTTTCAGTCCAGTGGGTACTTTATGCCAATATTGCCAATCCCAAACTCCAAGGACAGGCAAGTCAGCTGTGTGGAAAAGAGAAGCTGTGCATGAAAGTTTATTTTAACAATGAGAGTTAGTTAAAAAGTTGCCTTTTGGACCTACCTTTTCAAACATTTCACACCACATACTAAAAAAAGATCCTGATATAATAGTATGTCACTACTAGTGCTTTTAATCTGTCTCAAATATCTTCAGACAGAGCCTAAAATAATGAGATTTGGAGCACAGGAACATGTTCTGGATTTGTTTCTGTCTGACCTTGCAAAGTGTTGACGCTTGCTGGACACCTAAATCCTTTCTCCTGATTTTTGAGAATCGGTTCTTGGCAGCCAGAAGGAGGCTGTGCACATAGTTTAATGTTTTGCTTTTCAAAAAATATTTTATTATGTTTAAATCTTACCAGTCCTTAGTGGTGACAACCTATAGTTTGGGGCATTTTTCATGTTAGTTTTCTGATTTTTTGTTTCTAATTTCATTTCATTTTATAATTGTCTGAATTGGGGTAGTGATAAATACACCATATGATCACAACTCAAAATATTATTCTAGTAAATTCACATTCAGATATTCATGATAATGGCAATTATTAACCCTGGCAAATATCAGTAGTCTTGCTAAATCTTTGTGTCAGAAAGGGTTACATCAAATTTAAATTATGTAGAAAGCTTTATTATATACCACAACTCAAAGTAAAAAAAAAAGGAGGAGAGAAGCTAGCTGGGGGAAAAAAAAAAAAAAAAGACCATTAAGGCCATTTTTCATTGAAGTGTGGATGAGAAATAATCTTGGGGAAAAGAAGAAATGAAAGATTTTGACATGTCAAAAAAAAAGGTCACCCTTATTTTTAATCAGTCCTCTGGTCCTTTCCCTGGATGAAGGTATCATTGTCAGACTAGGGCAGGCAAGGTGGGAGGGAAGAGCTCTGCTACTGTAACAGATTGGTTTCTGCATGGCATATAGCAGACTTCTCAGAAGATGTTTCCCTGACGGTGACAGTGGGGATCAGCCACCATGTAACCCGGAGGAGCTGTTTCATAAGTACTGAATAGCATATTTCACAAGTAGAATAAGTTTAGGTCAAAGCCACCAGATGTTCCCAGTCTGGCTGCCCCAATTCTTCAATTGACAGAGATAACATAAAGCATTGCCCTTCAAAAGGAAGGGCCACCTAGCTCATTCCTATGCATACTTTTCAGCTCAGCACTTCAACTTGTAGGGAAAAACATTTTGTCTGGGAGTGGTGTTTTACTGGTGGAAACACCATTATTCGATATGCACATCCCATTCTCTAGAAAATAAGCAAATGGTCATGTAAGGGAAAAGCAGAGCAAAGCAGGTGAGAAAGCAATGTATTTCAGATCACAGCCTTAAGATTAAATGTCCACATTGCAAATCTCCTTGTTGTCAATTTATTGTCATAAATCTTTAATGTTGGAATATTTCTCAATGTGTAATTCCTTAATCTTTTGAAAACAATAGTACATGTGCCAGATACTTGTAGCAAACAGCAATCTGGTTGCCTGTGTTTTTTGTTGCCTGAGTTTAAAGAACTTACTGTATATTAAAAATTCCTATATACTGCTATTGCTGGCACTTACCAGATAAGGAAGTCATAAGATGAACAATCTGCCTCAGAGAACTGAAAAGCTAAGCAATTCTGATCCTGAAACTGCAAACCAGATGATGCTCTGATTAGAGGCACGCACGTAGATTACAGAAGTATAATAAATCATGTAACTTTTTAGCCTCAAATAAAATAAAAGAATGTAGTTTTTATTAGGAAATAAAATGTTTATCAAGAATGCTTTAAAGGTAACATTTATTACTAATAAACTATGTTGAAAGGGCTGATCCTTTCACTGGCAGAAGTGCCAGAGATTTTCCTCTGTGGAAAAAATGCCCCAGCTCAGCCTGCACTAGGTCAGGAAGCACTTCCATCAGCATTATCGAAGGATGGGCAAGAGAATCACCCGCACCTTTTTTCAAACCAGAACATTATCTTTTTTCTTTAAAGAGGAATGAGTCATGGAAATATGACTCCAGTATTATTTTGGGACTGATCATGGGTCTCAGCATGCATGACTCCTTGGAGCATCACTGAGAAACAATTCCACAGTCAGATAATGGCATCAAAACCCAGCAAAGCATCTGCCAGGCAAACTCTGAATAGTGTCAGAGAGCCCCCCGCTTAGGCAGGATGTTACTTGCTTTTCAGCTCTTGAAACTTATGCGCTGACTCTTCAGGATTGTCACGCTCCACGTTACTTCTCATATTAACTCTGTTAAATTACTGTGTACCAAATATTATGGCTGAACATGTCAAAAAACATGTCCATCCTTTAACAGCCTGCACTAGAGAGGAATATAAATCCTCTCTCTTAAAAAACTTGTTGTCTGAAGTGTTTAATTTACACCTCCCCAAAAGCAACCTTGCTTTGGAGACCAACTCATTCGGGCTTGAATGATACCAGTATTGAAGGTGTGCTCGCCTGATACCTGAAGCTGTGTCGATGACTGCGTACAAGTCTGGTCAAGCTATATATGTCTCTTAACTATTAAAAAATGTCCTTCAAAACAACACAGGGAGGAGCCAAAGATGGAGTGTGGTACACTTTGTTTAGAGCTGGCCACATGTCTGTGCCCTGCAAGGCACAAACACCTTGCAGTTAGGAAACTTATTCAACTCCTTTACAATGATAAAGGCAATTTGAAGAATTAACCATTAAGCAAGTGTTAAGCATTTATCGTTCTGATCTTGTCTATGAAATCTGTGTCGTGATTAGTGCATAGTGTGTACCCCATTACTTGATCACGAACTGAAATTTCTGATTTTTTTGCAAAAAAAGTTCTTCTGTTAGTCTCACCAGACAGAATACATGGCATGATTAAAATGTGGTTGCAAGTTGTCAGAGAAATCAAACTTCTCACACTTAAGATGCATTAACTATTCAGAAAAATGAAATGGTGCTTAAGAACTGCTCTCAAGAGTCTGTGATAAAAATCAATGTAGCTCATGTATAGTCTAGATTTTATGTAAACTGGGCATTTCCTAGAAGCTGCAGTAACTTAAATATTCCACTACCCAGGCACTCTTCCTGCTGATATACTATCACTGTCTCCTGTTCCATTGACTTTCTAAATGCAGTTTGCAATACAATATTGTTTTTCAGGAGATGACCCATTCATGGCCTCCACCACTGTCAGCTATTCACACACCAGGAAAGGCAGAACAAAGCAAGTTTCCCTTCCCAAACAAGGTAAGACATGCAACATCATGCCTCCTTCTCCTCAAAATATGTCTTCTATGAGCTCTGACTAGGCACGTGAGCTCTCTGGGATGAGGCTAATGCTGTGCTGATGACCCTTCTCATATGTGTGGCAGTATCCTCTGCCTTTTCCTTGCTTACAGCCTCCTCAGGGCTACACGGTCTTGTTTGCCTATCTCCTGGCAGCAGCATCGATGCTGGTGTGTAGGTCATGGGTTCTTCACCGCAAGGCAGAACCGCAGGTGTCCCTGGTGGTGTGTCCAGATGTGATGCCTTCCGTGGGCACCTGCTGAGGCTCCTAACTGAAACCTCAGGGCATATACAGCTGCTGCGAGTCAAGAACCTCCCACTCACATCCATTGCTCCTGCTTCAGCTTTGCTAGCCGAGATTTTTGTTGAGACCAGTGAGGTCAGAGGCGGGCGACTAATACAGTTGGAATCCATGGAGTGGGCATACATGCCCTGCCACCAACCTGGCTTCAAGGGCAGCTTTGCTAGAGAGGCAGGCAGCCGTGATGTCCAGAGCGGCCACAGAAGTTATTTGCCAGAGAAGCATTTGGTCCCTGAAGGGACCAAGGCGACTGGTCCTGCTGACGGTCCCTTGAAACCAGCTCCACTATTCTATGTGTATCCCCGGGAGGATGCACTGCAGCATGGTAAAGCTCATCTGCACGAGCTTGGAGAAACCACATTATTTATACTTGGTAAGTCAGGAGGGAATGAAATCAGCTATCCTATGCAAGAGCCAATAAAAATTTCACATTGCATCACCATGTACTGTTTATATGCCACAAGCATATTTCATGAAGTGTTCAAGCTTGAAAGATGGTACTGATACTGTTTATAGCTTTTCTCCAGTTAAAGCAAGCTCCTTTGGTAACTTTTAAGTCCATTCTGCAAAATTACTATAACCACAAAGCCCAGAAACCTTCAAGATTTGCCTACAGTAAAACAGCTTTTCCATGGATGAGAGTGTCATGACTTTGAAGTACCAGGGGTGTAAACCAAAACTTCTCTGGCATGTTATGAGAGAAAAAGAAGGAAATAACTCACTGTCTTTTCGCTCGTTGAAGGCAGGCAGCTGATTGAAGATGGTAAGGCGGGCTAGAGGCTTGTTACGTTAGGGTAAATCCAGTAGGAAAGAGAGGGATCGGCAGCTTACAAGCAGGTGAAGCGCCCAAATGCAAATGACAAAAAACGAAGTCGTGCTTGCAGCTCTGCGGTTTCTGCCGTAATTATCACCACGTGATGTGCTTGTGTGGCATGCGTACAGACATGCATGGGCAAGGTATGCACCTCTCAGCGTATCTGTGTGGCCATCATGGATGCACTTCCTCACCACTAAATGTATTGTGATAAATACAGGAATAGGAAAACCACAGACCATAGGGCAAAGATATGTGAATAATGGTTGATATTGACTTTCACATCGTCTCTCTGCCTGTTCATCTATCTCTCTGGGAAATATTCTAATAGTTTGAACTGCAGAGCCATTTCAGAGATCTACCATTCATTTTTAAAGAGCCTTTTCTAGGTGGTTTCCTTTTCTCTTAGCAAAGTAGAATTTCCATTTTATTTAAGCTTAGGATGGGTAAGATTTCATCTAATAATATATGAGCATACTTTTGTACATATCATAATATCAAAACTGGATTGTGGCATGGGTGGTCTGCATGGTCAGAAATCAGAGTACTTTGTGTGAGATGGGGAAGAAGTACCTAACAAAACTCACCAGACTCCTGGAAAAATTACTGGACGTAGAACATGTTAATTTGAGACACCACCTCTTTTAAAAAATATTTTTAAATAATTAAAAGCTTATTCTGTGGCTTGCTTTTAATCTGTACAGTCACAGACTTCAGAAGGCATCTGCTTTTCAAGCTCCAAAATGCAAAGAATGGTTTTGTAATGTATTTTTTCAAACATGTTTTTGAAACATTCATAAGCTAGCTACTGCTTTTCACAAAGTGTGATCTAAAATCTCTATTGGATCTCATAGAGAATGTTTCCATAACTCTTAGGAAGTTTTTCCACAGGTAAGCTATGTAGCTGTCCCAACGTGTTAAAAACTAAGGACTACACCAAAGCGGTGTGGACTGCACATTATTCAGACAAATAGACCTGTCAGTTAACTAGTGGCCAAGGCCAGCCAACAGGCTAAAAGGCTAAATTCAGGGCATCAGCTTCATCTCTTAGTTCCAAGCAATGCATGGTACTGTGAAATCGTTTTCAGTCTTTATGGCAGCATTGAGAGATCGGTTCAGTTCATTTGCAATGACTCTTCCAGCCAGAGAAGCAAGTAGGCTGCAATCCTTTTTAAAGGAAGATAGTTTCCAAGTGTGAAGATACTCATCATTTTGGGAATGAGGAAAAAAGAAGCTTGTAGGAGTCCTGCCCTGTTGCAAGGATGCAAATCATCCTTGCTTTTCTGTCTATAAAAACTGAGTGTCAGCATCATTAGTTCCCATACATGCCACACTGCTTTTAACCTGCAACTCAAGTAATTAGTGATCTGACAGCTTGAAACTTGAAATTTATTAATTAGGCTATTAAAGTTGCAAAGGCCACAGCAACTATAACTAGACTTGTTTTGAAATCAGTCTAGTAATAAAAGCTAATTAACTGAGGTTTATATATCACAAATATAACAGTATTGCATATTTGAAACTGCGCGTTTGGATGTGTCCATCTGTATAACTAGATGCTTGGTGGATGAATGTGCACATGCTGTACCTGTATATGAAATCAGACCTCACTAACATGGGAAATCTGTATTGATACAGAAGAATGGAAGGAAAGTCCGTGTCAGGTTTGACACATGCGGCACTGCCCAGTAAGTTTCCCAACACAGTGCTGCTGGGAGACCACATATAGGGAAGCATCCTTCATGTAATAGAGGGCATAAAGTTGCATTTCATCCTTAACTTTGAATTTTCTTTCTCTGTGGAATTAATTTGTACTCTTGAGTTTACTAGGAAGGGCAATGACAGTCTCTTTATTTCTTGTTTTTCAAAGCTTAAGGATAATTGAATCAGCATGTGATGTGACAGGCTGTGTGTGCTTTCCTTTCTCCTATCTCTGTCACACTTTGTTATGTACAAATGATCAGGCATTATTTGATTGTAATTTTGTTAAAAACATCTTAATAAATAAACTTTAAATGAATAATTAAATTTGGTAAATAAGGGCTCACTTGATGCTTGTGTGAATGAGCTTTCATGTTCAGGCATTAATTCTCTACTCTTGAGTGGGAAAAAATGCTGTTAATTCTGCTGCCTGCTTTGCTCTCATTCTTCATTTTTACTGTGATTTCGTGTCTTGAAAGTTTGATCAGGTGTTTGATTTCTAGTTATGTGTATGCGATATTATGGGATCGGCCATCATTTTCTTATTTGAGAATTAATTTATCCCCTCCAGGAGAACGAGTGTCTCGTCACAAAGCTATTGGGTGATTATTCTCAGCAGAAGTTAAGTTATCATAATGGTGTTATTCTTAAAGTGCTCAATTCATTTACTCTTTGCTTTCTTGTTGATTTTAACAATCTGGAGCAAATGCAGTAGAAAATAATCTCCAGAAGTGAAGACTTCACCTTTGGTCTTTAAGTTACATAAAGTTGTACTTTTTTCCTACCTGAGTGGAAGAATTCTCTATTTTGCTATGAGATTTTTGTATTAGCCTTCATTATTAAGAATAATTCATTGAGAATCAAGACACTTATTTTAAAAAATCAGTTAAAAGGAAAAGTGAAAATGTTATAGCTCATATGTTTTGCTGAAGTCAAATTTGAGACTATGCAGAGGCAATGGCAGAGGTAGGATACTGTGCCAGGCAGTTAAAGGGGACGGTGCACTCTTCCTGAGGTTGATGAAAATGTAAAAGAGTAAGCGAGATCCTTGTTTAATAGTTTCAAGCACTTTTACAAACCCGAGGGTAATTCCATCAAAATTACTGTATTCCCCTAAATTTCTCTAGGTACATAAATTCACGATTCTGGAAACTGAACATGCTCTAATAGCGTACTTTTATTAGCAGCCTGGTTGGCTACTAGAATAGCATTTAAATTCAAGGGTACATGTCACTACATCACCACTGCAAGCTGATCCTGACTTCTTAAAGATTATATTCAGACGCTAGAAAAAAGCACCCTTTAATATCCCTTCATTGGAAGCACTCACAAAAAGCTGAGGCAATTTGTCGAAAGTAGACAATTTTGAATTATTGAAATTGTTGTCATTGTGTAGGGTTTGTCCAAAAAGTTGACGTCTCACATTTCAGGTGTGTAGGATGTCAGTGAATGGCAGACAAGTGTTATAGCATAAAAACTACAGATCAAAGCCAGGCAGTCTGGAGAGCCTTGACTCCAGGGCAGATGGTGCCGATCAAGGGGATTTGACTAGCTGAGCCCTTGAGACCCTACTGCCTGTGGTCCAGCCAACCTCTGTTTAGAAACACTAAGAAACTCTTGAGGCCCTGAGCCCCTGAGACATCCTTCTGAGTGACTCGGCAGCAAGATCAGCTCGGCCGAGTCGGAGCGTCTTTGAGCTCTCTGGGGACTTGCAGTTCCTTTCTTGATGAGCTGTGCATTTGGCTCATCACTCAGCCTCTGTGGACCAAGGATCTGGTCTAGCACCCAGTTCCTCACCGAAAATGGCCATGTGTGTTGGTGTGGGTGCCTGGCCTCTCCTAGCAGCTGCACCTGCAGCATGTATAAGAGGTGGTATTCCCATGCATGTCTGCGTTATTCAGAAGCAGAAGCAGCAGGTTACCTTCCCTGCTGTCATCCATAGCAAAGTATTCTTTTTTTTTCTTAATTAACATATTTTTGTTATAGTTTATATTTGTATTTCCCTTCTATTTATAGGCTTCTTTTATATTTTTATAAATGCAAATAAATTCTGTGAGTAAAATATGTGAACATTTGCACATGAGGAGAGAATGGACTGATTTATTGTACCATATTCGCAGATATTGCAGTTGTGATACAAGGTTGACCTTGTAATATCGGGGACCCAGAACTAAAGTCTGTATTTCCATTCTCTGGTGCTGTCAATATCAACACATGAAAAGGAAAGACCAGCTGTGCTACTATCTCAGGAATCCAATGGTCCATGAAACAATATTGGTCTTCCTTCTGTCTTCTCATCTAAACTTGCAGAAGATAATAGACGAGTTTTGGTTGATCGATAAATGAATAGTGAGCAGGAGAGTTGTAATAGCTATACAAGGAATTGCACCATTAAAGGGTTGTTGTGAAGTAAGTTTACAAGCCTTAGAATTAATGGATTTTCAAAGAAATATTGGATTTATTCTTGTAATTGAAAATTACTTTGAAACCGAATGAACAATTAACAATGCTGTTTGTATTGTTAAGGTAATGTTCAAGCAAGTATTGCAGCTAAAAATTGCCATAAAAATAACACACCATACCTTTTTTCTATTATTACTGTAGGAGTCGCAACAGGGATCTACAGGACACAGCAATACAAGTAAGTACCAACTCATTTTCTGGCTGCATTGGGTCGAGGGGATGACAATGACTATGAAAAACAGGTGACTGATAGAGTGAGGAACCAGTAGCAGACCGGGAGAGCGCAGAGCCTTAGCAGGCAGTACTTGGCTACGGCCAAATGTGGAGAACTGAACTGAAAGCTGACCATCAAAATGTCAGCTCTTTTGGTGGACTGGGGAGAATGAAAAGGATTCATTTCGTTATAGCCATTTCATTACGTATGTGAGAAACACTGAAAGGGCAAAAAAGTGGCTTTTTTAGAAAGCCAGAAAAGAGTTGCACATCCAGATCCAGACTGCCAGAAAATTCTGCAGGAAGACTTGTTATAATTTATTTTTCATAGGCAATGCTATATTTTGTGCCTATTGCACAGTAATGAACTACATGAATCCTGCCAAACTAACACCAGATAATGTCTCAAAGACCATATGGCCATGGGTCTTTTTGGCTAGCAGCGTGGGCAGGGGAGCGGTGTGCGCTTGTGTGGCTTCTGGTTGGGGCTTTTCAGTGGACTCCAATTTACAAATCATGGTTCAGATCAGCAGCACTTTAATTACATTTAGTTACAGTAAAAAACCTTAGCAGCTGTATTGAAAGGAAAGATTGAATTGTTCTGCGAAACAAAATATTAATCCTCTCCCCTGACACCTCTGACTGTTGTTAGTGTTGTCTTGCATATTAAAAATACATTATCCTATCTTGGTCTCAACATAAAATCCTCTCAACCAAAAGTACTATTTTGCTAGCTTCCTGACCTGTCAGCCGGCACAGAGCCCTCTTTGCAAATTACAGGGCTGGGACTGAAGATGAAAAATGCCCTGAGCTGGTAGGTAGAGCTTTGACAGTGGCTGGTCACCCACTGTGTGAGGGAGAAGGCATCCAGGGAGACAAGGCTGAGAGATGTAGGCTATTAAAACAGCGCGGCTCTTCGCTGGGAAAGGTCGGCATGCAGAAGACAATGTTGTGAAGAAACATGCAGTGGTGTCACTTAATTGCTGGCATCGGTTTGATATTGCTGCGAGTACCAGCACTAAGGAAATAATAAAAGGCAAAGGGGATGAGGTTCTGTCAGAAAATAATGAATACAGTAATGAGAGAAGGAAGCACAAAAAGGCCATAATAGAGAGGGCTATGCAAACACATGCACAGTCACGAGCTTGACAAACACAGCAGCTGAGCTGAGGGCTTCGCAATGACATCAGAGACCACAGTGTTTGGCCAGCTTTGGTCATAGTTTCATTTTCAGTATTTCCTTCTTTCAGCACTTGAATAAAATAGGTTGTTCTGCAGATCTAATGAAACCCACTTTCCTGTGGATTAGGACATTTGTCCTGCCTCCTCACAGCTTTCCTCTACTCCTTACTCCAGTCATCTGCAACCTCAGTTTACTTCCAGTTCCCCTATCTGCCCTTCCACACCACAGTAACTCCAGCTTCTTCTTATCTCCTCATTCATCCTGCTCAGGAAAATCAGAATATTTTTACAGCTGGGCTAGAGTGGCACTTGGTACTGCCTGTACCTGGCAACCAAACCAAAGAGCAGCTGAACCCATGCAGAAACATTTTCTTCACTGGTGGCAAAACTTAAGGTCACCGTCAGATACCCATACACTTTCCTAACATTGCACAGGAAATTTGACTGCTTCTGAGACCTGTATCCATCAAGATTCCTGTCGAGGTGCTGGAATTAGACATCAAATAAGACATGGTTAGAATAAGGCATAGACCTTACCAGTCCTGTACATCAGACTTAAAGGAAATTAATGAAAAAAAGGATTTGGGAGTGAGGAAATGCTAGCAAATGACTCTATGTGGGGAAGGCATCTAATAGCCTATGTGCTGTGTTATCCAAATGCACATCTTCAGAGTCCCAGTTAGTTATTATTTCCCATTGCACCATGCCTTCTTTGGAGTGGATCTTGAGCCTGTCATTTGCAATGGTTTTACTCCAGCTGAAAACATTGTCTTTCTCATGGATTACATTTGCATTTCTCTCATCCTTCACCCACAAGGAAATCAAAGCAAGTGCTAGATGGGGCTTTCAGCAACCTGGTCTAGTGGTGGGTGTCCCTGCAGGTGGAACTATGTGATCTTTAAGGTCCCTTCCAACCCTGACAATTCTGTGATTCTATGATCTTCTCTGTGTCTAAAAAGATTAGGAAGGGAGTTGTGTGAGATGAGATGGAAACTAGCAAAGAAATCCCAGCTCTGTGACTAAGGATCTGAGGACTGATGGATCCCACCATGTGTTTCTGGAGGTATGTGTATGCATACACACTCCAACACACAGACGCACATGTCCACATCCGTTTCAGGAGACATACATCGTGCTTAGCACCTGAAATAAAGTATGCTAACTACAGTCCCATAGGCAGTTGGGTAGAATATTCTTTGTAAATTCCCAAAAGACTAAGAAAATCAAAGGACAATGCAAGTTTGCCCATAAGAAGAAGCCAGAGATAGAGAGAATTTAGCAATTCGGCAAATGCCTGCCTCCCACAATGGTTCCTGCATACATTTTTGGCAGGTTACATGGAAAATGGAAAACAAATCTTAGTCTGGCCAAGAGTGAGTGTGAAAAAAGCAAGTTGTTCTGACAGGTAATTCCCTTTTACATGTGCTTATCCAAAAATCTTATCTGTGCCATATCTGTGACATTCAACTATGCTTAGTCTATACACATTTTTTAAATTTCTATGATTCAGTCAAGTGAGAACAAAGTTGGTAAGAACTGATACAGCATTAATGGCCAGATTTTCTACTCTGATAGACCGGACTGATGTGTTTCTACCATCTGTACAGGCTTTGTCCTCCCCTTCTGCACAAAAGTATGTTAAGTGACAATTAGCATAAAAGCAGCTGCAAATGCTCACTGTAGGGTAATTCATTAATACCCAGTTTGGCTAAATCACAGAGATTTCCTTTTCTGTCTCCTCACAGTACTTATGCTGTTTCCCTTGTTGCTGCGTTAACATACATTGCTGAAAGTAGGACTGATGTGAACTCTGCTGGCAAAGCACTCAAGAATCCATATTCTCTCTCACACTCAAACAAACCAGTGTTCATGGTAATAATTCATCACTTATAAAAAGCTTAAGTTTCGAATAGAAGATCTTTGAATATATGCCAACTGTTACTGTTGGTTTCTTGTTCCAAATTATCATAATGCAGATGAGCTCCAGGACTCCAGCACCCTAAGGCTGGCAAACGTATACTGTAGCAGCCGCTTTCTAGCCAGCAAGTTCATCATCTGGATATACTTTCTGAGGTCTCTGGTAAAGGTGGAAAGTCAGCTAGAGGTTATGGAGTGGATGTATTCCATCCTGTGTGGATGCCCCACCTAGTGCCTAAATTTTAAGTGCCTTTAGCTGTCCTCCTGCAGTAAATGCTTAGCTTCCCTAGAGGTCCACATAGAGTCATCGGTGGTTTTGAAGTCATCCAGAGCTTCCCTCAACATGTTCACTGAAGTTTAGGCACCTAAGTTGCTTAGACATAAATCTTTCCAGAGGAGGGGATGAGATCTAAAAGCACCACAGGAAGGTGTTTGCAATACCCAGAACCTCCTCCAGACACTTCCAGAAGGTCATTGTCTAGAGTAAGTCCTTCAGCTTGCTTCTGTACAGCAGTGGAAAGATCTTGGTAGCAAAAAAACTCATCTCAAGTCAATGAGCAGAAAATCAGACAACACTGAAACAGCCTGACCAAAGTAAGCACTTTTTTTCAGAAGGCACAGGTGGATTTTGGTTTAACGAAGCTCATTAAAAGGTTACAGAGTAAAACACATCCATCAGTAAACCAGTCACACTCAACCTCTGCATTTCCTTGTCTGCTAAGCAACATAAACTCATGTGTAGACAGCTATTAGCATCCAGCAACACACAAGAGGGGCACCAGCTGCACAGTCGCTAGGTCCAGAATTCAAGTTCAGGGTGATGGAAGTGGAGTGACAGACCCTGTACATCCATGGTAGAGCTAAACAAAAACCTTACACTGAAGTCCAGCTGTCTCAGGTTACTCAGAGAGCAATAATTACAGCAAAAAACATCAGCCTTACTTTTTGGGGTGGAAGAAAGGAGGGAGAAGGACTTAGCCTGGCTTAGCAGAAGCAGTATCACTCCATCAGCTATCACCTTGCTTCTCTAGTGTCTGCTATGTAACTAAGTTGTGTTGGGCAGTGTATGATTTTGAACCCAAGAAGGGTATCATCACAAGCCACCGTGCTATGACAGAACCCACGTGAGTCCTAGGGAAATGTGAGGAGGCATTCCTTGGGCGTCTGATGCTTCTCAAGCATTTGGGTAGCTGACTTCTGGGGTTGAGTACCTAAGCCAAAATATACAACATAGCAAAGAGGGCTTCCCCAGCCCCCACTTACAGGACCTGAAGATTGGGTCCTTAATCTGTCAAAATGAATGTGAACCAAAACATCCATTGGCAGAATTGCATTCTAATCACTGCCTCACTAACTCCCGCTGATGCTGTTCTGTTTTGTGTGAAATAATTACTGTTCCTGAAGCAGGGTTTTGGAGTATGTGCGTGTTGGATGGGGTATGCATTGAATAGCAGAGCTGTAGGGCCTTAGAGAAATCCTCTCCATTGCTCCAAAGTCTGCTATCCTTGGTAAAGCTTGTGTCCTTCGAGCAGCCTCTCCTGTGGAGTTTCCTTGCCTGACATTTCCAGAGCACATGTGTCAGTGACAAGAAAAGTCAAGTCAGGGTTGACTCCCCTCTTGCAAATGGTCCATCAGTGCTCTCACAACCCTGTGATTGCCTCGGCAGCGGTCTGCACATCTGGCAAGAGTGGTCAGTATTAGCAACTAAAAAGGGTTAACGTGTCACATCTGAGCAGTTTCCATATTGACTCATTTCTGATGTCATTTTCTTCTTCTCTTTTAAAGGGAAAAGTGATGTAGAGCCAAAGAATCCAGAGAAAACTGCAACCCATACATCGTAAGTCACTTTCGCATTTAAGATTGCAGAAGGCAGCTGTGTTTTTATCAGATTGGTTGGGCAAAATAGAATTTGTTTGTTTTCATTAAGATAAAGCTCTTTCACTGGTTCTTTTCTTAAAACTGCTTTTTAGATAATGACTAAACATTAATTATTCCTAGAACTTCTGCACGCTGCTAAGTCAGACATCTTTGCAAGTGAAATGACTCTGTATCACGCTGAATAGATATGAGATTATATTTGTGGGTGTGCAAGGCTGGCCTTTACAACCTGACTTCAACATTACCTTAATGCTGCCGGAGTTTGTCACACTTGCTAAAAAACATCATGTCACATATGCCTTTGATGTACTGATGTAATTTTAAAAGACTGCAGTCTGCAGCTTCACCTCTGAATTACTTGAAATCCAATTACAGCTATCTCTGGTCTCTCACGATTTTGTTGATGTTTTTGAATTAACAAAAGAAGTCGAGAAATAGATAGGAACAGGCACTTGTAATATATCAGTGTTCACCTTCACTCTAGTGCAACAATAGAAGCTTTTACCATTTTTAACTCTAGTATACAAAGGACTGAATTGTTTTGCCAACAGAAACCTGTCTGTGAAACAGATGGACTGCAAGTTAAAAAAAATAAATAAGTAGCATTAGTCTCCCAAACTGAGCTAGATAAGTGAATTCCTTTAATAACTACCAGGCAGGAGCATTATGGATTTCTGCAAAACCATTCACCTTTTTAATCCCATTTGAGGGAGGGAAGTTCTTGTAACAGTCAGTCATGTGAATTTTAGAGTGCATCTTGCCCATAATTTATGTTTTCTGATTCCTGTTATTTAAATTCAGAGCATTATATCATGTAAATCTCGCAAGGTGTCACCATTTGTTAGATGGCCAAAAGTAGTCACAGAAGGAGGTACAATAACAGTGATTTATTGTGGGATGCTTTGATTTCTGCTGCAAATACACATTTAAAATCTACTGGAAATGAATCTAGAAAAAGATTTGACATGGTATAAGAAATGGCTTGTCCTGCAGATTGTGTTGTGGAATGTAATTACAGGATGTGAGCATATTTAGCCAAACTTATTAAATGAATTAAGCATTAGCAGCCTTATGCCTTCTGATAGTATGATTACTGGGAATGGTTAATAGAATGATTCCAATAATTATAATTTTTAAAAATAATATTGCAATAAAGACCAAAAGAAGAAGGGTTTTAATGCCATCTGGAGGTATTTTGGAGAAATGAACACATTTATTTTTTCTGATATTTAGCAATATGTAAAACACAAGCCATCCTCCAAAGTTTTTTTTTTTTCTCATTCGATAGTATTTTATTCCTGAGGAGTGCTCTTTACTTTTCTTTCTTCTTCTTCATCAGATTTAAATCCTGTAAGATCTCTGAACCCACAATAGGGTTATCTCTGAACCAAGAATATGGGTTCAGAGATACACCCCAATATGTTTATGGTTTTGATGTGAGACTACATACTGTGTCATATAGCGTGCTGTATTAGATACATCAGACTTCAGAATCTGGTTAGGTGTGAAAACTTCCTTGCCTAATAACAGATCTCCATGCAATCTTCTGAAACTGTGCTGTCTACTAGATATAATATATTTATAATGCTTATCTTTAAATTGTTACTGTATGCTAGGGCTACCCCATAGCAAATATTGGTTCCCAGACAATTTTTAGAAGTAGAAACGACTGCTTACCACTGATAAATGACTGCATTCAAGAAGCAGAAGCCCTTCTAGTCAGATAAATTGTTTGTGTGAAAAAGGAGGCAGGAGAGAAAGGAGGAGATGGGAGGAAGGAAACCGGAAAGTGCTGTGGCAAAAGAGCAGAAAGAAAATGAGAGGGATACATCTAAGAAGGAGGAAAAGGAACTGCAAACACCAAATATGCAGAAAGAGATACGAAACTGAGAGCAGTGGAAGAGAAAATCAGAGGTCAAACACTGGAAACGAGAAAGAAGGGAGAGCAATACGAGCAAAAGCTATTAGTAAACTAAAATGTGTGTGTTCTTGAATAGGAGGCTGAATACCTGAGTGTCAGAGTGAAGTAAATTAACTCATATTGATGTGTAGGTGCACAATGACATCCCAGTTCTCTTTCTGCTACCTTCTGTTGGCCTTCGCCTTTTCCACCTTCTTCTAAGACAGACTTTTATCCCTGGTTCTCAGGCACTCACAAATACAGACTTTCTCTGTCCTTTTGGGGACGTAGGAGCTCTCACCTGTGCACAAGATGCACATTCATAAGGACCTGCAGGACATGCCTACACATGGATGGGTGAGCGCATGTGACTGGGTCCCTCTGCAGTAATGGACGTGCTCTTCCCCTGCAAACATGGAGAAGACCACGCCATTGCACGGCTGGCCCTGGCAGTGCCCAGAGTGTGCAAGGGGAGAGGTATGCAAGGGGACATGAACGCTGCCGGGGGTCCCCGTGGGTAAAAAAGCCTGCATCCTCTTGCAAGGTGTCCCTCCTCTGAGAGTGTCAAAGGAGTCCAGTTGGCATCTCCTGACAGAAGTGCTGAAAAGGAGCGACATGGATGTAGGAGAGGTAGCACATTCGGGCCAAACTGTGGATTTGTTTCAGTGTGAATCAGTGTTTCCTTGTGAAAATGGAACAAACAGCAACAAAAAAACCCACAAAGCAAGTCATGTTGGCCTAGATAAAAATAACAGAAAGACAGGGAGGAGCAAATTAATGTTTCTTTCTTGCAAATGTCTTTTTTATTTTCCTCAGGCATGTTACAAGCCACGCACTCAAGCCAAGCTTATATGATTCAATGGCAGTTAATTCATCCTTGGTGCAGATTTACTACCTCCATCCAAACATTATTTATGCAGCTTCGAAGGACAGGTTGATTACCCTCCTGAATCAGGCAGTGAGGTGCTCATGAACTGAGCATTTACATGAAGTCTCCCCTCAGGATATTCCTCCTGCTTTGCCTACTGGGCTCCAGAGCCCCAAAACCAGGTATCCTGTTGTGATCTGGAGCCCCAAGGCCAAAGTTGCTACTATATATAGATATATAAAGGGCAGGACGCATGGTGGTCTGTTTGGAGGGGTTTGGGTACATAAATGCATCATTTTGAATAGCATTATGGATAGGAGTTTTTTTCCTGTATGCATTAACTCCCTAGATAGACTCGGTATGACGTAGCTCTCCACTGATAATAACACTGAGAAACTGGTAAGCATTAGATGACACACATTAATTGATGCAACATCCTAATGAGGCAGATAAATAAGGGCAGTTATTGCAATGCTAGAGATAACTGAGATGGATGTAGGAAAATGAGAATGATGGGAAAGCGGGGAGGAAGTCTGAGCAGAGATGTATTCTTCTGCACATTATTCCTATGGCCTTCACCACCTCGGAATGCACAGTAATCGCCTGAACTGGCACTGAAGAATTGCAATAAAAGGTGCAAACAATACAAAGGTGTTAAGCTGTCTGGAGTCTTCCCCAGATGATTCATGTTCCTTGTAATTGAATGCTTTTAAAGCCACAAGAATTCTGGATTTGAAGGGGTTTTTTTGTTGTCATACTCTTAATGTATATAGCTGTCTATGGGTCATCTGGTTACAGCTTTGCTGTGCATTTCTAAATTTCTAGGACTGTTCAGAAATATCCAGCAATGTTTTCTTCTTTTGCATTTCTGATGGAAGGTTCAATTTTCAATGGTCAGAAAACTTTCACAGATTTTGTTAAAAACACCTAATTTTTATTAAAATCCTTCTTCCAGTTTTACCAATCATAGTTTGAAGGACTGTGTTAAGGAGTCGGGGAGGAATGGAGAAAGAGTGCTCTTTTGATCTTTAATAATTTCAGATACAGGATTTTAGTCTGTCTTTGGCAAAGACTGGATCCTTTCCATAAACCTTGGAATGTTGCACTTAAAACTTTTATTTTTATAAAACTTCTGTGCAAGGAAAAGTGATTCCAACCAGTGCACGTTTCATAGGACCTTGCGGTGCCAAAGAAACTCTTCCCCAAGCTGGGGGTCTGAGGTCTTCCATCCCCCTGCCTGCAAAATATGACAATAATTCAAAAATGGCACAAATACACAAAGCACTCAGCAAGACTCCCGCTCTTGGGATGACTTTCGATGTACTGTCTGTTGTGATGTTCTTCAGTACCTTTGTGTTTGTAAATGATTTCCAGTTCAGACTACCCAAGGTTAATCATGCCTGACTGTGATTCACTGCTCTGCATTTACCTCGACATTTCTAGTGCACTTACTTAATGATATCAGGGCTAGCAACTAGATACCTCAGTGCTGTCTCTTTATTATCCCTCCCACAATTGTTTTCATGCTGAGCTGCTCCAGATTTTTCCCTCCCTTTTTACAAGAGAATTAACCAAGATTGAGGGAGGCTTTTATAATTTATGGCAGTTATGCAAGTTTTGTCCTTTACTAGTACTCTCTGAGAATCGCAGTGATCTCGGTGCATGCGTTTGTTTGCTTTTGCCAGGCAGAAATAGATGTTGGCTCTGTTCCTTCCCTGCGCCGGTCCCCAGCATCACTTGGAGAATAGTTTGCTCAGGGGGATCTTCATTAACAGTACTAAATTCAGCAGCTTCCAAGCTGCCGGTTTGCAGAGATTAGTGCTACAGTCTCTTACCCATCCAGCAGCTGCTCATCATTCTCATCACCCTGATTCTCCTTGAGGAAGGAGACAGGAAACAGGTACTTGGAGCAATGTCACTGTCGTTCTTGCTTGATGTGACCTACGTCTATATTGGCGTGAGCGTCGCCTGTGGGTTTCTTGCCTTTTCTTCCTCTCTTCTGTCTTGCCCCTCGCATCTTCAGAATGACTCACAGATAGTCATTCAAGAGCCAAAACCTCCTGCTGGCTTCCACTTCCGCAGATGGGAAGACTGAGGCAGAGGGGTTACAAGGTGCCTCCAGAGAACACAGAGTACCATTCTCAAGCACAGAAGATGAGCTTGAGTGAGTGCTGCCAAGGCGCCATCCCGCTCTTAGTCCCCAGGGAATTTGGCCTCTCACATCTGGCTGATGTGTGATCTTGACCTTAAGTCTCTCAGGCAGCAACTGCAACCTGATTGAGCAGTGGAGTTGGAAGAGGAGCCTCAATCCCACCTCACTTCACTGAAAGGCCTGGTGCAAGTTATTTAAAGTTAGCTTTGGCTTTCCCCCATCTAAAATAATAATTAGACCGCCATGAAGACTATCTCATTAATATTTGCTCCAAGTGTTGAAAAAAGTAATGTTCTGTAAAGATGGCTAAGGATTACTCGCCCAGAACAGTAAAGGAAATGAGCGGTAGCTTAATTTTTTAAAGACAGACCTGGGTAGTAAGTGGTAAATGTTCTGAGTGCCAGGGGTAGGGAGAAGGGGAGAGCATGAGTTGCTGCCTCTCCCAGGTGCCTGCAGACCTGGTGAGCACGGGCAGGCCCTGCCCCATCACCACACTCCCTATCCTGCCCCCAGAGTTTCAATCTTGGGACAGGGGTCACCCAGTTTAAACTAGAAGGATTTGTCTTTTGTCTTGCTGAAAAGGAGAGAGGGATGGCAAATGGGGAAGGGGCAGAGCATGCAAGCTGCAGAGGTGAAAACCCCTCCAGTAGGACATCTTTGATATCCTTCTGTTTGTTTGACAAAAGGACCATGACGGGTCGAGTCAATTGAACCAGAAAATAGCTAACAGATCAGTCTGGAGGACAAAGGAAACGGTGAAAATCCATGCAACCATTGAAGTCAGTTCCAAGAAAAGGGCTGCCCAAACATTTATGGGGTGTATTAGCTCTCAGATTAAGGTACCAGGGCAACTTTCCAAACAGTCTTCCATAGCTTAAGTTGTAGGCATTTTTAAGGGCAAGGACATCTGCAGCAGACACAATGGCCAATGTCACATTGGTGACACCTCTTTCAGTAACTCCATGGGCTCTATAGAGGGCCATCATGAGCATTTCAACCTGCTCATGAGCCACAGATGACCCTCTTCTGCCCAGAAGCACATCTTCCAAGGGATGGTAGACAATATGAAATTATATCCTTTAAGTTAATTTTTGAGATGTATTGTTTCTGAAAACACCAGTGCATTGGTGGCTTTTAATGTACGTCTGTGATGTTTCTGAGAGAAGTCTTGCAGTCCATGGTAAAAAAAAAAAGGGGGGGGGGGTGNGAAGGCAGTGTTTTTCAGAGCGATGGAGGTCTTGAAAACCGTAGAAGTGAAAGTCTGCTGTTTATCCATGAACCAAGTTGCTGGCAGAAGAAGAAGGCTGGCTTCATTGCACTATTCCACCTGTTTACTTCAGCCTCAGTTTGCAGTGCTAACCCCTAACACTGCCAGACTGTCACTTTGCTCGGCCAGTCCAACAAGAACAGCTAAAATTTTAAAACACACTCCTCAGCTCTCAATTTCCCATGAAAAAGTTCTTTTTTCTGCCCTTTCCCCTGTAGAATTACCCTCAGCCCATGTACAGAGCGTTTCTCTGTGTATTAAATATATAGACTGTTAAAAAATACAATTCCACCATAACTGCCCGCTCCAAGAAATAAAGTGATTTCACCTGTGGGATGCATCAGAGCCACTGTGGTATTGTCACAGCGCTGATGTGAACCTTGCCTGCCAATTCCTAACCTTTCCTGAGCACAGATTTTTTGGATTTGTGGTGTACAATGCTGCTGACAGTTCACAAAAAGTATTGTAAACTGATGCCAATAAATTTCTCTTCTTCAAATGCTTTAAAGGCACTTTCTTGGAAGACACTAGCTCACACAGGTCTTGACTAAATCTGTCTCTGAGGCTTAGCAAAGTTAAGGAGGAAGAATGGACTGGTATTATTGGTGACTTTTTTTGCCATGTAAAAATTAGATACATAGTGTCGAAAATGATACAAATGAGAACTTTTAAAACCATATAAAGTCGTATAAAAAGGTCTTAAAAACATGAAAGCAGATGAGATGGGGTTTTCTTGTTTGGTTTAGAAAGAAAACACCTGGAAGCCCAATCAGGCCTTAATTGCAGCTGTGGTTTTCCTGGTTCAAAATTTAGCTTCTGTTGAGTTCCAGTCAGACAAAAAGAAGCTTTACCTAAGATGTCTACAGGAACAGGGATAGATGAATGCTAATTAAAAACACCACTGAGGTCTAGGCAAGTTCTGTGATTGACTTACATGCAGTGGGATAGGGCCTTCGCTGTCTTATTTTTAAATGCTACCCCTCTCTTTTACCAGATATAGCCAATAGCTTGGGATAACTGCCCTTATCACTGCAGGGATTAGCACAGAGTTTTATTTATAAAGTCCACTTGATCCAGGCTGTCTTGTTGAGCACCTTCACCTTTACTATCTACCTGTACTCTGCATGCTGAAGAGAGAAATAATTAGACACGGGAAGCTGCTCTCATTTTGATGCCACCCTTGGCTCCAAGCTGAAAGGGAACTTGGTTTAATGCAAGAGATGCCCTTGCTTCAAAACAGCAGCTTTTGTCCCGTTGGAAACCTTAGTGTAGTGCTGGGCATTATTTCTAATTTTATACCAAGTAAAAAATGTTCCTGTAACATTTAACGTCACTTAGAATAAAACTGACCAATTTAACTGGTTAAAATATTGTCATGCTTGAGGAAATGTTTTCCTGTATTACACCAAAAGCATATTATTTTTCTCTTAGGCACTGTTTTCCTTGGACTTTGTCATTTGTAAGGGACTAATTGAGAATTCTGAATGTATTATATATTAGCTCTGAATGCGGTGGTTAAAGAGGGGTTGCCAGGAAAATCAGGAGATGCGAATACCTGGGAAAAAGTCCATTTCATCAGAAATGCCGCCAGGAAGGCAGGCACCACTGACCCCACTCCGTATTTTTTCTCCAAAGAAAATGATAAATGGAAGCTCAGCCTCTCGCACGCTGGAGTCACGATGTGCACGGTGGTGTTTTTGCTGGGCTAAAATTCCTGGTTGCCCGGGTAACACGTTTGGGAAGTCCTCTACCCTGGTCAAAAACCGCTGCAACTTGAAACCCTCCGGCGCTGATGCTCGGTGCGGGGCACCAACACGGCTGGGTGCAGGGGGCTGCCAGTTTCACCGAGGGATTTTAGGCAGGGAAACAGAATAAAATGGGTCCAAATACGAGAAAAGCGATGGGGAGCATCCGATACTTCCAGGCTCTCATAACTTGATTTTTTTTCCTCCATACCATCACCATGTCCTGTCAGCCAAAGGGCAGGAGGGGGTTACCTTGTCCTGGGGTGATGGAAAAGAGGAGAGGAGGGATGTGTGTGTGTGTGTGTGTGTGTGTGTGTGCCTGGAGGGTGGGGAGAGGAGGAGGGGGAGAGGGGGAGAGAGATACAGGGTTCTGGCCACCTGCCAAGAAAAATAACTAACCTTTTGCAACAGAGAAATCCTAAGACTGAGGTCATAGTATGGAAAAAGTCTGTTTCACAGACTCTTGAGCCTGAATACAGGCCAAGTTTTTTTATGGTGTGTGTGTTTTTTGTTGTTTTTTTTTTAAATGCAGGCATCCTATTAACATTTGAACACTAAAGCTCGTCCAGGAATGGAAAGATTTTGGAATTTGAAGTTTTCTACTTTGTTGGTACACAATTTTTTTTTTTTTTTAATTACAAGAAAGTGAAGGTTTGAATAAGAAGCTCCCTCATTTTGCTTTTAACTTATTTTACAACTATGAAGACCAAATTAAGGGAATCTAAAGAAATGCCTGTGTCTCCCACAGAGTGAGCAACACAAAAAAAAAAGACACTTTTCAAGCTTGGTTGGACAACTTTTTACTTGCCATGCAAAATACAAAAAGATACTGAAACCCGAAATGATGATGAATTTTCTTGTGTAAAAAAGTCACACTGTTCAGCCATGAATAGCTGTGATTTTTTTTAAACGTTTATAGTAGCAAGCTGACAGTTTCATGACAAATTACTTTTCATACCTAACTAAACAAATTATTGAAGTTCTTCTGCCTTAATCTCTGGATTTGGATTGAATGTCGGTGTGTGGATATTTTTTAACTGAGGGGAAAAAATCTTTGGCTTTGTTAAGATGTTATTGCAAGCAAGTTTTCTGGTCTTTGATTTGCTAAGCTACGACTGGAGTCTGCCTTCCTCAGGGTAAGAATATTTCCACATTATCATTTCACCTGCGGTATTTTAAGAGGGAGAA
Source organism: Rhinoptilus africanus (assembly GCA_013400135.1). Lineage (NCBI taxonomy): Eukaryota > Metazoa > Chordata > Aves > Charadriiformes > Glareolidae > Rhinoptilus > Rhinoptilus africanus. The sequence goes on from VXBO01004177.1 coordinate 232,928, forward strand.
TATTATATCTTGGTGTGTATCTTGGCTTTGTGCATTCTGTTCTTTGTTTAGCATGCAGACAAGCTTCATCTCCCAAAAGAGATGTGGAATATATTTATTGGCAATTTAGAATTGATGATAGATTTGACAAGCAAGCAGGGTGACACACCGAAGCTATCAAAGCTGGAGATGAATCAGGACAAAGGTTTGGATGAGATATATTGTTCCTGAAATTCAAAAGGGTTATACTTACAGATCATTCCAAAATCAAGGCGACTGTACCACTGACTTACAAAGATAAAGGCTAAGTTTTTCCAAGAAAAAAAAAAAAAAGGTTTGATTGGCCCACAGACCTTTTATGGCAAAATAGTGCAATTACAGCTGGCATTTCTGCACGCTGATTTTTATTAGTTTTGTAAGATATTTTGTCAGGATTTGTTTGTGCTTATTCCTCCTTTCATGGCATAAACTGTAAGCAAGTGTAGGTAGAGAGAAGGAATCTCTTGACATATTTCACCAGGGGTACACTCCAGGGGATGCAATAGATCAGGTATACTAAATTAACGCAGAACTGATGTTACCTAATAAGCATGTGGACGTACTATGTATTGAATTGTGTTAGAATTTTGTGCAATTATGGGTGAAAATCCTATATGTTCACAGTCAGCTTTCCTACTATCAAAGCAAAGCAGACAAGTCAGCACAAAAAATATCTTAAAAGTATTTAATAGCATGATGCAGACAAAAGATAAGCAAATTACCCTTTTGTACCTCGTTTGATGACCAATTTTTGCACCATTTATAATGGCTGAAATTTGGCAGGGTGGAGGGGGCCTTATGTCCTGAAGTCCCCTAGGGAGTTGAGGCAGGCAACGCAGACATGCGACCTGCCTTGATGTAGTTCAGATGGAGGACCAGTACAACAAAGAGGAAGGAAAAAGATCTGTCTGGGAACCCCAGAAGATCACAGAATGTAAGCTCAAAAATAACTCGTCATCACTCTGGTCTGCACTGTTTTTCACTGTTGGATTTAGAAAAAAATTCATGTGGCTGCTCATGTAAAATCCACATGTTTTCCCCATAACTTATACAACAAATGTAATATGAGACACAAACTTTAATACTTGCAATCACTGTAAGCAACAACCGTTTCTGTAGACTTCTGTGGAAGAAAGGATGAAGCCTTTTGCCATAAACTGTTAAAAAACCCTGGGCTCTTCCTCTGTCACAGAGTAAGGTTTTGATCTTGCAAATAATTCTAGACAAGCATGTTGCTTTCCAGCAGGACTTCTTTCAGCATCACTGTTGGAAAGACCAAGAGCTCCTGTGTGTACCCAGACTCGTGTTTATGCTATGCTGCCCATCTCCAGTTCAGTTAAAAAATATTTCCCCGTGAGCTACGTGCTTTCCCGTGAGCAGTCTCAGTAAAGCAGGATAACTTATATGCATCGAAAAAGTGACCTGCTACAGAGTGACTGCACATGAGAAGACCAAGGGAAACAAAAAGAGGAACCTGTGTTTGTCAGGGTGGAGGTCTGCTTCTTCTCCCCATCCCTCACAGCTGCCACTGGCATGCCGACCATCACGTCCCACGGTGCAGTAATCCCAGCGCAGCTCCGGTGACAGAGCGATCCAGCACCGAGACCAGGAGACAGACGGTCACTTGGGAAGGGTGTCCTTTCCTCCTCTGAAGAGCTTTATCTTTTCAGGCTTTGTCTTCAAGACAAAGAAGCCCCTCCCTGAGCCTTTCCTGTAGGTTTCATTGCTGTCTAGGAATGGTTGGCTGATACCACTCTCCGGCAAGCATGCTGGAGCCTTGTAGCACCCAGAGCAGCCTCCTGTGATTGATGCTGAGTAGACGGGAGTCAGGAACCAAGTTTCCATGTCTGGAGCCAGCGGAATAAAGAGAGAAAGGGGAAGATTAGAGTTATAGTAACAGAAGACTTGTCAGTCGTATAGGACTTTAGGAATTGCATTATTACATGTGACACATAAGACTAAACAAACACAAAGACATATATAATACATAAACAATGAGAGGTAGGCACAAAGCTGGATGGGCAAGGTTAGATTGGTAGAAGGACCTAAAATACCAATTTTATTCCCAACTTGCATATATTTTCTTAAGACCACAGTAGGTGAGTGACTTAATAACCATCATCTCCAGGCATTGTGGAGATTATAAAAAACAACAGCCCTTGTTTTAAAATTTTGATTTATTTTTATCTAGCAGAAGTGGCCAAGTACATCTTCAGCATGATCCCATTTGGCTCAATGACGTTGCAGAGCTATGAATTCACTATGAGAACAATTCCTTCTGTCCCCTGAAGAACATAAAAGCCCTGGTGCCTAGCAGGAAAGCAAATATCTCTTGTTCAAGCTGCTTATGTTTTTCTACTTGAGAAAAATTAAAATCTCATCTTATTTCTTTGCTTGCACTTGTCATCCAGTCAGAGTTTTATCCAAATAAATCTCTGTTTGTTCTCACAGAACATCTTCCATATGAGTTGCATTAGACTCACCAAGAACAGGGCGGTTCAGGCTGACACTCTTGGTTTCCAACAGAGAAACAACTGCATCAATCTTATCCTGCAATTCTGCAGCTCAGTAAATTAAGTATTTTATGTCCTAACAAGCTGCTGCTTCCCAAAGCCAAGGAGAGGGAGTTGCCAGGCCTCGTTCCCATCTTTGGCCACCACACACAGTGACGTTCAGAGACTTTCCACCCCTCATACCCTGTTACACGACTCTTCCCCTCTCCCCAGCCCACAGAGTTGGTGAAATTAAATAGCATGGAAAATTAACCCCACCTCTGTTGGAATGCATCTGGGTAATGTGCGGCCTCATTTGCTGCTACAGGAGAATATGCCTTTGGGGGGGCTCTGTGGAAGGGGCAGAGGGGAGCCCTGTAGCACAAACCCTGGGGAGCACCTCTGCAGCCCACATCCCTGCCGCTCTCGGGGTGTCCTCAGACTCTATGCACAGGATGATTTCTGATTTCTCTTTCCATGCCCTGTTACCTGACATCCATCCCATGCCATCCACCACCCCTTTCGCTTTCTTTCCTTCCTTTTTCTTTCTTGCTGCACCCTTTCTGCTGCTCTCCCACTGTCCCATCCCTGGTTTTTGTCAGGTTCATCACATGCAGCTCCATTTCTCCTTGCTTTTCACCTCTGCTGGCCCTCCTGCTGCCCCACAAAACGTGTCCCTGTGTCTCCCGAAAACCAGAAAAGAAATAAAGAGATACATGTAACAAGGAATACACAAATACACCCACAGCAGCTCGGGTTCCTGGGTTAGTGCATGTACCTCATCACCTGGTGCTTTCTCCTTTGTCCCTTGATTCCTCCATGCTGTCATCTTTACTTCATGGTACATCAGTGGGCTGAAGACTAACTTCTAACTCCTTTGTCAGGTGCCCAGGTATTGCCCTGATCTTCCTTTGGGGGCACATAGTTTTCCATTACTTCTCTTTTAAGAATCAGCAAGAAAGAGAGAGAGAAAGAGATTATTATGGGTAAAAGTTTTACTTAGCTGCAAAATGCTTTCCTTTTATAACTTTCAGCATGATTGGCAGATAGGTTTATTTAATCAAATTGCCTTTTCTGTCAGTGTATTATTTAATGAAGGAGTTCTCTTTTTTTGATTGCATAGGAGATGTGGAAGCATTTGAGAATTTCTGATGTGCTATTTACTCATCCATTATGTTGGGAATCAGTTTAATTTCAATGTCAGCAGTGGAATTAATAATCATAACAGTTATCTGTCACGGAATGATCTATTTGGGGATTTTCTCAGCAAACCAGGATATATCCCCCACCCTTTCACCAGAAAAGGAAGTTTCAAAAAATAAGTCAAATTTGAATATGTTTGTGTTTTGATTATCCCTTCCAGTCTGATGGTGAAAGCAAATATTTTCAGGCTTTAATTCAGTGTTGAGTCACTGATATGAAATCCTTTGCTAGAGTAAATTATCCCTACTTTTTTTTTCCCATTTATTTCACTCTGAGTTTCTCAAACACTTCCATCAAGGATGGCTCCTCCATTAAAATGCACCCACCCTTCCTGAAAAAAACATATAAATAAAGACAGTTTTAGCCTTCCAGAGATAATGCAAAATCCCTTTGGGGCAGTTGTGTTAATTTGGGCTGACTTTGTTCTATTTTTGGTGTTGCACTTCACCGTCAGAGCTTCCCATGTGAGAGCAGGAGAGCACCTGAGCAGATGGACAGAAGGGTGGACGAAAATTAGAAAGGTGGATGGAACCCAAATCTGGTTCTGCTACTTTTAGGTTTCCTTCAGTTCTGTGGTTATGTGCAGCCTCACATAAGTAAATAACTGATATGTGAATGAAACCTTTCAGCAGATACGTTTGATAAGGACCAAGACTTTTTATATGATTCCAAAGTTAAGGGCAGTAACAGTTAAACGAATTGCTTTTTAAATAAAACACATAAGAGAAATTTTTAAATCCTTCATTGTTCCTTAAAATGTTTTAGTGCCTCATTAATCCTTGATTAGCTTGGTTGTTAAGAGGCCATTATTATGTGGTAATAAGGTGTAGGAAATTACCTCTAGGACCATAGTGGTGTCACACAGACCTGCTGTAGTTAGCACCTCATCAGGTGCTGAGACCAAGTACCAGTGGTATAAATCAGGGGTTTGCTGCCTGTTGGTGGGGTTTGTGGTGGTTCTGTGTGATGGTGTGTTTGCTGAGGTGATGTGAGCCCTGTGGTGCAGAGAAGTGGAGAAGACCTGGCAAAACATAACCCTCTCGGCAGCCTCCTGTACTTCAACGGCCCCCGGGTCTTGCCTTTGGCAGAGCACGGAAACTGCTATAAAAAAGTGGAATAAAATTACTTAGCAATTATAATCATTGAAGTAGTTTCAAATGTGCCTGAAGGTCGTGCAGATGAAAGTCCACTCTTTGCTGTATGATTTGTTAGGCAGAAAGAGTCATAGGACATTTGGTGCTGGTCCAGCAGAATATCCCCAAACTAACGACCTCCTCAGGCATTAGTATTTCTTTTGAACACACAACCCCCCTCAAAGCTTGCTACAAACACTGGTAAAGCTAATCGTTATTACCCTTTTACAAATAGAAAAATGAGCCTTAGGGGCTATTTTTATTGTGATTTGATGCAACATTAATCATCATTCTGAAGAAGAGACATACTTGAATGTCCCAGGCTGCATGTATTTATTTTTCGGTGCTTATAATACTTTTTTTTTTCCCCCTAAACCTCTTTGAGGTTGATGCTCTAATGCTCACAGTATGCAGCTCCCATTCATTACCTATAAAAGGAGCTAATGTGATATGGTAACATCACCGTCTTTGAAGAGCACCAAAGATGCTGATAATTAAAAACACAAAGTGCACTCTTACTAGTACTTTCCTCCTGATTCCTTCCTGGGAATTCCATCCCAGCAGATGAGGCCCAGTCCTTGGAGGACAGAGAGCAGCTCCGTACCAGCATGGCTGGTGTCACTGCCAGCGTGCAGGAGCGATGGCTGCCGGGTGTCCCAGCACCTACTGGCCTACCTCTTCTTGCTGTTGGGTTTTGGAGGACATTCATACCTCAGGAACGGTGTTGAATCAAAGCTGCAGGAGAGCCCTGCTCCCAAGAGGTTCATGTTGTGCCTGAACCCCTAAAACAGGGCTATGGCCTGGATTTCAGTCCTAAATATCCACGTGTGTTGCTAAATATTTAGGCACTCATTTCAGTGTGCTTTCACCTAGATCTTCAACCTTTTCAAGCCCCTCGTGTCCCTGCCACTTGCTCTTCGGGCCATGTGTGACTGTGTCCCTTGCCCCAGCCTTGAGCATTGCCCTGACACTCCTCGAGCATTGCCCTGACACTCCTTGGGCATGGACCCTGAGTGGACAAGGGCTGCTCACCCAATTAACCCTTCATCAGTCTTAGAGCTGGAAAAGTCTCCATACTTGGTATTTCATCAACAGACCCCATAGCAGCCTGGAGGGTACAGGCATCCCTCCAAGCCAATTTTCACCCACCCCTTCCCACTGTGAGGAAGCATACCTCTCAGCACGGTGCTTGGTTTTGGCTGATTTTGGGTGTGCCTGCCTGCCTGCCCGCTCACAAAGCCATACTGGTGTTGAGCTGGGGGCAGACCCAATCCCCACATGGAGCACCATGCCAGCAGCAGACCCCTTCCATGGCTGACAGATGGTCAGGCACCATCACCCCAGCTGCGGTTGGCATCCCACACACAGCCCCAGTGGTCCCAAGGAAGGGTGCAGAAGGCATCTATCTGATGCTGCTTCATACCTCTGCTGAAATGTATTTTTTAATATACCCTGAGAATATTAGGCAGCGAATTGTCATGACTTTTACAAGAATGGGGGATAAACTCCACCAAAACCAAGTATTTAAAGGGCACTTCTGAGTGCAGTTTCAGATCTCACGACAACAAATGGAAGGAGCAAAAAGACTGTTAGGAGTTAATAACTACATGAGCATAGCAGTAAAGAACGTCAAGAGTTAGCAGTCCCAGCATGTCAAAAGTTTATTTAATCCTACTCTAAACAAGCAATATAACAAATCCTTGTTAGGAATGAATGATCTCTCACACATATCTTAAAATAATCAAATTTTGATTTAAGACACCAAAATAGGTCAAATGTTATGGGTTCTTCTGGCAGAAATTCAAATCGTCCGGTCCAATTTTATTTTTTATTTGTAACATTTTACAGATGAATAAATGTGTTCTTTACGTAAAAACCGCTTGCTCCTTTTCAGACGGGAGTGCGTATTTGCCAGAGAATTAGACCTTAGATGTTGACATATTCTGCTCCAGTAGCTCTGCTGTGCCTGATAGAACAGATATTGTTGTACACAGAAGGGTACTGTTTCGGCACCTTTTCACCTTCCCACCTTCCCACCTTGTCTTCAGCCTTCTTTCACTTAAAATTTCTTTCTAGCACAGGCTCCAAAGGTGAAGTAGAGGCTGAACAGTGTAAGGTGTCAGGTCACAGGTACGTCTGAGGCAATGCCAGTGGGTTCCCAGTCAGCACCTGGAGTTTCCTTCCCTGGTTCTGGATCTGATTGAACACTGGAGTTTCAGAAAAAGCAGTGAATCTCTTTGCCTCAGTTTCCCCTTTCCCATTGAACAAGAATAATCATGGGTTTGTTTACTTTTGACCTCCTAGGGTGTTGGGAAATGTACTTATACAGAGATCTCTCACTAGAAAATAGTGTGATAGAATACAGCTCGATAATAAATCATAGAATCATAGGGTTGGGAGGGACCTCTGGAGATCATCTAGTCCAACCCCCTGACAGAGCAGGGCCACCTTACAACAGGTTACACAGGAACGCGTCCAGGCGGGTTTTGAATGTCTCCAGAGACGGAGACTCCACCACCTCCCTGGGCAGCCTGTTCCAGTGCTCTGCCA